>JAWRVF010000135.1:37500-596452 GCA_036785485.1 Physcomitrellopsis africana | reverse complement strand
GATGGATTAAGGGGGAGAGGGATGGATGGATTAAGGGGGAGAGGGATGGATGGATTAAGGGAGAGAGGGATGGATGGATTAAGGGAGAGAGGGATGGATGGATTAAGGGAGAGAGGGATGGATGGATTAAGGGAGAGAGGGATGGATGGATTAAGGGTAGACCAAGCTTGTCTTGCTTAGGAAAATAGACTTATATAGACTTGTCCTTGTCTATATATATATATATATATATATATATATTCTCTCTCTCTCTCTCTCTCTCTCTCTCTCTCTCTCTCTCACACACACACACACACACATATGCACATACACATCAAATTCAACAATGAATAAGAAACACAAGTGGAATTTTAATATACATGAATTGTAAACTTTTGTTTCAAAAACTTGGAAACATTTTTCAACTCTGTTGCTTGAGAAAAATGAAACATTATCAAAGTATTTAATTATTTGGGAACTCTGGTATTAAATAATTAGTTCCAGTAGACTACTTCCACAAATCCAATCAATAAAATTTGGGGTTTGTAAAACAAGTTGACACATCTCATAAGTCCATATCAAATTTATGATCAAACAGTCATAGTTTTAATTCCTCTGCACAGAGCGCACATATGCACCCAAATTGCATATTGTGATTGAACTAAATTCAAACTCCCCATCCAGCCATGTGATGTAACATTACCCTGGTTAAATTAGGTTTCATTCATTCATGGCATGCAAACATCTGATTCCCACCTGTAGAAACCATGATGCGAGGTCTTGTAGAATGTGGCCAAATGCAAAAGCACTGATCTTAAGTAGACATAATGTATTGATATAATTTTTTTCCCATTGTTGTTGCCCCCACCACCACCTAAAACAATGATAATGTTGAAAATGTTGTGAAAGTTCTTTCTCATAAAAACCAATATAGTTTTTATGTTCAGATTTTAAAATTTAAAGATATCTCTGCATTCTGCATTTTTTTAAGTTAAAAGAATAAAGAGCTCACATTTTGAACAAAGTCAATCAGTTGTTGTGTGCTACAAGGGTGAATGATTATTTTAAAATGCACCATAACCATATGCTACACTCATCACAACACATTATGACCTCATTATCACATCAGTAAATTCTTTTAGTTGAAATTTAACACAAAGCACTGGGATCTCAAGAGAATATTCTCACACAATACTTGCAGGTTTCATCAGGTTCTGCTTCTATATTAGCATGAACTGCAATTCCTTTACATCCACAGATAATCCATAAACAATAAAAACCAAACAGTGGGAACACACACACACACACACACACATATATATATATATATAACTGCTATTCCTGGTTTATAAAAGAGAAAATATGATGCACTAAATCTCCTGTTATTAGCATTGTGTGTACACCATAACTCAAATTATCTTCCAAAGTTCATATATAGTTATATCAATGATATTGAAGTATTATATATAGTATCTTAAATAGAAATATTATGTCCCATCGTTTACTATCTAAGACGAAGAGCAAACACCTCGTACATCCATTTCTGGATGGAAAGTAGTAACCCATTGCCAAGGCATTCAACCTTTTCTTGAGCGGGAGAGAATGAAAGAGATGAAGGGGGTGGTGAAGGATGAACATGTTTGAGTGATAAAAAGGGAGGTGCTAACATTGTCTGATCCTCGAGGCAACCAGGGTTGACTGAATGCCACGTGGATGGCATTCAGAGGGATTTGAATTTTGTTTTGAAGTTTCTGGTGCAACCCATTTTTCTACAATAGATATTTTCTGTGGACCTGCATATACGTATATTTATATACACTTAATTCACATCTACATGATTGTTACGCACACCAAAGTGTGTGTATGTGTTTATATATACACTCATACAGATGCCACAGTTAACACAAAAATATCACATACACGTAAAATTGACTATGGGAAAATTACAATTCCCCAGGGGTGCTTGTGCTAGCATTGTTATAAAATTGGTACAAACATAAAAAGAAAAAAGAAAAAAGAAATGAACTAATACTTCATGGATTACGGTGTTGCCATATCGATTTTTATTTTAGAAGTGTATACAAAATCAATACAAGTCCATGTCTTCAAGTATCTCAATAATAAGAATAGCATGACAATGTTGGAGAATCCGACGGCCGGAAATTTTTGTCGACCGTATGGGCCAATAGTATGGCTTTTGTAAACTTGGAAAAGCCCAGTATGGACCAATGTATGTCGATAGGAGTATGTATGTATATGGTCTCATCGATCTACTCCAGCACAGAAATTATGTCACCGAAATGACGAAAGTCTCAACTACGTAGTCTTCCAGGTTTGGGGCCCTTCCAGTATGGGCTCCATTCTACGGAGCAGCTCTAGATTTGCCCAGGTGGTGAAGGAGGAGGAGAAGATTAAGGCTGATCCCTACCTCCGGAGATCGGCTTTCCAGGGGATAACCATTGAGGTGAAAATAGAACCGCCAATTCGCGACAACAGGATAAGTTTTAAACAATAAAGCAGCCGGAGCTGCAGAGAGTGTGCGAGGCCGACGAACAAGGGGGTGCTCTCGGTTCCTGAAACGCGTCAGGAACGAAATCGCACAGATACGCACAAAAATCCTCTCGCGCACTGTCTCACTCACTCGTGGCGTTACTATAAGTAGTCACCGATCGGGTTGAGATTCGATGCCTCGTTTTCAAGAGCTGGATCGGACGGCCGCCGCGCAAGACGGCTCAGCACTTTGAGACTTAGATTTGGGGGCGGGCTGTCTGGCGGCCCGCCCCTCTACGCAGGATTGCGCGCGTAGGACCGGCGAAAGCTATTCACAAGGGCATCCACATAGATTCTCGAGGTCGAGTTCGGGGCTTTTCTAATTCCCGGCTCATCGATGGGCGCCTGTTTGAGATGCACTCCAGGAATCAAGCTTGCAACAGCCCCGAAAAAACGATGAGAGAAACCCGCGTGCTGTCGACATGGCCACAAAAGCTTGTCGATGTCGACAGAGCTCGAATCGCGCGCAGACCGCAATTTTAGTATTACAGTCCAGGGCTTAATATTCTCTTCTTTCTCTCTTTCCATTTTCTGTATACAATTTTCCCGTCTCTGACAGTTATCACGCAAGTAAGATTAGCCAGTTTATTCTCCCCGCTTGATTATTGGAATGATTGGCGAAACGAATAAGATCTAGCACCGCTTAAAAATAAGAGGAAGCACATGCATCTTCGGAGGAGATCTCTTACCCTCTAGCAATCTTTCTTCCCACATTTGCAATACAAAAGATTTAGAATGAAAATTTTGCTTTAATGAGGACAGGGATCTCATTTTGTCGTCGTTCCCTTCAACGACATTTCTTCTCCGTCGTTCGTTCGTTCGTTCGCTCGTCAATTTTTTAAAAATATGATTCCTATACAAGTAAACTCCATTTGCTATCCTTCTTTTTGTTTTCTACTCTTGCCTTGGGAATTTAGCCTTGTATCAATAATATGCAGTCTTTGTTTAGAGGGCATTCATCCCACACTGTGATAAGGTAGGATAGGTGTACAGATAGATGCTCTCCAAGGTATTCTGTATTCCAGAGGCAAGGGATCCAATTCCAAGGCAAGCCACTAATTAAATGGATATGCTGTGGATGGAGTTTTTTGTGGGTGTTTTCTGTCTCCCCAATTCTCCTCTTGTCTCTGTCTCTCTGTTGCTTATGAGGCTGAGGTGGGCTGGTCAGCTTGGTGTGGATGTTCCCCGCATTGGAAGCCTGGCAGCACACCATGCCTGGATGTTCCCAACATTGGGAGCCTGGCTTGAACCCCAACAAGGTGCATTTTGTGTATGAATCCACATTCATTCAATTCTACAATTTAAGCATGTCCATAAACCTTTGCCATGTGTACTTACCTTGGTAACAGTCTGTGTACCTCAAGATGTCAAAGCATCCTTGGTTGCAAGTTTCTACCAGCACAAGGGAGTGTGTTGAAGAATCCACAGTCTTTGATGCCACATAGATGCCACATAGTAGATATTACTTACAACATACCTATAGCATCCATCTCTTGCATTTTGTTATGAAAAAATTATATATATATATATATATATAGTTTGAGTCTACCCTTCCTTATTGCAATCCAAGATTGGGGCACTAGGTAGGGCAAAACTGTGTGTCCAGTTGTCACATCATGAACAATCATCCGTGGAACACAAGTACAAGTTTGGGGTCATCTTGCTAAAGTGACTTAGACCATGCTTTCACCTTTTTTTTTTCTTTTTTTAATGAGTTTAATTTAGTGCAGAGATAGTTGTTTAGGGAATTGTATGTACCTTGTCTGTCCCAATATTCCTGGTGTGCTCAGCTATATAATACTTTTTTTATCTACCTATTTTATAACTACTATGTATATTACAAAATGTGTTTATATTTATATTTTATATTTATACCTACTTAATCCATTCATTGATTTTTGTTCAAGATTTATCACCATTTACTTCCACATCAGCAAAATCAGAGTTGAAATCTTCATTAATGTTTAGATCATGTTTCAAAGTATTACCAGTGTACACTATATAGTTTTGTTCAACTTTTAATGTGCAATGACAGTAGTAGTTTAACAAAATAAAACAAAACAATAATACAAAATGAACACATTAAGGATAATTTTTAATATTTAAAATTTTGAAAATGAAAAGTAAAATGTTTTAAAATTAATGTCTTAAAAGGCAACTTTCTAATCCCCCAAAAAGTTTATCCTGTATGAAATGGTTTGTTGGAGGATAGAGAACCCACAATGCTCTTTCCTTTGATTGGAGGATAGAGAACCCACAAAGACCATATCCAACACATGCTGTAAATGTGCCATCAATGAGGAACCCAATGCTCTTTCCTTTGATCTCTGATAAGCAATCACCTACTTATGGGCAGTAGGTCTTGATTCATTAGGGTTTAGGATAAGCTTCTAAGGATTCAATCCAAAAATAAACTCTGTAGCACCTCAGTTTTCAACCATATGATATATTCCAGCCCTTTGGTTTAATTTTGCCCACAAGCCCCCTTTGTATTGTCTCCTTCTATATCTAGGGCATGCTATTCATAATGTGGACTACTCAAATACATATAATTTGGTTGGTGAAGAAAAGAAAACATTCTTTCTCTGTGTGTGTGTGTGTGTATATATATATATATACACATACATACACATGTGTGTGCACATACAAGCACAAAACACAAAAATGAACAATGCATTGGCTATGAAGATCAAATAAAAATAAAAAATAAAAAATGAACTATATGTATCTCTGTGTGTGTATTCATTCAAGATCTTGCATCCTGCTTCAAGTTTTCAAAACTTTCAAGGAATATTACAGAGGTTTAGTTCAATAAGACCATGATTCAACATTCAACAATACTACACTTCAACAGTAGGACATAGAATACAAACCATTTTTTTAAAAAAAAAACCCCATAACCTACATCTACTAGCATTCAAAGTTAAAATTTTTAAGTGTTAAGGTTATTTTGCAATGTGATTGTAACATCTACAAAATTATTACAATTTGCTTACTAGAGCAAGAAACACAAAATGAAAAAATGCTTCATTATAATTAAAACTTTTATAGCATGTAAGGTTAAAACTGGGATACCATTCTTTGAGTGCATTCATTCATTTATTTTTTCAAAAAATAGAACTTGATATGTGATTTTCAATAGAAATGGTGACATAATATGAGTTAATCCACAATGTAATGACCTATTATTCCAATCATTGTATTGACCTAATGTCTATGTTACAAGCTGTATTGTTCCACCATGTGGATGAAGCATACATTTTAATCAAACACAAGGATTTAATATATTTAGTTTATCAATAAATAAATCAATCAATCAAACAACTTGTTTGTATCAAATATTCAAAAGGAAATCATGTATGTAGAATAAATCAAATTCGTATGTTTATTTTCAAATAAATCATGTTTACTATTTTCAATTCGAAACATGGATTTATTTTATAAAATATATATATAAAAATGAAGATTATCACTATGATCCAAATGATCGTACTTGAGGATTTTCCAGCTTTGTGATGAAATGCACACATCTTAACACACCAGGGTTTTGTCCAGGATCCCTCTAGGATTGAACCCGACGATTCCACTTGGAAACGCGTGGATGGTCCCGCCTCTACACTCAGATTCTGCTCAACGTTTTTCATTCATCCATTTGAAGATCTTGGCTCTTGCGAGAGAATCCAATCACCAAGTAACAACTAACAACCGAACGAAACGTGAGAAACGAACGAACGGACAAGCAAAGAGCGAAGAATCGGTGGGGTGAAGCCCTATGGCTATGGAAGAATTCCCAGGAAGATGTCTGGCACGAGAAGGTGTCACTCGCCCCGAAGTCAGTGATGGCAGAGTATGAGCTCGGCCGTGTCTCGGCATTCTAGCTGTCTATCCGCACGGTCGCCGAGGTTGGCAACTGATTCCACCAACGGCGTCGATTCCCCGACGATTGTGTACCTTTCTGACGGGACCATTCTCGCCGTCATCCACCGCGGCCGCATTTCGGCGGCCCTGCAGTGAAAGCCCCGCCGATCGCGTGCATCCACATCTCGGCTCCCGCGGTAATATGCGATTGGAGAAACGCGGTGGACGCCGTGGTATATATTCATCCATTGGAGCGTGTTCTGTTATATTGAAACAATTGAGCGATTGTACATTCTTTCATGGCCTCTTGTGAATATTGTATGTATGTACGTACACACATAATTAAAGACATAGTTTATGTGATGTTTTTATAAGCTTTTTTTTTTTTTTTTATTGAAATCTGAGTTGAGTTATTTTTTGAAAAAACAATACATTCTCACAAATGCTATTATTAATTTGAGAGAAATAAGATTCAGAATGGCATTGTGAAGTATGGCTACATCCAGTTGTCTTATTGAAAGTAAAATATAATGCATTGAAAGTGTAACACAATAATGCCAAACACCATCTTGTCATATATTGGGAATCAATCAATATAGCTACACAAATTGATTTTTTTTACACATCCTGCATATGATTTCTGTTTCACAAAAATTCATTTTTATCATGAAGTTGTGAGTCTGAACCTGCATTGCTATCACAATGAGCACATTCCACCCATGAAAACCTATATTTCTAGGACCAAAACAACTTAATACTACACCATTCCAAGAATCATACTGGTTTTAACATTTGCAGCATAATTTTTCATAATGTAAACCCAAATCACACAGCAATGTTCTACTCTAAACTTTGCAGTCAAGAAAGTTCATATATATATATATTATACTTATTTAGTTGGTTTGTTGTTTCTTTTGAAACCAATTTTGCAGAATGTGGTGACTTTTGATGAAGCAGTTTTATGGCCGGCAGCTAAAATGATTCTTAAATCATGAGCAAGGTAGCATTCACAATAATTTCATAGCTTGGGGTTCAACTTCTATTCCATGTATTTCTTCTTGTCATTATACTGCATGGGTAAGTAGTTTGTGCCTTGAATGAGGCTCCCACCAGATTCTGACCAGAATTTGTCAACCCTAGAGGCAGGGCTTTAAGGCTACCACCAATCCAATCATCAATATCAGATATGACACGTGGAAATCGCGGGCTTTTCTGCCAATGTGGATGGGTCTTCACCAACTCTTCAGGAAGCACCTGTTGTGAGTTTTTGGGATTTGTATCTCTTGTCTTGTGTATTCATTCTTATTCATCTAAAATGCCAAAGGTCTATAGTGATTTCTTTCTCCTTTGTTGCAGGAAGGGCATTATCTTTCCTTTCTTTTTCTTTTTGACATGAATTGGGTAAACCTGTCAATGGTCTTCCATTCAGTGTACCAGAAAAGCTTTTGTAGCAGGAGTCATAGAAGGTAATATGTTGAGTGCAGAAAATTCTTTTGAGTTTATAGCAATTTATAGGATTTGTGTAAACTTCTTATATTTATGTAAGATATTGCTAATGCCACCATAACATTCCACTCACTTGATATATTTCTTTAATTTTTTTTATTCCAATAAAGAATTATGTTAATATTTCTAGTATGCCTTTTTTTTTTCAAATTATAAAGAAAAAATATTTAATTTTAATGTAAAAAAATTAAAATTTTAATAAGAATAAGTTGTGATGGCAGTAGCAAAAACTGTGATAATATCTTCCTTTGCAAGAACATATACTGTCCAAAGCAAGTTAATACGTTGCATACCTTGCAGCTGTATAGCACAATCTTAATTTTGAAATAACTCTTTGAGAAATCTGAAAATAAATAACATTATTGTGCACCAATTTGACCATGATTGTGTAGAACATGTTTTCCACTATATGTATATATAGAGAGATAGAGGGTGTTGCTATTCTAATAACATGAAAATTAAGTTTGTTTAATCTATAAAAGGTGCAGAAACATTGTTCCTTATACTAATTTGGAAACAAGAATTCCTAAATGCTATTACAAATATTAGAAATAATAATTTGAGAGTGCTAATTTTTTACTTACTTTTTTTTTTTTCCTGAGTTCTAAAGCAACTTTTGGGAGTAGAGGATCCTCTTGATTTTCAGTTGGAGTACAATCTAGAATGCATGAATTGCCAGATCAACACACATTCTGTTAAATAAATTCACTGAGAATCAATTTAGGGAAATATTGTAAACAATTTCATTTTAAACATTATCTTGATGAATTCATAAAGTGCTACAAAACTCGTGGATATAATTTCTCATAGAAATTAAATTTGTTCAAGTTGAACTTCAAGCATCTACTGATAATATATGGTGTTAATTGACTCATCACAAAACAATGTCATTTACATGCTTTCCAAACTTCTTTGGAATTGATTACAAATTGGCATTTTGTGATTAAATGCAAAAAGAAAATCTTTGCGAAGGGTGCAATTGTTTTAGATTTTTTAGACAAATAATTCACAATGTTTTAATGTAATAAAAGTTTATGAACTTTTGCACAATGTGCAACAATGAGAATGTCTTTGTCATGAATGATATGAAATATATCCGATTCACATTTCAACTTGACACAGGTACTTATTTTAGATGTGGAGTCTTGGAATTAAATACATGAACGATTATTTTTATCCACAATTTACAAATATAGAGAGAATAATGTTGGTCACAAAATTTTACACCTTTCAATAATACCAAGGAGGGAATGCCCCATTTCTATTTTTTTAAATGTTAACTTTAGAGAAAATAAAAAGCTAAATTAAAAAAACCTGTGGATTTCCATCAACACCATATTAATGATCCCAAAAGAATGAATCCTTATGAGACCACTATTTTCATCTTATTATGTTTCTTACGATTTGTGGTGGTGGTTTGGGTTCACCCATGGAGGGTACTACAAATGAGCAAATGGTGAGTAGGCGCTTTTAATGAAGGAGCCAACCATGGAACAATTGGGTCCGGGGTAATAGGGGTGGGTGGTTTGGAGTGCTGACTGTGGCTGCAGCCAGCCCAAGAATCTTCCCCCTTTTCCCGTGGGCCAGTACCAGCTCGTCCATGATGGGCAGATCTTCTTGCTACTCTCTAAAGGCCCTGGGAGCTGCTGCTGCCATGGAGCCTTTACAGACACACCCCAGCCAACACCTCTTTCTCCCCCCTTTGTGGGTTCCCAAGCCCATGTTCCCAGTTCCCAGTTCCCAGTTCCCACAATCTGGACCATGGACAGCCTCTTGATGAGGAGCAGTCAGCAATGGAAGAACAGGAGTTTTTTTGCAAACTTAATGCCTAATAACTAAAAAACCAATGAAGTCCTAATAAAGGTCACATGATGGATGAGCAGGATGGGATGGAAAAGAAAGAGCCAGTGGTTATCTGTCCAGCACATCAGTCTGCGGAATGCTCTGTTCCTTTTTGTGGGAGAGGGTTGATGACAAGGGGAGGGATCATGAAGCGGCTAGGATTTGCAGCAGCTCATCCTCCAATGGACACACCTTCATGGCACTAGAAACAAAGCAGGAATAATAAAGAAGAGAAAGGAGAGAGGTGGTGGGGGAGGATCCCAATGATAGAGTTCCATATCATTGCCTTCCCCCTTTCCTTTTTCCCTCTAGCTGGGTTCTTGTTCCTGGTGGTGGTGGTGGTGGTGGATGATGATGCCAAACCCTTTGCAAAGCAATCACGCTTGATTGCTTTTGTTGGCATCTGTGGGACAGCTATTCAATAGGGCTTGATGTTCTTTCGGCTCAGAACCAAACCATATCCCCATTCCCACAAAATACACCCATATATAGGTTTTGTTGTTGGTTGTTGATTTCCTCTTTAGAGTGGAATTGAATGACAGTTATTGAAAATGGACTAAAAATGTGAGAGTTTTATGGTTTAAGATTTGGCCTTCCAAACCACCTTTGAAACTCTTCCCATGTTGTGTCTAGCACACTAGTTTGTGACTATATCATTTATGTTATTTTGTTTTCAACAAGTCATTGCTTTGTACTGTGGCTTGCTTACAAGAATGGTGTTGGCAAAGAATAAAGGTGTAGTAATAGGATAGAGCTCCAAGGAGTGTGGGAGGAGGGGGGTGGGTGGGCGTGTTTCCATACCTGGTCCCAAGAAAAGCAGCCACCAGGCCTGTTCCCAAAGGCATGGCTGGCTATGTTCCATGCGGAAACTGTACTCTTGACAGGGGGCCAAGGGGTGAGTGGACTGGTTCACAACCCTGCAGGCTGAGGAGAGAATGTCTCCTGGTTGCCCATGGTACAGTTTTTGTACTTGGGGAGAAAGGAAAGGGCTTATTGATTTGTGCCCAATTTGGTTGCCATTTTCTTTTGCTTATCTGCTTGCTTACTCTTGCTTGCTGGCTCTGCCCCTACTGAGCAAGTCTGTCTTTCCTTATCCCTGGTGTGTTGTTGCTTTTCTGGCTGCCCCACAGAAGGGGAAAAACATTCTCTCAAACATCACCTCCACATAATATTGCCTTCAGTATTGCAGCATTCAAAACAGCTGCTCCAGATTGTGTTTGAAGGGGGTCAAAAGAGCTCCATGTTTTGTGCCACATTAAGAAGTCACCCATGATAGAGCACATGATGTGGCCATTATGTGGCCATGGCTGAGCGCACAACCAATTAGGGAAGTAGACATGGCCAACATGTCTAGAAGGATAACAGAAGCTTTATTCCTAGTGTACATCAACAAGCCACACCTAAGTTAGTTATTTGAAGATTAGATTAGGATTTGATAATCATCTTACATAATTATTTCTTGACTTACAGGTGGAAAATCCCCACCAATAATTTTCTTGACTGAGTTAAAATATCTGTAACAAGAAATGTTAAAATGTTGCAAATGGGATAAAATATAGACAATTGTTGTTGTTTTAATTTAAAATACAATTTGGAGAAAACAACACAAAAATTGATGGTTTTATCCAAAATAAAAAATAAAAAATAAAAAACATATCCAAATCAATCTCAAATTGATATATTCAAATATCAATCTTCTTAATAGAGTATGAACTATTCCTCTTTTTAAAACTATTAAAGCATTTTAAAGGTTGTAGATTATCTTTTTCTAAATTAATATCATTTAGTGTCGTTTCTTTTTCTAAGTTAGTTTTAGTTGTAGGTAGTCCTACAATTTTTCTAATGACACATCAATTTCTTCTTCTCTCTTAATATCTCATCTATTTTACTAATATGGAAGTAGATTAGGTCATTGGCGATGTGCCTTCATAAGTAGAAAATAGAATAATAACTCTTACAAATCTTTGAGCTCTTATGGATAGTTTAAGATAAGAGATTACATTCTTTTGTAATCCAAGTAAAGAATCTTAGATTAATTTAATGTTTGAAGAAGTTAAACAAGTATGACTATATTTATGCTTATATCATTTTTATTTATCACACGAGTTCACTCAAGTTTCTTTTGCAGGTACTCTTTTATTGAAATATGCTTGTTTATGATTTTTTCTTTTATTGAAAAAGAATTTTCTAATATTATATAATCTAAAGGCTTATATAAAGAGATTTATTATTATATTTGAAAATAGTGATCAAGAAAGAGCAATAGAAAGGAAGATACAAAACTTACAACAAGGATCATATTCAATTGCAATTTATGCTACAAAATTTCAATAGCTTACATATGATCTTAATTGGAACAATAAGGCATTTATGACTTGGTTTTAATATGGTTTAAGAGACAATATAAATTTTTTATTGGTTACAATGTTTTAAGTTAATAATTTAGAGGAATTCATATTTTAAGCTATTACTTGTAATAATTGCCTATTTGAATTGCAATAAGAAAGACCTTGGATTTTTTATAATAATTATTATATTACAATTGTTATTTTTTAAAAATATCAAAGAAGCATTCAACAGACCCTGAACCTATGCAGATTGATGTAGCTCAATTTTAGTTGTAAATATAAACAAAGAAAGATAGACATTGGCAAAAAAATTTGTGTTTATATTGTGGAAAGTCTAATCATAAAGCAACATATTATCCAAACAAATTTAGGAGATTCAAAGCATAAAATGTGACATCAACTTCAGAATTGGATAAATCAAAAAATGAGGACTTCTAATCACAATAGAAACTATGCAGCTAGACACCACCAAATTCCAACTACCAAAAAAAAAATCTTTCTACCACTAGATCTTACATCTTATTTTATACTTTCTATATATATACAAATTTTAAATTGTAAGATTTCTATTAAAATCCTTTTAGATATTGGAGCCTCAATATTTTTTATGGATAAAGATTTTGCAACTAAGTATAATTTAGTATTGGTGAAAATAATTCATCTTACACTTATTGAAGTCATTGATGGATGAGCACTTATATTAGAGATATTATTGAAGAAATCCAACTATTGCAAGTAGTATTAGAAGGCCAAGTACTGTATATTATCTTCAATATTACTTAGTGTCTTATAAATCTTGTTGTTATTGGCCTTTCTTAATTTAAATTATATAATCTTGATATTGTTTGGAATTTGTTTAAAATTTCTTCAAGATCAAAACATCAAAGGAAGAAATATGTTACACCTTTATTCTTTGGACCTACTACTTTTATGCATGAAGTAATAAATAATGTTGTATTTCTAATGTATGCTACTTCAAAAAGAAATTCAGTAGAATAAGTTTTACAAGACATTCTAGTTCAATACCAAGACTTTGAAGATGCTTTTAAAAAGAAAAATGCGGACATGCTATCAAAACATTGACCATATGATTGTACCATAGAATTACAAAAAATAACTTGATCGCTATTTGAACCAATATATAATCTTTTACAAACAAAATTAATAGTCTTATAAAAATATATTGATAAAAATATTTCTAAGAATTTCATTCAATATTTAAAATCACTTGTTGGATCACATATACTTTTTATGAAGAAAAAAGATGGATCCTTACAAATATACATTGATTATTAAAACTTAAGCAAGATAATTGTAAAAAATTATTATCTATTATTATTGATATTATGACTCTTTAAACAATTGAGTCAAGCAAAGACCTATATAAAGATTGATTTTTGTGGAGTTTATAATTTAATATATATCAAAGAAGGCAAAAAATAAAAGATATCATTTCGGACAAGGTATAGGCATTTTGAGTACAATGTCATACCTTTTGGACTAACAAATGCACTAGCTATATTCCAATACTTAACAAATAATGTCTTTTAAGATTTTTTAGATAAATTTGTTGTTTATTATCTTGATGGTATTTTGATCTATTCAAAAAATCTTAAAGAATATGAACATGTAAAATTAATACCACAAAAATTAAGAGATGTGGATTTATATGAAAAATTGAAAAAACGTATATTCTACCAATTAAAGATCGAATTTCATGGATATATCATATCCAATAAAGATTTATTAATGGATCTAAAGAAGGTTCAAGTTGTTAAAGATTAAGCAAACCTCAAGATAATACAAGATGTATAATATTTTTTTGGATTTACTAATTTTTATTGGATATTCATTAAGAACTACTCTCAAGTAGCTATTTTAGTTATTTGGTTGACATGCAAGGATAAGTTGGAATAGGGGCCTTAAGTAAAGAAGACTTTTCAAGATCTTAAAATGACTTTTATTATAGCCTCAATTTTAGTACATCCAAATTTTATAAAAGCTTTTTATATAGAAATCAATGCCTTAGATTTTGCACTAGGAGTTGTGCTATAATAAAGCAAAAAGATAAAAAACTTCACCTAGTCGCATTTTATTCTGGAAAGTTTTTAGCTATTGAGAGTAATTATGAAATCCATGATAAAGAACTCCTTGCTATTATAGATTCTTTTGAAGAATAGCACCATTTACTTGAAGGTGCTTTACATCTAGTAATTGTATATATAGATTACAAGAATCTTAAATATTTTATGTTAGCTTGTATTTTAAATTGTCATCAAGCTTAGAATAATATGTTTCTATTTTATTTTAATTTCAATATTACATATCAATTTAAAAAATAATAAAAACTATTAAATGCTTTGTCTAAATAATCATATCTTATGCCAAAAGAGGGAGAGGTAGCATATGACCAATAACAAATAACAACCTTAAAATTTGAAAAATTATGTTTTGAATAATCACAATATCAATTCTAATAGATTCTTCATTTTTTGATCAATTTTGTACATCATTAATTATAGACCTTCTTGTCCTTAATATTAAATAATATATTAATAATATTCAAAATTATTTTAGCAAATTTAAGTTTGAAAATAATCTCTTTTATTTTGAAGAACATCTATATATTCTTCAAGGATAAGTGCACCTTTGTGTTTTGCAAGCATATCATGTCTTTTTTGTTGTTGGACATTTTGAATTCAACAAGATGTTGGAACTTCTTTCTTGATATTTTTGATGGCTTAAGATATTAAAGAATTTGTACTTTCATGTGATATATATTCCAAATGAAAGAATTCTTGATATTACCCATATAAACTTCTTCAACTACTATATGCTCTGAGGTAACTTTGATATTCTATTTCTATAGATTTTATTACAAATCTTCTACCATCTAATTCTTTTGATATCATATTTTTAATTGTTGATTAATTTACTAAGATAGCATATTTTATTCATTATAAAAAAATAATTACAAGTGAAGAAACAACCAAATTCTTTATTAATAATGTCTATTGATATCATAGATTATTAAATGATATTATATCAAATTAAGGACTCAAATTTATATCCAAGTTTTTCAAATTACTATTTGAAATCCTCCAAGTAAATATTTAATTATCTTTAGTATTCCACCTGCAAATCAATGGCCAAATAGAGCAAGTCAATCAAATTTTTAAACGATATTTAAGATGTACCATCAACTATCAATAAGATGATTAGACTTCTTATTTGCCACTAGCTGAATTTTCTTACAACATTGTTCATGCTTTTATTCAATGAACACTTTTGTGCACCAACTATGGATATCATCTAAAATTGAATATGTTACTACCTTCTAAATTTGATAATCTAGTAGCTAAAGAATTTGCTACAATATTGGTGGAGTTACATTTAACTATAATACTTCAATTAGGAAAATATCAAAAATAATATAAAATAATAGCAAATAGATTTTGAAAAAAAAATCTTTTTTTAGTATTAATAACAAAGTGTGGCTCTTTTAGTGTAATATAAGAACCAATCAACCATACAATAAATTGGACTATTGAAGGTTAGGGCCATTTCTTATTTAGAAGGAAATTAATCATATTGCTTATTATTTGGAATTACTAACATCTATGAAAATACATCTTATTTTTTATGTTTTTCTTTTGAATCCTTATAAAAAATGAAGTATATTAAGAAGAATACAAGAGCCATCATCTTGTATTGAAATAGATAATCATGAAGAATTTGAGATAGAAAAAAATATTTGATTCAAGAATAAAACAATGACATTTGGAATATTTTGTATATTGGTGCAATTATACCATTAATGAACAAATATGAAAGCCAACTCAAAATTTAGTCAATATGCCTTAAAAGATACATGAATTTTATTAACAATATTCTTTCAAACAAAAAGGAACAACATGTATAATCATTGCCAAGTAATATTTGCTATGTCATCTAGTCCAAAAAGATGAAGTTTTTATTTTTTAAAAAAAATAAAAAAAAATAAAAAAAATAAATCAAATTATAATATAAATAATAAATATAAATCTATTCTATTTTATCTTGAGTTTAATAATTTGTTTTTGTTCTAGCTTAATACTTCAACCATAGATAGTCAAAAAGATGACATACCATAAGTTGGTTGAAATGGTTGACCATCTCAACTAAGTACTTTACATTGTTGATTCTAAGAAATAGAATTTCCTAAATTACAAAGACGTCCAAGAATACCTAATAGCCGATTGGTGGTAATTGTTATTGAAGCCAAACTTATTCTTGAAAATTGTTCAAAAATAGTATTTGAAGGATGTTTTCACAATAATGATACAGAAATATAAGCTTAGTGTCAAACAAAGGATATTGGTTATTATTATTGGTTACAAGGACCAATGAAACTTTTGACCTATGAAAAATAATTAGAATATATTGTATAGACTATAAGACACATCTTTGATTTTCTATGCCTTTGAGCAATTTTAGCTTTATTGTTCCTCAAAAAAATTAAAGCTAAAAGAAGAAGTGATGTTATAAACATCTATCCAAGGAAGATTCTAAAAGATTCTAAAAGATTTTAGAAGATCTTGGAACTTCTTAGAAGGTTCTAAAAGAATTTAAAAGATCTAAAAAGATTGTAGAAGGTTCCAAGAGGTTGTTAGAGGAGATTCTCTAGATTACTTGACTTCAAAGCAATATAAGAAGTCAAAAAGAGAAGGTTCTTAAGGTTTCCTCATATTGAAGCAATAAGAAAGCTACTCAAGAAGCATCCTAGGATGATTTGGAGGTAAAGACTTCTACAAGAAGTTACTTAGAAGCTTCCTAATTCCTAATATATATAGGTATCAAGGTTAAAAGGCTCTTCAATCTTAACAATGCAAGTCTTGTGGTCTAGTTTGGATCTTCTGGTCTAGTTATTGCTCTTGTATTGTGTTGCTTTGTAATAAGACTCACATATCCTATTAACTTATTATAATCTTACATACAAGTTCTTTAATTTGATCCATAATATTAGAAGTCAATCAATCTTTTGAACACATTTAAATTCAAAAAACTATAAAAACTATAAAAACTATTACAATACAAATTCCAATTAATACTGATATAAGTTATTTATTATAACCAAAAAATCCTTCTACAAATTATATTTATTAATTAATTAATGTTAAAAGTAGACTTTTTAAAAGATTACAAAAAAAATTGTTGATGAATTTATGCCAAAAGTAATGACTAAAATAAGATTTTATTTTTAATATCTTATTTTAAAAATTTAAAAAATTTAAAAATAATTTAATTTTTATAGCCTTATTGCCAAAAAGATTAAAATTAATCAAAGATTTATTAGTCTATTTTAATTCTATAAGTTGAAAAATAATGCATAATTAATTGGTTGATGTTTTTTGTAGTTTTAATATGATCTCAAAGATAGAAATTAATTAGTCTGAATCTATTGTATACAAGTAGCTTAGTAAACTCTCTTGACATTATAATTTTTTTTTTTGGTAGGATTGAAGTAATAAAATGGATGGATGTAGACTTTTAAAAATGCCTTTTGAACTGTCATTGATAAATAAAAATGAAGATTTTTTTTGCTAAATTGAATGAAACAAAAACCAATCTACTTATACTTTTTAATATTAAATATAGCCAAAGACATTATTATATCTAATAATATATTTTATCATATTTTTAAAACATCTATATTGATTAGATCATAAAAATTGTGCATATATATAAATAATAAAAAACTTCAAATTATGGTTTATAATTTTATATAAAATAGACGAAATAGTCTAGAATAATTAATATAAATCCAAATTAGATGGTTGTCTCATAATAATATATCTAAAATAATAAATACTAAGATTAATATTAAAATGGATAATTTAATTATTACAAAGTCAAAAATCCAAAATTTATTCTAATATAGACTAATTATTGACATTAGTATACATAATTTAAACAACCCAATTTATAAGTAAATTAAACACATAAAAAATCTCAAATTTTTTATGTAAAAATATAGTGTTAAATTACATATATCATTTAATTTTGTCCAACCTTATTGACTACAATTGATTGCTAAAGAAAGATGCATTTATCATAACAAATGAATCAATCAATCAATAGAAGTAGTGAAATATTTCTTAGACATTAGAATAAGTTCTTGATAACAAGAAATGTGCTAAGCTTCTAAAAAATAGATTACCATACATTGGAATGCTAAAAAATTTCATAGTAGTGTAATAACATATGAAATAGATGAGGATTAAGTGGTGGATCTACTACAAGTCATGTATCCTAAATTAAATACAAAAATAAAATAAAATAAAATACAAAATGATCTTGTTTGTGCCTGACTAATGGGTGTCTGGGTCCAGGGCACCTTGTTACACAATCTCCTTCGATCTAAGCAAACGAGTAAACCCAGTAAATAGCAAAAGAAAAGAAAAACGTCATCACCATATCCAACCATTCCCAGCTTCGAGGGATGAAGGAAAAAATGTTCAGGGAAGGGGTGGCCCCAGCAAAGAAAGCCAGGCCAGCCCAGGGAGGGTTGGGTTACGGTTAGAGTGAGGCTTTGAAGGTCATTAAAGAGGTCAGTCCCTGCAGAGAATGTGCTCCAGACAGCAGCATTATTTGAGGAGTGGTCTCACAAACACATGATCAAAACAACACTCACACACACTAACACACACACAAACTCACTCACACCTTATTTCTCTCTTTCTCTCTCCTTCACGGAATGACGGAGTTGCCACTGCCTGGCAACCACAACAAGATTACACCCACCTGACCTACCTCAATATAGGAATATATATATATATATATATATAGATATGGCATCTACTTTAGATTTGGCCTCGCCAGGCCTCACTCTTCCTCCAATTCCTGCTCCTGCAGCCAGCTAGCCACCCTCCCTCCCTCATTAACACCTTCGTATGTGGCGAATGACGAAGCCACTCCTCATGGCCTACACTTTTTTTCTACACGTGGAACAATGGATCCGTATGTTGAACTGCACACCAGCTGGGTCCAATCACTGGATCCTCATCTGAGTCCAATCCTCTTCAATAGTTTTCATGGCTTTACAAGTGTGATAGATTGATCCTTACAAACAATTTAAATTTAAATCTATAATAAAGTGGCCTTCCTAGAGAATGTGACACTTAACCAAAACTTAAAACACTTTTTGATATCATTTGTAACTATTATTATATTTTTTTATAATAAAAAAATATTGTAAGACATGAAGATGTTTTGATGTGTAAAAGTTTGAAGCAAATGTCGAGCATCTTTGATAAACAAAGCCACATTTCTATAACTGTTGTAAACAATGTAAGTTGTTTACATTGTGTTAATTTGTGGCATCCTGTAATATTCGTTCTTCTACCTTTATAAAAAATTAAAATAAACCTTGCAATGTGCTCCCTATATCTGTTGATTATAATAACAGCACAGATAACAGTTATTATTTTACTCCTTAAATTTTATCATTAATATTGTTGATATTATTATATTCAAGGGGTTGTGAATCATTTTCTTAACATATCATTGCACTAGTGCTTAACAATGAAATTTAATGCCGCGCTAGTGCAATGGAGCGAGGGAGCGAGATGGGAACGCGACGCTCGCACCCCATGTGTGGGGGTGGGGAACCACGGCGCCCGTTTATTTTTATATTTATTTTATTTTCTCGATTTAGTATATTTAGACATTAATTCGAAAAAATGGTAAACATGAAAGCACATAAGGAGCTCGAAATGATTGATGCAGGCAGGAAAGGATGCACGACACACAACAACAATGCCGTTCCCATGCAGTTCGCCACCCGCGGTGGAGACCCCCGCCCCCTTTGCAGGGTTCCGGGCCCGCACCCGCGACTATATTGCGAGTCGGTCCAACGCGAGATCGGGGCGTAGCAGCCTAGGGATCTAGGCCTAGGGCTAGGGTTAAGTCTAGGGTTATGGGGGAGCTGGAGAGATGGCGTTTATGACGGCAACGGAATCCAGACGAAAGCGCGGAAGGAGGGAGAGAGGGAGAAGGAGGGAAGAAGAAGAAAATGGGAGTAGCCGTGCAGGTCCAGCGTGGAACGAGAGCATCCCGGGCCCCCCTCCCGGCGGAAATTCCCACGTCACCGGCGTAATGATATCCTTTGCCAAGAGCAAGGAAGGGATGCGTGTGAAGGCGGCCACCAGGCCCACCTGAGCCACCCGTCCTGTGCCGCAGAAGCGCATTACGAGATTATTAAATTGGGTAGCAGGAGGGTATTTATAGGAAGGGGAGGGTACAGAGGAAGCATGAAGTGTGCGCAGAATCTGACACCGCCCCAATGAGACTCCCCATGTGGAGGCCCCAGTTGCCAGGCGACGCGATGCGATGCGATGCGAGGCGCGGGGATGCAAAGCGCGCGAGGGGTGGGGGGTGGGCAGGCTCTCTTTTTGCTCCGTCCGCATTGGCCGTCGCCGGCGTCCGGTCGCGCAGGATGAGCTCTGGCGAGTCCCTATGTGCCTGCCGACATGCAACACACTCACTCTCTCTCTCAAACAAACACTATTTTGCTTTTGGAACCCATGGTTCTTATTGTTCAAAAAAGTGTGGATAGTCCTAGGGTTTTCATTTACAAGACGCAAGTTTTGGGGTTTCTGGACCTAGACGACATATATAGTGAATATATCTATAAATCCATACACACAAAGCTTTGAAGGATGTATAATTGAATGCCTACCGTCGTGGGAATTCTTCATTTTGTCTGTTTATGCGTGTAGTACCATTTTTACTACGTGTTTTTTGGTTTTAGATTCTTTGGACTGTGGAGGATTTGACCATTCTGTTTATGTGTGTGAGTGTTTTTGTATTTGTGCTCTTCATATGTTTTAAGTGAACATAGGATTTTGGTATTCCAATCAACCAAATTTATTAAACACTGAGGAATACAATGCTTAAAATTAACCCATCCTAATTATTGGAATGACCTTTTTGGTATCAAAAACAGTATGGACGCTTAAACCTTTTTCTTTCTCTTTGTCATTTTCTTTTCATCTAATTTGAAGCATGTCAAAGTAATGTACTCTCGTTGTAGCAATTTATCTCATATTACAGATATGTATTTAATCACTTTGAAATAGTTGAATTATATGTTCACTTAATTCCAGTTTTATTTGAAAGGGAAAACAAGTAAAGTTCAATTTCATTGTTTTGAAATTTGATAATTTAGTAATAGGGAAAGAGCAAAGCAAAGCTTTAATGTGGGATACGTATAAAAGGTATTGTGGTCCGTTATACGTATTCCACACCTAACAGTCCACTTCCATTTATCACATAACAGTACGAATGAAATATTGGAGGCGGGGAGGTTCATTCATCCATGTATAAGATGCTGCTGCTCTGTGAACTGTCACTTCTTCTGTTTTGATCATAGCAGAAATGCTTCTGATCATCCTTCCTTCAGACCAGAACCAAGAAATAAAATAGGCATTTGACACACATGTATGATTAAAGTCCTCTTTTGAAGGCACCTTACAATAATGTAGGTTGCAGTACATTGCTGTATTGAAGAAGATTACATTTAAAATTTATCTTTTGAAATTTCACTTGCATGTGCAATGTGAGTAAAGATGGAGCTTTGCCATGAAAAAATATTGATGTATAAACATTGATGCTGTGTGTGTGTGTGTGAATATATATATATATATATATATCACATAAACATATAAGTTCCACAAATAGGATGATTACCATTTACATAACCACTCCTAACATTAATAAACATTATCTCCTTATTTTGACTTGTCCAATTTGCAAATCCTGTTCCATGGCAATGAACTCACTTCAATCTGGAACCAAACAATTTTACTTTATATATTTTACCTACTTCCAGACAAAATCCAATAATCTAAGAGATAACCCCACCCACAACAAGTGAGTTTCAGAAGCCCTCCTTTGATAAGTGTGTTTGTAAAGCAATGATAGGGTTTATAATTGACTTGCTTGATGTTGTTGATGTTCCTTCTTTCCCAACTTAGGAGGAGTATAAACTTGATACTGAAAAGATGGGCATCAAACAACCTTGCATGGGAAAATTAGATCATGGGTACAAAGAGCTCTACCCATTCATTGTCTGACCCTGAACTGGGTGCAAGGTTAGGAAGGGAAAGGCAGGTCCTCTGGAGCCCAAATTCCACCACTTATCTTCCAGCCATTGGATACCAATTTGGCAGTTGTGGCAGTATAAGCATTGTCTATATATATAGATATATGCAATACTTTTATTTTATTTAATAGTTTTGCCCTACGGCAGGGGTCTGGGCCTGGATTGAAAGATCTTTGAATCCTACCAGCAAGCCAGGCCAATTGTGGGATGAGTAGACATCACTCAAGCTCCATGGAAGAAGGGTGAGCTGGCCTCTCCTCATTAAGCCTCCTTGTAGGCTGGGCAGGCTGGGCAGACAGAGCAGGGCACCACAGGCCAGCAGCCAAAGCCTGAGACAAGGTCAAAGAAGACACTGTTGGCTCAGCCACTTTATGTTATATTTCCATTGTTGCTGATTCCATATGTATTAAATCAAATTCAATGTTTATGAAATCAAATTTTGGGTCATTCTGCGGTAGAAGGGGGAAGGAAAAAAAAAAAACTTATGAACACAGCTGCATGCAATATACAATGATCTAATACTAATATTGCACCAAAGCTCTGCCAGGTTTCTATTACACCATACAAGATGCAGTTTTTCTTTTTTACAGAACATAGTTATTTGTTTTAGTTAAAACATATCATAGCTATTCAGAACTCCCTACCTTGAAAGGGGCAAGGGAGGGTGTTCTCCACTCACAACAGAATGCACAACCATATCCACAGAAAATCATCCACCCTTCATTGTCACCCCACCCCAAGCCCTAAATCCAGCAGTAATGGACCAGCCATGATCACAGATTCTTCCATAACATCAATGATGAGTAAATGATGCACAGTTAGCCACAGCTAAGTGCTCCCTGCAGCATTAGATTAGCAAAGCAAGAAGGCTGCAGGAATTGAGGTGGAATGTCATGGCAATAGTTCAAGGTCAAAATGCTCACTACTATGAATGAGTCCACACAAAATGGAAGGCTGACTCATTAAAGGTGGCTTTCCTAACCAACTCATAATGCCCAGGATTAGCCACCCAATCTTGCCACATGTGATGCGATTTTCTACTAACCATCCCTATTCTAATCAGACCCAGCTGGAGGATTAAGTGGAGTGGTGTGATTAACTCTAAAGCCTGCTATTTTCTATAGAAACCACTTCTCCAACAAGGAAATGCAAACTTACCTGATTTTGCATAGTGGAGATGAAGGCTCAAGCTGGGTCCTTGTGAGCATTACCACTCTGCCTCTCAACTTAAGCAGAACTCTCTGTCTGTTTATACATTTACTAATGAACTTGTGCCATTCAGCACAGAAATGATTTGTTCCAACTTTGTTAGTTTCTTGCTTTGGAAACATTTATTTTGAATTTCAATTGATACTGTAGTTTATTAAGTTAAAGTAAAATTTTGGACAACTAGATGATCTAGTTTTTCCCATTAGATACTTCAAGATCATGCATTTCATTTTTAAGATGAAAACAGATTATTTTTAGACATAAAAGATTTTTTTAAAAGAGTTAAAAGACTACTAGTAAAATTTAAGTCATATACTTACAGTTTGTAATTGTCTAAAAACCTTAAAGAAAAGTAAATAAAGTTAAAAGATAGAAAAATAATAATCAAACAATGAATTCATTGTATATTTTGATAGCATTTAAACAATACAGTTTATCATGAAGTTTTCATTGAATGTTATTATTTTAAATCGAAAAACACTGGTTTCATACTATTTTTGATCATAAATGTTTTTTAAAGTCATAATTACATCAATGTAGTGTTTCATCAGTGAAGATACAATAAAAAATATACTTCCTAAAATTACTATTATATATGATCAACTATATTTTAAGCTTGTTTATCATATTAAAAATACACAACAATATTTAATAGAATTATGGCATAATTTAAATATGATCAAAATTAATATTGTGAAAATTATATAATGAATAAGTTTTAAATTCATGTGTATATATATATATATATATATATTTTGGTGGCATGATGTTAATGTGGTTTTTGAGCACATTCAAAAAAAAAAGAAAAAGAAAGAAAAACATTCAAAATACATTCATCCTCAACTGTGAAGAAACAGATGTTAATAATCCACACATATATATATATATATATATATATATCCATCCATCCATCCAGTGAGAGCGGGATGATGTTGGATGAGGAGATGGAGCCCCGAGGTCCCGGGCACTCCTGGGACCCGAACCGACGTGGAAGCGCGGTGTGAACGGGGTCATCCCAAAAGAACCAGGCACGGAAACCGAGCGAGCGATGGCGGAAATCGGCACCACCCCTCGTGACGCGCCCCCCGGATTGCCAGGGAGTAGGGAGGAAGGGGAATAAGAGCAAATGAAAAAAAAGGAAAAAGGAAAAAAGCAAAGGGCATAGGGGAAGCGCAGCCGCCGTCTGCAGAAGCAGAAGCTGCAGCCTGGCCCCATTGGCGTACAGCGCGATTCCGCGGCAGGGCTCCCCAAACTAAACACACAACAGAGGAAATACGTTTTTTTTTCAGAAACAACAAACAAATATCCGCATTCGTCTCCGCTGCCGGCTCTGGAGACTCGCAGCGTATGATCCGCGTGGTACAGTCCACGCCGGTCTCTGCGGCGCTAATTGTATTACTGCCGTACCCTCTGACACCACTTTGCCATATACGGTCCTCGTGAGTCCTTTTATTATCAATGACTTATCGGTCCCTGATCCCCGCCTGCCTGCCTGCTGCCCGCCCCTCCACCCGCGCGCTTAGGGCGCACATTGTATGAATCAGTTGAACTGTAGTTTTTCGTATGTTTATGAGAGAAGTCAAATGAAGAGTCCAACCCCCGCACAGCGTCGTTCGGATTCTCCCCGTCTTCCTATCATAAATGCCCTTGTTCCCTGCATGGCAGCTTCGACGCTGTGTTGCTTCCCACAGGAAAACGCTTCGAACCCCAGATTAGCTGTTTCCCATGACGCAATCTGTTCGCGATTCGTGCCATCATTAGTGCGTGGCGGAGTTCTTAATGGATTTAATCCGTTCTCCCGAACAACGACTCAGTTAAGATAATACTCTTTGTCTGGCTCGTGCCTCGCGAATTCTCTCTGCGGTGATAATGAGCCTGGATTTTAGAATAAAAAACCACGTAACAACGCACTCCCAACGCTGGCGTTGATTAGGAACCTGCCTCTCAGCGCACTAGATCCTTTGGTTCCACCATCGCCTCGGATTTTTTCTGCAATTAGCATTGAAACCCTAATTTGGTCTCCAATCAGCACCAGAACCCTAATTTTGGATTTGGTGGTTCTTATTCTCCAGGGATTCGAACCCTCGACCTAAAATAAATTAAGCACTATGTTTACTTAATTTATCTTCAAAATTAGCTGCCAGTTATTCCCATCCATCCACTCATTCATCCATCCATCCACTCATTCATCCATCCATCCATCCATCTACAATTTCTTTCATTTATTTCTTTTATATGCTTCCAATCAAAGATCCCCATAAGATATTTTCTAAAAAACTACTCAGTTTTTATTATTTTTGTTTTGAGCTATGATTTTGCATTTTTAATTGTTTGAAATGAATCACAGTGTTCATGTTTTTGCCTAAACTTGGCCAATGGTGTTTTTGCAGCATATTTTGAATGATCAAAACACATTTTTAGGTCCTGTGAGTTTTTGCTTCAGATTGTATTCATTCCTACTAGCACCTCTCCTATGTGGTATCTTTGTAATTTTAAAGTTTAATTTTTTTTGGGGTCAATTCACTTTGTACTGTTTCCCCCCTCCCTTTGTTTCTATCTATGTATACTTATGTGTTACTTCAAAATGTGTCACATGTTTTATGTTTTATTGAGATCAATATGCTTTCTTACACATTGTGGTATATGTTGCTTTTGTTGTAATGATTGCACTACATTAAAAACTTCATCATTTTTATATTAATTAATTTAAATTTTTTACTACATATAATATATAAAGTATAATTTAAATTTGAAAAATTCATTACAAATATATTTATATGAAATTGTAAAAAGTCCTACTTGAGATAATTTGGATGCTATATCTAAATAAATTTTCTTATAGGAATATTTTTAACAATCAATACTTCACTTTGCAGGCAATGTCTTGCTACCAACTATGAAGATCTGAATACTAACATATGGATATAATACATGTACATTTGCAGCATTTACTCTCAATAAACAAATACATGGGTGATATATTCTGAGAAACTAAATCTTATTTTTTATTGTTTACAACTTCTTTCTTTGACAACTCATAAAGTCATTTGCAATTTTATTTTTTAGTTTGTTTATTTATTATCATTATTTGTAAGATTTGAATTTAAAACTATTAACTACACATAGACCTGAAGTTGACCTGAAGTTCCATATTCCTATACATACAAAATTATTAAACACAAACTTATACAATTGTTTTTCATTTTTTGAAAATAATATTATAGAAAAATATATTATTATTCTTAAAATTATTTCCTTTTAATAAATATTATACCATTTAGTATAATTCAATGTACAAATATTCTAAATTTATAATTATTTAAAATTAAAAATATCTAGTGTTTCTTTTAGTGAATGTTGTCATTTTAAAATCCTATCTTTGGAATGAAATTGAGTAACATTTTTTTAAAGTTTTCAAAACACTTTATACTACTTCAAAATTTACTCTTTATTTTTAAAAAAATTCTTAGATTTTTTCATATTCATATTATTCTTATTGTTAATAATATTATAAATAATATTTATATTATTATTGGATTACAAATAATTTTTTTACCATAGTGCTTTCTAATCATTATAAAATTTTCACATGATTAATTTCACTTTAATTATTTAAGAGAAGATTAAAAAATATCATAAATGATCTTCACTTTAATTTCTAAAAGCCTATTGTAAAAAAGAGTCCACTTTATTATCAAGCATTACAAACCTAGAAGTTTTGTATCACTCTAGAGGCCAAGAATTTATACATCTTTAAAAATAATAGGATGTTGGTGTTGCTATGTCCATTTTTGCTAGTGCCACCCCAACTTACCAAGACTAAGAGTTTACATACCTTTAAAAATAATAGGGTGTTGCTATTGCTACTTCAATTTTTGTTAGTGCCATCCCAACTTGCCATCCACCACATGCCACCATGATTTTTACTAATGCCACCACAAGTTGTTCTAAACTTGAGTTACACACCATGAGGCACTTTTCTCAACTATCAATATTATTACCAAAGTTGTCTTAATTACTCTTTGACTCTTAATCACTATGCTTGTTTACAAAAGTTAGGACGTTGGAGGGGCATACTCCCATTTCTTCCACCTTCTCTTCCTTCATCCTTCCACTATCTTGCTCATTACATACTTTCGCTTCTCTTCTAATCATATCTTATTTCCTCCTACTCTTCTTTTAATCCTATTTAGCTTCTCTCAACGTCCCCTTGTTGCTGCAGCTCAGAGGCTTCTCCTTCTCCTCTCAAACCATCCAACCTATGCAACAATAAACAAACCATGTTACATCCTCTTCCAAGCTTCAAGGCACGGGTATCATTCACTCCATTTCCAATCATAGCCACAATTTCACCTCCAACTTTCAACACATGAATAATCTCTTGCTTGTGAATTAATTTAGCAAAAAAAATAAAAAAATAAAAAAATAAAATCCTAAATCTTTATTTTTGTCTCCAAGAAGAAGCTCTCTTCTTTCAATCAATAACAACTTCATGAAATCTCTTTTGTTGAATGATTTACAAGCTCAAGCTCTATTGGATGTTAAAGCCAAGGCCACAATCTAATCCACTTTGCTCTATTGCCATCATGCCTCTACTTCACTCCATTGCCATCACATCCCCCACCTTGATCCCCTCATCCATCTCCGCATACACTGTTTCTTCTTTGCAACTTGGCCTCCCTGCTCTATTTCCTCTTTTTCTCCAACATTGTTGATTCCATCAGTCAGACAACTTTGGATCTTATGCTCACTAATCCCAAAAGCATTGGAATCCATTAGCAATATGTCATTGGAATCAACATCATATAAGAGTGGTTTCAAATTCGATTTTGAAAGAACATGGTTGACTGGAGTGGATTGTCTAATCCTACAACAAATTTTGGCTAGATGGTTTCAATTAGAGCTTAAGATGTACAAGTAGAATTTGGGCTTTGATACTTGTATGCTATGTGAATTGCTAATTTGGTGTGTGGTGGCATTGGTATGCATGGATCTATTGCAGCTGTGTATTGAAGCTAGTATTTGAATTTTTGATTGGTAAAAGCATCTCGCCTGCCTTGTTGTTTGTGGATGGGGTGGAAGAAGTGGAAGCACAATCCTTCAAAGCTCCACCTTTTGAAGACAAGTAGAGTGATTAAGAGTCACAAAGTAATTAAAATAGAAGTAATTAAGAGTAATTAAGACAATTTTAATAATAATGCTGGTGATTGAGAAAAGTGCCTTGTGATGTACAATTCAAGTTTTAGACAGCTTGTGGTAGCATATGGTAGATGGCAAGTTAGGGTGGCACTAGCAAAAATTAGGGTGGCAATAGCAACATCCTAAAAATAAACCAAGATGCTTAGTATAACACCATTCGAGTCCAAGAGCTTGACAAAAGCAAGTATTCATCATCTTTTCCTTAGCTTCTACCTGAGCTCTCCATGAGGCTCTCTAAATAAAATCCATGTATACTCTACTCACATGATCCATAATGTATTAGGTGCTGTGTCATCAAAATCAATTATAATAGCACATGAGAGCTGGAATTCATAATCCTCTGCTATAAAACACACTCCATGCAACACAGTCCAAGTGCAATGATTTACAAGCAACTCATCTTCACAACTTGAAACAAAAAGAAATACTCAGTGCCTGGCTTCATTCATTTCATATGATTCAAGCTGGTAATCATAAGGTTTTGCCTACACTGGCAGATCATTCTGTTCTCTTTTTGCAAAAGTGAGTAGAGTTCATCATGCAGACGAAGGATTTCAAAACACAGAGTGAAGGAGTGGTCAAACCACATCGATAAGGATAAAGCGTTGGTTCCAGATAATTGAGTTCTAGGATGAATTAGGGTTGGTGTTCCTACCTTGCACCGTGCACATTAACTAGTATCCTCTAACCAACAAAATTTGATGGAAGGTTCAGCTCAACTCCCAACTTGGAACGTACTGGAAGAGGTGAAAAGCATTGAAGGGAATTGAAACATGACCTGTATATGTTGGCGTTGCATTTTCTCATCAGAATGTGCAGTCCTCTATTTGTTCTATTGTAAGGATTTTCTTACAACTTGATCACCATAGTACGCACTAAAAGTACGATTAACAGAAAATCTACTGACTGTGGGCACGTTAGTCGAGTGGATCAGATTACATGTAATGTCGGGAACTCCATGAATGGTGTGCTTGGGGGCTGAACGAAATGTCGAGAAAAGCAAGCCAAAATTTTTACAATTTTACAAGATCCTTCCTGACAATAACCTGAAGTTGGAATGATGGATCGCTTATAGCCTTTTGTATTCAAGTTGTGGAAAGGTGTACAAAATCTTGGAAAAAGGTAAAAAAACAAAATGGTGCTCTCCACGACCAGTGGACATGGAGAGCTCAGATAGAGATAATTTCTAGTCATCGTACAAATCCTCAACCTCACATTCCCCTGAGTACACAGTAGAACTTCTTGGAGTTCCACAGTTACCTTCAGCAAATACAGCTCGGTCATTGGCAGCCATATGTGAAATAATCTTATAGACCATCTCAACCTGCAAGGAAATAAAACATAACCAGAATTTGAATCCAATTCTTTACCTTTAATTTCTGTATTTCATTTGAGGTCCGTTTTACAAAGATACAAGCTGTAATGAAACTGGTAATAAAGCCAACGTATGCAAAGTAAATTATATTCCTTGGTATTAACGGATACCCTATAGTGTCATTTTCCCACCATACCATTTGTAACAAGAATTCACATCATGTCCATGCAAGACAAGCTATAAAATGTACCTGCTGCGGCACTTGACACCTCTTCGCAACCTCCTCGGCTGTGAGGGCCTCCACTGGATTCCAACAACTGTCCATGCAACAGCCAACAGATTTTGGTGCACTTGAAACAAAATAACTTTCATGAATCGTGAATCCCTTAACTACGAAACATAAACAAAATGTCCTACAACTTGAATGGAACTAGAGGTGTCAATTGGACCAACCTAGCATCGTTCAACACAGTGAGAACTCTCTTTTGGAGAGCGAACACTTCAGCAGCAGCTTTTTTCCCGCCACCACGCCCGCCAACAAGAAAGTTAACACAAGTTCAAGAATACTCGAAGTTTATGATATATGATGAAGACTGTGAAGGGCCAGTATGTTGCACATAGAAGGGAGCAAACATAGAAGGGTGTTTGTATCTGGTTGATGATAGGCATTGATATTTACAAGACTAGCATATAGCCCAACAGCACGCTCATAGAGAGCAACCGTCTTGGGGTTCACCTCCTCCACCGTCAGCGTAATAGATTGTCTTTTGTTTGCATACAGTGTTGACCTTGTTCTCTAGCAATTAGACAAGACATAGTAGTTAAATCACTTCATTTTTATAACCTGCTTGACTCCATACAGTTTCCTGAATACGACCAGATATAATATAATTTGAACTGTTCGATAATGCAGAAGAAGTAAAGACTTGTCATCTTATAAATCTACAAAACATAAAAAAGAGAAGAAGAAGAAAGAATTATACCTGGAGCATTGCAAAAAGATAATCACCACAGGTGACTCCTGGCACTAATTCCCAGTCGTGACCGGGAGGCCTGTCCCGAAGCATTTCAATAAAAGTAGCAAAAAAGTTCGGAACACCTTCCTTGAGTTGCTAACTTGGTGGTGCTAACTGAGTTGCTAACTGACCACTGTCATGCTAACTTCTAACTCGCATGACTTGCTTTAACCTTAAAATTTATCAATCGTCAGAGTTTTACGACTTACGCATGATGGTCAGTGCTTCCTTTGTTTCTATACACAGAAATTCCTTGATTCACTTACAATAACCCATTATTAAAAAATAACCTGATATAAACGTCCCCTGTACGATTGAAGCACATCAAAAAAGGCTGGAAAACTTAGCAAATCTCTTAAAGTATCGAATAAAATTATAAAATTACATCTCTCGAGAGTGTTTTAAGGCAGTTTAGCCACAAGAAAAGGCGCTCAGCAGGAATTCAAAATGACTTCTATTGGGAGTAAGCAAAAGCGTTCAGCAGCAACTGATGGACAGGAGTAATGAAACCACTTGAGTTAAGATCTCTCAAGGCTGTATGATTACTAACAAATTTACTCTACTACGCATGATGAAGAGATGAGCACGCAAAATACGCATCCAATTCCCACAAAGTTTTAGATTACCTTGTTGCCATCAAAGTCAAACCCCTTTCCCAAGGATTCCATCACCAGCTGCTGCAAGTAACGGCTAAAAAGCAGCAGGCTGTCTTTGTAGGGTAATACGACCACGTCCTGAGTATAGAAAAAGAAGACAATCAAGTATTGCAATTTTATTTCAAGGTTCACATACGACTATATATTTCCGGGTTTTCAGTTCGTTGGATTAGCAATACGTTTGTAACTTCTAAATCACATATCAAAACTCTGTTGGACCTGGCATTGTTTAACTGAATTGTAACGTTGCTTAATAACTTCAAAATTGAAGTGAATTAACTATTAGAAATACTCAGGACATCATCACCTTGGCGCCGACTCTGCCAGTTGGCCAATACCAGCAGAGAGCCAAAAGTGCAGCAGGATTTTGTTTTACCTACAATTAAATGTATTGCTACATTAGAACTTTAACTTATCTTGGCGAGTTTCATTGGATATGAAGTTACACAACAAGAAACCAACGCATTCACGTACATAGAAAACATTAAATTGACCTAAGAGGTAGCAACTCAGGACACGAGATGAGAAGATGGTTCACCCGCCACGATTAACAAACTTTAAAACTATATCAGGAGAAATTTGGACAAGTACACCTAGAAAAGAAAGCCATAAAAATTAGCATCGTAAACATCCAGGACAACAATGCTCCCCAGACAACATGGAGATACAAGAATGGACATCAGAGGATAAGCCTAACCGATGGGTTTCTTGTGCTTTGATCCATAGCGGCAGCCCCTTCTAGCATTCCACGTATGTCAATGCCCTGTAATTCGTGCTAACACGATGAAATTTAAGTTTACACTAGGTATGTGACCAATCAAAGTAGGGTGGGGAGTGTTATGTGGTTGAAGGTGAGAATGATTCTAGTTAATGCTAAAATTCACTTGTAGAGCAGCTGGGAGCAATACGACGGCAGACATTTCAGATGTTCGACCTCCTACCCAGTCAAACATGGGAAACCTCGCTAACCAACCTTCAATTTTGGCAGTGTTATCCAACAATGCGTTTTCGTGTGTTATTGCAACACCCTGCCGAGTCCACAAATCAAGAGTCAAGTTAAGATCAATTGTTACATCAAAGATCATTTTACCTACTCCAATGAGATGAGAAATTACCAATGTCAGCTCAGCAGTCTAAATTTCTAATTTTAGACTACCACGGTTGACGCATCTGTAAACCCGCGTCAAACCACTTCCATCCACAAACACTCAAACAAGACATCAAAGACATCAACATATAAGCTTCTTCTCATTGATAAAAACGCCTGTAGTCAATAGAGAAAACCCACCTGCTTCGCAAAGTCCAGGCCTATTTCTCGAAATGCCTGTTGCACCTCCAACAATCCATTGCGAGTTTCTGGCGTCTCTCCACTCTACAAGAGTTCGCAGCATATCAGAGAAGCGCGGCGGGTAGCAATTGTAGAAATGCCATCATTCTATATCAGAATTTTCTACATAATTATGAAAGGGAACACAGGAAATTTCTGACTTGCTACTGACCATAATACTATGAAGAAGAGAAATCACCGCCAAAACTGAACCAACCTTTTCAACTTCCATGCAGACATACCCCTATAAATGGGATATGAACAATATACACACACACAAGAAATGCACATCGTATAAGAAAATCTGAAATGGGAAACCAACCTTTGAGATTACAACAACAACAGTCGAGGAAAGCTCGGGACCCAGCGGAGCTATCTGATGATCGATGCCAGCGGGATCAGTGTTATCGATAAAGCGTAGCTAGGTGGACACATTGTGGAACAGTATGTCATCAGACTTGAAATAGGATTGTAGCGCCTCCGTGTGATATTAACAAGAGCATGAAAAGAAAAGAAAAGAAAAGAAAAAACCATGACGACAGCAGATCATGTTATGTGGCTACCTCTTGTCGCTGCTTTCAGCATATGCAGATACTAAAAGGAACCAGCTACACGGTCCAATTAACCTATGCACGGATTAGTCCACTACATGCTTGTTAGAAAAGAGTGTCATGGGCTTACCTTTAGGGGAGGATTATCAGGTGCCAAAGCCTCGGCAACAAATTGAGGGCCAAGCGCAGAGCCTCCAATATCAACAGAGAGAGCTTGAGTGAAGCGACCTAAAGGTGTGGGGGGTGGCTTGATCTGACCATCACACAAAAAATTAACTCTGTACGTCCACATAGGCATAAAAACCAAGTACTGATAAAAACAAATAAGAAATGGTCACATAGCATTTCCTAGAATTAGGGAAAAGAATGCAGGAAGCCTTACTTTGTGAGTGTTTTTCTATACGCTATGTCGTCAAATCCGGCAAAGTAAGGTCCCATGAGAAGCAACAATTTAATGTTTCAATGCTTATTCTGTGTCAAGGCTGACATCTCCAAAGAAGTTGAGACGAGAACCTACTAAAAGGAAATCTAAGTGAAGGATTAGAACACAATTGCTGACCTCAAATTGTCTCAACATAGCAGAGCACTGCAAATAATTTAAAATTTCACGCAATCCAGAAAGGCCAAATTATACCTATTACCCAAAATATTAGACTTTCTAGTGTATGTTGAGGTCCTTTCAAAGATAAACTGTTGTTCGGCATGATGGGACCTTCATAAAACGGAACCGGCAAATATGTATCACTGGCTCAAACAACCTGACCAGCTTGTGGATCGATTTCTAACACATGGACTAAAAAATAGATGAAAGATCTCAACAGAAAATTACACATACCTGATTTTAAAAAAAAGAAAAGAAAAGAAAAGAAAAGAAACAATGGCTCACTGCTCCTAACTCTTTTTATTACCAAACTTTGTGAATTGTACCCTTCTACTGATAACGTCTTCGGCGAAACTTTGTACTTTGTCTAAAGTATCAGAAATTAGCTTCTGAAGAAATGGCGTAGCCGGCTTCCGAAGCCAGTAGTGCCCGACCATACGTCCTTCGTCAGGATTTGCAGTTGAACCGCCTTCAAGCCCAGCCATATCCTTGAAAGCTTTCTCGAAGTTCGGCAGCATGGTCTTGTAAAATTCATCTGTAAATCCAATTCGACTTACATCCAGGTAGAGGCCTAGCTCCCTGTCGTGGTACAGCCAATCAAAGTACCGATTTCACAGCACGATTGGATCAGTTTCCAATTCAGGTTCCACCAGAGAAGGCACAGCACTCTCTTCCGCAGTGATCTTACTAGAAACGGCCCGAACATGAGACATGGACGATGATCCCGACACAGGAATCGACGACATTATGCTCCTTGTAGCTTGTACTACAGCTACATGAAAGCCTGCATTCTGCGGCAAGTGGTTCACAACCAGCTGCTTCATTCCATTGCATCCCAGGGTTTCTGACGTCGGTAACAACGTTGACATCATAATTGACGCAACACAGGGGATCGCCGCAGCCAAGCGGAGTGACAACAGCGATGCCATTGCTTATCAACTCCAAAAACCTACGAATCCACTTACTGTTCACCCCCGCTGATCACTAAAACCCTCCTTTCACCCAGAATTATACCTCCACGAACTTCAATTGCTCCCCGCTTAGATCGTCTTCCACTCTACAGCCAAAAACATACTCCCTCGCCAGTCCTGACCCGTCCTCCCATCTTCCAGCCCTCTACAGCAGCTACCTAACCCGAACATCCACTTAACCTAATGTATCCACGAAATAAGCATACACAATTTCGCTCCTTCTGCAATCCCGTCACAAGGCCCAATCCCAAGGATTCTCCAGCCACATGAGGTTGCAATGCAGCTCTCTCCGCCCGACTTTCCCCTTGCACCATTCGCTTTGCTGCGCCTGCCTAGCTCTAATTCTGTAATCGACAGCGGATACACAAAAGGAAGGAAGACTGTAACTAACGCACTCGGAAAAAAACTATCAGCTATTTTGATTCAAGGTTTGTTTCAGTTTGGACCAGAGAATGGTTCCATTGCGAAGTTACGACGCTCAGAAGCGAAGATGGCATAGAGTAGGGAACGGAGAAGAGGTTGACGAGGAAAAGCGCAGCGGATGGAGCCGTGGGATTGAAGCCTCACAGCCATTGCCATGGCAGGCCCTCGTGCTGGAGCTTCTCGGTGTGTGTGGCTCTCATCCGCCATAGCTGAGCCGGTCTTCCCGCTGCATTTGACCGGTCGTTGCCGGTCTTCAACGAAGCTTGGAAACAATGAGCTTATTTGGGCTAATGTATAGAGGAATAAACGAAATGTATATTGGAGTGAGGGAGAAAATGAACTAATTGACGAAAGGAAAGATTGGTTTCTAATGTACTTTAAAAACATATAGGAAAAAAAATCTATATATTTATAGAATTTTTCTATTATTATAATTTCATAAATACATATTTTTGTTCTTTTTGGTTTTCTTTGGATTTCTTTGGATTTATTTATTTAATTATTTCCATAAAAAATATTTTAAATTCTTAGATTTTAGATTTTAATTCTTATAATATTAATAAATAATATTATTATTCATAATGTAATAATTATATTAAGAATTATTGAATAAAGTTATAATATCAAAAAATTTGAAAATCATTTATCAAAGTTATAAATATTATAAGAGGTTATAAGTATATATGTCAAAATTTCTTATATTATATAAATATCTTTGTAATTCCTTGAAGTTTAATATCCTATTTTATTTATTTATTGTCTTAAAAATTATCTTTTCAATATTATAATCAATTGTGACTTAAGATGTCATAGTAGTCAAATATGTTGATTAGAGATTAAGACAAAATAATCTTACAATTGATTTTAGACTCTTCTTTAATTCTAAACTATAACTCCTAATGATTTTCTACAATATTATAAAAGTGTTATTATTTCTTGCTTATATTCTTCTTTGTAGTTTATGAAATAATCATTTAGAAATATTACATTAAGTTTTTTTTGATAATAAACTTGGAAGAATATTAAAAAAAATTTGCTTCAATTTTCCAAACTTGCCTATATTTGATACAAATTAAAAGAAAGACAACAAACACTATGCAAAATCTATGGCAACATAAAAAAGGATATAACAAAAAAGAAACTTCTCAAAAGTTATTAATATTAAAAAATAAACCAAAACCAATGTAGTACAAGGCTTTTAAAAATAGAACTTCAAATGATATTATGCAAAAACTATTTATATAAAGTAATAATATTAAAAACTAGTAGAGAAGCATAAGTCTTAAAAGAAAACATATATTTTAGAGTTGATTTGTATTAAAATTTTAGATTAAAAAAGTAATATAATAAAAAAATAGACTAAATTTAAATATTATTAGAAATATAATATGTGCTAAAATCTTTTTATTTTTTTATTTTATTTTAAATAGAAGAAGTTAAAACAATAAAGAATATAATTAAAAAATTGATATTTCCACCAAAAGTTTTATTATTTCCACCTAGCATTATATCACACCCACCAAACTATTGTCATTGCTGTTTTGTAACCTATTCAAATGCAATTTTGCTTTGATCAATGCCCTAATGGGACAATTCTTTGTCTTTGTTCACAATGGATCCAACATAGCAAAGATGTTTTTTTAGCAATAAGGTCCAATACTTGTGGCCCCGCTATGACTCATTGGACAAGGGTCTAGATAGAACACTAATTTTTCTTGCACATTGCCAAAATAAAGCAAATGCTAAAATGCAATATTGCTCTTGAACAAGTCATAAAGCAACAAATTTATCTTTAATACAAATTTTAAATTTTTTGTTTTAAACCAACAACAAAACATGTACGAATTTTTTATATACAGTATATATATTATTTATATGTTTGGCAATAAACCAAATCATAGTAACAAAGAGTTGTGAGAGAATTATATGTTGGAACCAACTTCAACCTATTCAAATAAAATTCTTAAGATAAGCACAAAATTTTGTAGGAGTTATTAGTTAATTGAATTGATGGCTATGGCAATGATAGCAACAGATTGCCCTCTTTCACCTTTCATATTATGGTATAGTGTACATATACAAGATGGAGAGCAAGTCAACTTTTCAAGCAATAGATAACAGGACATTAATTATGTTCAATAACATACATGCTTAACAAATAAAAGGCACTTGCGTTAGATCCTTAAACAACCTACAACAAACATAAAGCTCCATTCTTACACAAACCTGTTTTGTGCTTCAATGTAGCGTGGTTCAGTAGTACAAACCAGAAGAAACGAACCCTATGTACTTACTTTGACCCCGTTTCATCTGTCTTTTCAAATTTTCTAAACTTTTCTTAAGTAATCCCATTCCCTTGCTGGTGAAGGAAAGATATGTTGCTACATCTTGACAACTCGACATCTCTCGCCACAGTTTCCGAAGGGTCCGGTGACAGATTTGGAAGTAACGTTCATTGCTTAGAAGTGTCGACGAGTAGGAGAAGAATTGGAGTCTGGACAATAGGTCTCTTGCACAGAGCGGTACCGCAAATATTGAAAATTTTGGAGACCTTAATTGAAAAATTTGTATATCCAAAATACTGCATTGCCAGCTAACAATGTTATGTCTTCCAGCCTACTTTATCTACTACAGCGCACCACGGTGCCTACCTCGTTCCTGTGGTTCAATTCCCAATCAGCATGATTGGCCAAGTTTCACTGAAGAGTCAGATGTCCTTCGTCTTGGACAGGTAGAGGTTACCTCGTTCTCTAGAATTGTACGGTTATGTTTAGGTGGCTGATTTATCAAGATCAGCGAAGTAAGGATGACTCAAAGCGGCCTTAGCTGAGATTCTCTTCGAGGGCTCGAATACCAACATTTTCTGCAAAACAGGCGCGTATCGATGTGAGTGAGTCTAACAGAAGTTAATTAAGAGAAACAGGCTACACGTCATCAAGCCGTATTCCAGTGCTGATTCTTGAGGAATCCGTAGTGTAGGCTTTCACAAGAAGCGGCACTTACAGCGAGGAGATCCAAGCCAACCGCGCTTAGTCCGGGAACTGCAAGGGACAAATCTTGAGGTCTCCATTGAGGGAACTCGTGCCAATCACGGTGCTGGCTAACACCAGGCCAGATTGTCTCATTCGGAGTACCAAGCAACCTGCAAAAAACATTATGAGTGTTACTACTTGATTACTCTAAGCGAATTCTTCAGGAGGAAATACAAGTAATGTTATCACATGAATTTAACAGGATGTACGTGCCGATTGGTATGCACCCACCTGAAGATGTGAAGAAGCTGCTGAAGTTCAGAGTCTCCAGTGAAAAGCGGCATCTTCCGAACAAGTTCAGCTGTTGAGGTCGCGATCATGGTTAGAATTCAAGAAACCGCATTATTTGCGATTCATTGAGAGTGATATACAGATGCATGCCTCTGCTGAAAAACGCAGGTGTGACGCAGCTTACCGAAGATGCAACCAACAGACCAGATATCAACAGGAAGAGAATAGTGAGTCGCTCCTAGAAGAACTTCAGGAGCTCGGTACCATAGAGTAACGATCTGCAAAGGGCCAACTTAAACGGAATGAGTACAATGAATGGAGATTGGTTACAAGGACTAATAATGGGAGACGACGAATGCGCGAAGAGTACCTCGTGTGTGTAACTCTTCATTGGCACTGTGAATGCCCGACCAAGACCAAGATCGGCAATCTTAAGGCGCCGGGATTGCTTATCGACGAGCAAATTCTGAGGTTTCAGATCCCTGAAAACAGGATTAGCAAAACATCAGTCTAAAATAGTGGACAACACCTAAGCATAAACTGCGAAACAGAGTTTTACAATCCTAGGCAAAGTAGACAACGCTAATCAGCAAAGAATATCATTAGGACAAGTCATGAAAGCTTTAGAACCTGTGCATAACTCCGTGGCCATGACAGTGGGCAAGCCCAGTGCACAACTGGTACATGAAGCTCTGCACAATAAGAGTTAAAAACGGTTAGTTAGTCAACCACTAATCGTTCTGGTGTTTCTACGCATTCCGCACAAGGGTGACCAGGACCAACTTATCTACATGCCTGCTTGGAGAGAAGCACACCTGGACCACTTTGGGAGGCAGAGGCTTCCCGCTCGGGCCACGACCGTGCAAGTCAATATACTTCTTAAGATCAGTGTCCATGTATTCAAAGACCAAGTAGAGCATGGGCTTGCCACCTTTCTCGACGTGCTCCACGCAAAGAAGCCTGGAGTGAACACCCAGAGAAGTTTAATTGAATGACACGCATTGCCACACTAGCGCATACTGAATTGGAGACATGAAAGAGAGCCTATAAGCTTCAAGGCATAGTCAGAGGTACTACAAAGTACGACTCGGCATCAAATTCGAGAACCACAACAGAAGTCTATATTATAGTTGACCTAAAGAGACCCAAGGCTGCACAAGCAATGACAAGATCTCTGAACCAGTCAATGGGGATAACTTGATGGAGACGATCTAAGAACACGGGCCAACCTGACGATATACATGCTGTGGGACAGCATTTGCAGCAGCGAGACTTCACGCAAAGCGGTGGAGGGGACGCCTTCTTCCTCCATCTCCAACCTAGTCTTCTTGAGCGCCACCAGCTGCCCGGTGCGCTTGTCACGGGCCTTGTAAACCTTCCCGTAGGTCCCCTCGCCTACCTTCTCCAGCTTCTCATAGTTATCCATCCCGGAAACAGACATCCTCGCTCACTCAGCGAACCGCACTCTCGCTCCAAAACGCTAGCTCTTACAGTCCAAAGCACCCTCTCCAATGCGACAACACTTACAAGCTCCTTCAGAATGGAATACGAAACAATACAGCCAAAAATCCAGCAATTAGAGACATTCACAGAACGTCACAGAAGGGGGATGACAAGGAAGAAAGGCGCAAATGCGAGTGAGGGGCAAGGCAGGCAGGAGTATAGGGGAGTGAGAGAGGGAGGAGGGTGTGGGAGGAGGAGGCGGGGCTAGCAACGGCTCTATAGGTTTCGAATTCCCGAGCGCGGGCCTGGTGACCGGACTCCGAAGCGGGCGCTGGACAAGCAACGTCGCCAGGAGCTTGACACGAACTGTGGCCGTTGCTGGACTGGGCTGGGCTGGGCTAGGTGCAGGTCACCCGTCCCACACCCGCTTTTGCCCTCTTCACCCTGGTATTCTTCACCCGTGGGCTATCTATCCCATGTCGCCCGTTCTGTTCCCATCTTTTTATTGATGTTTGTGTGTTGTCACGAGATAGCCTGTGTTCTCCTACCAGCCTGGTTTGAATTTATATTCATGGACTAGTTGTTTACTTTAATGCACTTTTTACTCTCCTTCGAGTTTCCATTTCCAATTGTTGCACCATTAGGAACCTTTTTCTATATTTTCTTTTTTTCTTTTCTTTTTCCTTCTCGTCTTTTTCCTTTTTTCATAACTGTGTTTGAACTCTAATGAGTGGCTTAATGCATTTTTGTCTAAAATACCATTCAGCTTTGCATTCACCTTTAGCTTTTAGCTTTTTGTTTGAAACCAAACTTCTACCTTGCCTTATGTAGGTTTGATTTAAGGGAAAAAAAAACTTTAAAATCACCATATTATTTATTCATTTTATTATTATTATTATTATTATTATTATTTTTACTTGATGTATAATAAAAGAAGAGAAAAGCATCTTTATAATATTTCTTATTGGTTTTAAATCTTTTTATAGTATTTAATTTTGGATTTGAATCACAAGTTTTTGTCATGGACATACTTTAAATCACCACATTTTAGAATTTTCCATAGTCTTCTAGAACCTTTCATAGTCTTCTAAAATCTTCCATAGTTTATTAGAATCTTTGAGAACCTTCTAGAACTTTCTTTAGTCTTTTAAGAATCTTCTATAATCTTCTAAAATCCTTTAGAACCTTCTGTAGTCTTTTAAAATCTTTTAGAATCTTCTTTAGTCTTCTTGAACTTGCCTTAGTCTTTTAAAATCTTCCTCAGGCTTCTAGAATCTTCTAAAATATTTTTAGAAGGTTCAATAAGACATAGGCCTTGTAATATAAATAAGAGGTAAGACTAAGGTGCACCTTAATCTTGTCAACACAAGTCTTGGAGCAATCCAAAGTGTTGCCTTGTTCTTAATATCAATCTAGTTTCTTATTTTTGTCAATGATCTAGTTCTTGTTCTTATCCACCCAGTTCTTTCTTCTTGAAATTATTCTAGTTCTGTAATCTTTTCCTTGTTTCTTTGCTAACTTGCTATCTTGCATCTTTGACAGTTTTGCAAGAATGTTTAAGTAATCATATCAAAGCTTTGATCTCTTGATAGAGAGTGAATTATCCTTCTTCTTGAAGATATTATTGTATTCTAGAAGAGTGCAGATTACCTCCTTCTAGACTAATATACTTACTTATTACAGTTTGATCTTCTTTTGGAGAGAGTGGATTATTCCTTTCCTAGGATATATCACTATATTTTAGAGGTTGCAGATTACCCTCCTCTAAATTAATATTATTTAAAAACATTCATTTTGAATATAAAAAATATTACATTAACGGTATATTGATTTTTTCTTTGTCAATATAAAAGTAGATCAAATTATGAGAAGTGCATCCTCACAAATAGAGAATAAAGTGGCAATTCTTACAAATCTTTGAGCTCTTTTGGATACTATATGAAAAGGAATGACATTCTTTTGTAATAAAAAAAAAAAAAAACTGCAAATAGAGCAAGTATCCAAAAAATCTAAGCGAGAGATTCATAGTTTGTAATAAGAGATTATATATTTGAGGGAAGTGGGCAAAAGACAAGCTATATACGTAACTTCTTTAGAAGCTCCAAAGATTATTGTGAAAGAGCTAAAGGCTAGCATGCCTGATAAATTTGATAAAACAAGATCTAATTTTTGAGGGTTTGTGCAACAAGTATGACTTTATTTATGACTATATCTTTCTTGTTATTTAGATGGATTCACTCAACTTGCTTTTATAGACACCTTTTTATCAAGAAGTCCTCAATCATAATTTGCTCCACTATTAAAAAAAATTCTATAATTTTATATAATTTGGAGGCTTTTATGGAAAGATTTATTGTTGCATTTTGAGATAGTGATCGAGAGAGGGTGGCACAAAGAAAGATTCAAAACCTAAGACAATGACAACATTCAAGTGCAATTTATATTGTAAAATTTTAACAACTTATTTATGATCTTAATTGGAATAATAAGGCTTTTATGACTGAATTCTATTATGGCCTAAAAGACAATGTGAAGAATTTATTGCTCACAATGGCAAGAGTTGAAAGTTTAGAAGAATTTATATCTCAGGCTATTATTTGTGACAATTGCTTATTTGGATTATGATAGGAGAGGCAATTAATTTTCAGCAATACCTATCAAGGTACATCTGCTATATTTTCAAGAGTATTCAAGAAGCCATTAACATATTATGAATCCATGCAGATTGATACAACTCAATTCAAGCCATTAATACCAACAAAAAAGATTAGATGTCGACAAGAGAATCTATATCTATATTGTAAAAGGTGTAATCATAAGGCAATAAACTGTCCAAACAAGTCTAAAGAAATAAAGGCATGAGATATAATATTTGAATTAGAGAGGTCAAAAAACAAAGATGTCTAATTACAATAGAGACCTTGTGGTTGAATATCCCCAAATCTAAATTACCAGATAAAAGTCTCTTTCTACCTCCAAATCCAATATCTTGTTTTATACTTCATGTACATACAAGAACCTTAAAACAAGAGATTTCTGCTAAAGTCCTTTTTGATATTACAGCCTCAACATGCTTTATGAATAAGGATTTTGCAACCAAGTACAACTTAGTACTTGTAAAGAAGATCCATCCCGCAACTGTTGAAGTCATTGATGGACAAAATCTTGCATCAAAAGATGTTATTGAAGAAATCCAACTATTGAAAATGATACTAGGAGATCAAGTATCATGCATTATTTTCAACATCATTTGATATCTAACAAATCTTATTGTCATTGGACTTTCTTAATTTGAATTATATAATCTTGATATTGATTGGAGTTTGTAGAAGATTTCTTCAATATTAGGATTATGTAATTTAAACCAAACAAGGTGCTATTTCATTTCTTGGAATTAAAGCATTTATGAAGGTAGCAAAAAAAAAAAAGGCTGTATTTACATTGTGTGCTATCTTAATGAAAGATCCAACAAAAAAATTGAAGCAAGATATCCTTAGTCAATACTGCGACCTTGAAGACGTATTTGAAAAGAACAAAATAAATAAGTTATCAAAATACTATTCTTATAATTGTGCAATTGAATTACAAGATAGAATTCAACCTCTATTTGGTCTAATTTATAATCTTTCATATATAGAGCTTACAGCTTTATGAGAATATATTGATGAAAACTTGGCCAAGAATTTTATTAGACATTCAAAATCACCTACAAGAGCCCCTATCTTTTTTATAAAGAAAAAAGATGGTTCTTTACATATGTGTGTTGACTATTGAGGTCTAAATGAGATAACTATAAAAAGTTGCTATCCATTATCATTAGTCTCAAGATTATTAGAACAATTAGAATAAGCAAAGATCTTTACAAAGATTGATTTAAGAGGCAACTACAATCTAGTTAGGATTAAAGAAGGAGATCAATAGAAGGCATCATTTTGTACAAGATATAGACATTTTGTGTACAATGTTATACCTTTTGGACTTACAAATGCACGTGCAATCTTTCAACATATGATGAATGATATCTTATGAGAATACTTAAATAACTTTGTAATCATTTACTTGAATGATATTTTGATCTACTCTAAAAATGAATAAAAATATGAACATCATGTATGTATGATATTAGAAAAATTACGAGAAAGTGAATTGTATGCCAAATTGGAGAAGTGTTCTTTTTATCAACCATTAGTCAAGTTTTTGGAATATATTACTTTTAAAAATAGAATTTCTATAGATCCAAAGAAGATATAAATTATTATAGAATGGAAACAACCGTCATCAATTAGAGATATATAATGTTTCTTGGAATTCAAAATTTTTTATAGAATCTTTATCAAAGATTATTTTAAGATTGTGACTCTATTAACATGACTTACAAGCAAGAAGAAATTTATTTGGAACAACAAGGCTGAAAAAATATTCAAGAAGCTAAAAGAATCCTTCACTTCAACTTTTATACTTGTCCACGTAGATCCAACAAAACCATTCACTTTAGAAATGGATACCTTAGATTTTGCACTTGAATCTATACTCTCTCAAATTGGTGATGATGATAAATTATATTTAATAGCATTCTACTCTCAAAAATTTTCAACTACAAAGATCAATTACAAGATTTACGACAAAAAACTATTAGTAATTATTGATGCTTTTGAAAAGTAGCACCATTTGTTGGAGGGGACTCAATATAAGATCATGGTATATATTGATCACAAAAACTTGGAGTATTTTATAAGTGCTTGAGTTTTGAATTGTTGATAAGTACAATAGAGTATGTCATTATCTCGGCTTGATTTTGTGATTACATATCATCCGAAAAAACTTCAAAGAAAATCAAATGCCCTTTTTCAACAATCATATCTTGCACCAAGACTGGGAGATATTATATTGGATCAACAAAAAAGAATCATATTAAAGCCATCCAATTTATAATTGAAAACATTGATGATATCTATTTATACAGATATAACTCTTAAGATAGAAATTCAAAAAGCAATGAAGACAAATCTATTTGTAAAGAGTATTGTGGTCGTAGACCATCTTATAAAGATGGCATATTTCATCTTGTATAATAAGACTATTTTTAGAAAAGAAATAGCTAAGCTTTTTATTGATAATATTTATCAAATATATGATCTTTCAAATGACATCATTTTGGACTGAAGACCATAATTTGTATTAAATTTTTAGAGAGGACTATTTCAATTTTTGAAGACCAAGATTAATCTTTCAATAGCTTATCATCCTCAAATCGATGGTCAAACAAAACGATGTTATGTAATGACACAGCCATTAGATGAAAGAGAGTATAAATAATTGAATATATTAAAGAGCTTAAATGAAAGTATTTTAGCAAATTTATCTTAGAATTATAGATAATAGAGAAGAAAGTAGAAAAAAGTTAAAAGGCTAATGCTACCTTTTTATAGGAGAGATTTTGACTTATTTTGTATGGCCATAAATAAGGTAAAATAAAATATATTAAAAAAATAAATAACATAGATATCTTTAGAAAAGAATTAAAGTGAGATTTTAGAAAATTTTATCTTAAAAATCTTAGAATTCATATCCGTTGAGGACCAATTGTGAGCATAGGTCAAAATCAAACCCTGAGGTACAGAACCGTGTGCCTACAGCAAGTCAATTCTTCTTTTGGAGATCGGAGAGTAGAATTAAAAAAAGACTTGAGGATTTTTATTTGAGCATTGATTTAAAGTGATTTGAATTTGTAACAACTTGTAAGGGCCTTGCAAAGTCAAGGTTGATTTGAATGACTCTGATTTTTGTGAAATATATTGAGGTTTATATTTTTGAGCATTTTGTGAGTTTGGTGATAGATCTATAAATGATAATTTGTGATTGGTACATACAATTTTGTTTTTAGGATATTATAAATTTGAGGTTGATCTAAAAATTCAATTAAAGATTATTGAAGTTTATGTAGATTGGAGTCTTAGAAATTGGAAATTAAAAGTCATTTAGGTTTTCTAGGATTTCTAACAATCTACTAGTTGGATTGGAGTGAAATTTATGTATGTGTGTAGAAGACTTAATTTCCTATATACATGTGAAATTTGGGAGCAACTAAATAGTGTAAATAGGAGATATTGGTACTAGACAATTAGCATTAAGGTTGGAGAAAGAGGGCAGCCGACACTTGATTGAATTTTTGGATTGATTTTCTTGTTGGTAATTTCAATCTTCTTCAAATTTCATGTGCTTATTGCCAACTTAGTTTTTAAAAGGTGTATAAATTTTTAAGCAAGATCAATAGTTTAGTCAATAGATATTGAGATTCTAAATTGCGTTAAGATTAAAATAAGTTGATTAGGATTTGGATAGGATTTAATTTAGAATTCGGCTAGGATTTAGTTAGGATGACTAAGATTATTTAGGATTTGGTTAAGATTTAATTATGATTTGATTAAAATTGAATAGGATTTAATTAAGATTTGATCAGAGTTGATTAGGATTTAATTAAGATTTATTTAAGATTTCATTAGGATTTAATTAGGATTTGATCAAGATTGATTAAGATTTAGTTAGGATTTGATTAGGATTGTTTAAGATTTGTTTAAGATTTGGTTAGGATTTAATTAGGATTTGATTTGGGTTTAGTCAAGATTTGACAATGATTGACTAGGATTTAGTTAAGATTTGACCAAGATTGACTAGGATTTAATTAGGATGATTAGAGTTGTTTAGGATTTATTTAAGATTTAATTAGGGTTTAATTAAAATTTGACTAGGATTGCCTAGGATTTAGTTAGGATTTAACTAGGATTATTTACAATTTATTTAGGATTTGATTGGGATTTAATTAGAATTTGATGAAGATTGACTAGGATTTAATTAGGATTTTGACTAGAGTTGTTTAGGATTTGTTTAGGATTTGATTAGAATTTAATTAGGATTTGACCAAGGTTGATTAGGATTTAATTAGGATTTGATTATGATTGATTAATATTTAGTTAAGATTTGATTAGGATTTAGTTAGGATTTAATTAGGATTGATTAGGATTTAATTAAAATTTGACTAGGATTGTTTAGAATTTGTTTAGGATTTGATTAAGATTTATTTAGAGTTTGACTAGAAGTATTAGGACTAGTTATTGTTATTTCCTTTTATCTTCTACAGTCAAGTGCCCAGAGCATTTTCAAACAAGACTTCACAATATACGACATATTTGGTGAATTCAATGTGAAAAGCTTGAGTTAGAAGGTAATTGGATATTTTTTAATTTATTTGAACTATGGAAAAGGAAGACAAGAAAATGGAAGGAGGAGCTATGGGTGGTATTTCAAGTGGAGATACAAGCGGAAGTACTAGTAGAAGACAAGGTATATATTTTGATTCTAACTCTGCAAGCATATTAAAAGCATTTATTTTATTCATGCAATAGTAATATATTAAAGATTGCAAAGAAGGTATGACAAACAAAGCATTACAAGTAGTTGTGGACAAATTTGATCAATTTGAAGGGAAGGATATCATAAGATATTTAAGATATTACGTGAGAGAAATAGAATTGAAGCGTATTTTTGAGAAGGAGATGGTTAAATTATTTGAAATGGCTACTGCACCAGAGATAAAGAATCATGTGAAGTCCATCATAGGACATGTTGGAGGTTCATGGAAGAAATTTTCTCAAACATTGAGAGATGAATATTTTTTAGAAAACAAGGATCGGATTACAAAGAAGTCATTTTTTGAATGGATCGAAAGGCCTAAGAAGGATCTTCAAGTAAGAGAATTATTAAGAGAATTTAAAAGATAATTTTCTCATTTATCAAAGAAGGAGAGGTAATTGTTGGATCCAAGAATTTTTTCTTCAAGCAGTTGATAAAGAGTTGCAGGAAAAATTAGAAATATTCCTTAAAGATAAAGAAGAAGAAGAAGGATTGACAATCAAATTAGAATGAAGTGGAAGAGGTAATAGGATTACTTGCAAAAAAAGAAAGGAGAAAGGATAGGGTAGATATTCAAAGACCATTGCAAGCATCTAAGGTAAAATTGCCTACCAACCATTCTACATTTATGATTCAACCTTGAATATCTACATCAAAGAAATAAGAAATGAATATGGATGAGATCATACGTGAGATGAGAGATTTGCAAATAAAATTTATAAAACTTGAAGAGAAGGATCAATCATCAAGGATATCAAGAAGACAAAATTTAAAACCAATAGAAGGTATAGTGCATAGGTGCATATGGTGTAATAACATGGAACATTCAAGAAGGGAGTATGAAGATTTTACAGAGGCACTATGCAAAAGAATTATTTTTTTTAAAGATGGTATGATACACTTGAAAGAAAGTAGAGAAAAATTGGAAACAAATTTTGGTAAAAGAGGAATGAAGGTATTTACAAGAGATGCTTTTAAAGTGCATATAATCTCAAGTAAAGAAGCATCAATATATTGAGCAAAAGCAAATCAAAGCAAATCTTTAAGTATAAATCTTGAACTTCTAAGAGAATCTTACTCTTTGTAGATAAGTGCAATGAATTATGCTGAAAAGAAAAAATTTACTGTAAATGATTTAAAATATGTTGGTAATAATATTTGACAAATTATTGGGTGGAATGATCCAATAGATGGATTATCAATGCATGCTCATATTGCAAAGAGTCAACATGAAGCATTAATAGAAGAAAAATGAAGAAGAGATGAAAATAATGAAAGGCCATCAAAAAGAACCTCAAGAGGAGATAAAGCAAGACAACAAAAAAATCCTATACATGAAGAAGAAGTAGAGAATGTTTTTATAAAGGAGAAGGAAATTCTAAAAGAAAAGAGAAAGACTCTTGCCTACAAATTACAATTAGATATCTAGGCTGGTACAGATTTAAAGAAGATATTAGAAGAATGGATTTTAGGTCGAATTTACAATTGGTGAAATTTTGAAAACTACAAAGCGTGAATTTTATGAAGTTATCATTGATACATTAAAGAAAAAATGGCAATCTATAGGAGATATTATGACATCAAATATACAGAGAACAAAGGCAATAAAAAATGGTGTAGATGAAGAAGATGAAATACAAATTTTAGGAGATGTTTCACGAGTTGGACTTACAAAAGAAGGAAATGGGATTCAACCATCTAGTCATTATTCTCGAAACCATTGAGCAAGGGCTACTATAGAAACTTTAGTAAAATTGGAGGATTTGGATGAACCAATTGTGGCATTAATTGATCGTGGTTCTGAGATCAATTTGATATCAAAAGAACTATATAAAAATGAAAGATGGCCTATTGATACTGAACATAGGTAGATGATAAGATCAGCAAACAATTCAAAGGGAGATTTATATGAAGCTTGTCCAAATATCAAGGTAATAATAAGAGATGTTATGCATGAATAATATTTCTTTCTACAAGAGATGTCTACATATCCTATTATATTGGAACAACCATATATTACCACCATACAAATGGAGACAAAGATAATAGATGATGGTTCAGCCTATGCAAGGATAAGAAATCAAGATGGAATGAAAGTAGTTCAATTTTTAATTGTTTGTATGAATCATGAAAGAAATTGTGAGAAGTTGAGAGAGAAGCCATTATCAAATGGGAATTTTGAAGACCTTGAGGGTATTTACCACACACTATTGTGAAGCGAGATTACAATGGATTAGAGAAAGAAATACTTCCACTTAGTTTAAAAGAGAAGATATTATCTATTAGATTTATTCATTTGAGACAAGATTGTGTATTGTCTTTTAAGACTATTGATAAGATGAAGATGATAGATTAATGTTATATTAAAAATATGGAACAAATCTTAAAAGAAAATGGAGAATTGATTTAAGATGAATTTATTTTAGGAACATTTGAAGAAGTTGGATTTGTAGATACTATGGAAGAATTAAATTAATTGTTGTAATATGGATTACAAGGAGAGAATAGAGTTATTAATGTATGTTCAAATAAATATTATGATGAAATTCAAAAATTTATAGAAATCTTAAATCACCAAGAAGTACATATTGAGACTAAGTATAAATCAATGGAAAAAAAGATTAAACCAATAGCTTTGCCATTACCATTGGATTATGAAAAAAAGATGAAGAGAACAGCTATACAACCAAATTTAAGGGATCCTAGGAAGATAAGGCATGAATTTACAGATGCTACATTAGATGGATTAAAGCTTGGATGTGATAGATTTTTGACAAAATGTGAAGAAGAATGTTTTAGAAAAATGCTTTCACAACATGGAAAGGCTTTTGCATTTGAAGTACATGAAATCTGATGTATTGATCCAAGTATTGTAGTACCTATGGTTATTTTTATTATTTCTCATGAACCATGGAATTTGCGACCAATTTCAGTGCCAAAAGTATATTTATTGAAGTTAATAAATTTACTCAACAAAAAGATTAAATTGGAGATTTTAGAACCATACATTGTACCTTATTCTAATCGATGGTTAACAATACCAAAGAAAAATAGAACAATGAAGTTTATACAAGATATGCAATCTATGAATAAAGTGACTATTAGAAATATGGATTCAAGTTCAATTGTGGATGAATTTGTAGAAGCATTTGCTAAAAGAGCAATTTATTCAATGAATAATCTTTATTTAGGATATGATCAATTCAAATTGGCATTACAAAGTAGAGATTTAACTATTATGAAGAGTCCATTGGATTTAGTAAGGATGTGTATATTGCCTCAAGGGGCTATTAACTCAATAGCTCATATGATAAATGCGATGAATAAAGTATTAAAGGACTTTATGTCACAAAAGATTATACCATTCTTAGATGATGTTCCAATTAAAGGATGTACAAAAGAAGAAAAAAATGAAACATTGGATCAAAAGGGTTGTAGAAGATTTGTTACAAATCATATTATCAATTGTGAAAAGATTTTATCACGGTTGGAAGAGGTATATTTGATCTTATCAGGTACTAAATCTATATTTGGGATAAATGAGATACTTGTTGTTGGACACATGTGTGGATCTTATGGACATAAGCCAAGTATTAAAAATGTTGATATTATTAAAAAGATGAAAGAATGTGCAAATACAATGGAAGTTAGAAGATTTTTAGGAGCATGTATTTTCTATCATATATGGATACCTCATTTTGCACATGTAGCAGATCTATTATATAAATTATTAAGGAAGAATAAAAAATTTTAATGGGAAGAAAAACAAAGAAGGGCTATAGAAAATTGAAGGAACTTCTTTTTTCACCTCCAACTTTAAAGAAAGTAGATTATGAATGTAGAAGGCCGATGATATTAACAATTGATGCAAGTCCAATTAGAATAGGTTGGACAATTGGACAAGATGATGAATAAGAGAATAGATATGTAGTAAGATTTAGAATAAAGATTTTGAATATTAGACAAAGAACATATGCAAAAATTAAAAGAGAATTATGGGATGTAATAATGGCTATGAAAAATGAAAAAAGAATATTTGATTAGAGTTTTAGTAGTCATAGAAATAGATTGTCTATCTTTATTGGACATGATCACAAGTTGTTCAATTCTTGATATTGTTATGTTAAGATAGATATCATATATTAAAATTTAAGCACATTTCAGAAAAAGATAATTCATTTGCAAATATGTTATAAAAAATAAGGTATTATGATGAAGAAGATATGATTGATTTGGAAGATGATGTGGGCACAAAGTTTTATACTAATGCATAATCAAAAGAAGATGGTATATGTTTGAATATACCACTAGAATTTTTTTCAAGAAATTTATATGAAGGTGAATGGAAAGATGTTGGAAAGTATCTAAATACATTAAAGCGATAAGAAGATTGGACAAATGAAAAATTTAAGAAAATTTATAAAAGAGCCTATGGATATTTTTTACATGATGGATATTTATGGAAGCATCCAAAGAGAAGAAGAGAAGTACTACAATGGGTGATATGTGGTTTAGAAGCTCAACAAAAGATTATTAAAGAATTCCATGAGAGTTTGTTGGTAGGACATAGAGGAATTTGGACAGCTTTTATTAAAATAAAAAAAAGATATTGATAGAAAGGCATATATAAAGATGTGGGAGATTTTATAGGATCATGTGAAACTTGTCAAGTTTATTCTAATATTCGACATTGAGATAAATTACATCTAACTTATCCTCTAGCATTATATAATAAGTGGATTGTAGATTTAATAGCAATACCTATGGAACTTAGACAAATGAAATATTTGGTACTTGCATGTGAAGATTTATTACATATAGTTGAAGGATAAGCATTAAGAATAAAGAGCACTGAAAGTGTATGTCGATTCTTCTTAGAAGACATTATTTGTCGTTATGGTTGTATTGGAAAAATCACTGCAAATAGAGGTGAATTGGATATAAAAGAAGCAAGAGAACTCTTTGGTAGAATGGAAAGAGTGAGCACGGACATTTATCTATTGTTAAGGCATTAGTAAAAATATGCAATGGCAAAATACATTAATACTAAGGCTACTACCATTTACATTATGAGCAGATCGTACAACTCATAGTATAATAATTGATTACAAGTCTCCTGAGTTAATGTATGGACAAAAGCCAGTTATGCCAATAGAAGAAATTGTGCCTACATAGAGAATATTGCCTTAGAAGAATGATTTTAATAGATAGGATCTCTTAGTATTAAGGATTCAATAATTAGAAAGAAGAACTCAGGATATTGAAGTAGCAATTGGGAGATTGAAGGAAGCAAGGAAAAGGAATAAGGAAAAGTTTGATAAAACTCATTGATTATGGCCTAAAAAAATAGAAGAAGGTAATTGGATGTTAATCTATGATAATAGTTTGGATAATCAGCATAGTACATTACGGAAAATTTCTAAGAATTGGTTTGGGCTATATGTTGTGATAAAGGTCTATGACAATGGAACATACTCTTTACGAGAGCTTGATGGAATAATATTAAAGACACCTATAGCAAGCAAGCAAATTAAGTTATTTAAAGAAAGAAGAATATGTATATATTTTGATGAAGAAAAAAATCTATTGAAAGGTTTTGAAATAGAAGAGGAGGAACAAATTAAAGCTCAAGAATTAGACAAATATAAAAAATATCACAGATTAGTATATTGAAGAAATTTTGGCGCATGGCGGAAGATGCACAAATTCAGGGAGAGTGGATGTCGTGTAGTGACATAGCCATTAGATGAAAGAGGGAAGAAATGATTAAATATATATAAGAGCTTAAATAAAAGTATTTTAGCAAATTTATCTTAAAATTATAGATAATAGAGAAGAAAGTAAAAAAAAATTAAAAAGCTAATGTTTCCTTTTTATAGGAGAGGTTTCTACTTACTTTATATGGCCATAAATAAGATAAAATAAAATATATCAAAAAAGTAAATAATATAAACATCTTTAGGAAATAATTAAGATGATATTTTAGAAAATTTTATCTTAAAAATCTTAGAATTCATATCCGCAAAGGACCAATTGTGAGCCTAGGTCGGAATCAGATCCTAAGATACAAAACCATGTGCCTACAACAGGTCAATTCTTCTTTTGGAGATCAGAGAGTGGAACTAGAAAGCAGACTTAGAAATTTTTATTTGAGCATTGATTTGGAGTGATTTGAGTTTGTAACAACTTTGTAAGGGCGTTGCAAAATCAGGGTTGATTTGGGTAACTATGATTTTTCTAAAATATATTGAGGTTTTATATTTTTGAGCATTTTACGAAATTAATAATAGATCTACAAGTAATAATTTGTAGATTGATGCATATAATTGTGTTTTTAAAATGTTGTGAATTTGAGATTGATCTAACAATTCAATTAAAGATTATTGAAGTTTATGTAGGTTGAAATCTTAGAAATTGGAAATTGAGAGTCATTTAGGTTTTTTAGGATTTCTAACAATCTACTAGTTGGATTGGAGTGAATTTTATGTATATGTATGTGTATAGAAGACTTAATTTTCTATTTATATATATATATATATATATATATTGAATTTGAGAGCAATTAAATAGTATAAATAGGAGATATTGGTATTGGACAATGAGCATTAAGATTGGAGAAGGAGGGCGGCTGATACTTGATTGAATTTTTGAATTGATTTTTTTATTGATAAGTTCAATCTTCTTCAAATTTCATGTGCTTGCTGCCAATTTAGTTTTTAAAAAGTGTATAAATTTTTAAGCAAGATCAATAGTTTAATCAATAGATATTGAGATTCTAAACTGTCCTAAGGTTGCAATAAATTAGTTAGGATTTGGTTAGGATTTAGTTTAGGATTTAGCTAGGATTTAATTAGGGTGACTAAGATTATTTAGAATTTGGTTAGAATTTAGTTAGGATTTGATTAAAATTGATTAAGATTTAGTTAGGATTTGATCAAAATTGATTAGAATTTAGTTAGAATTTATTTAAGATTTGATTAACATTTAATTAGGATTTGATTAAGATTGACTAAGATTTAGTTAAGATTTGATCTTGATTGTTTAAGATTTATTTAGAATTTGATTAAGATTTGATTAGGATTTGATTTGAATTCAATCCGGATTTGATCAAGATTGATTAAGATTTAATTAGGATTTGATCAAGGTTGACTAAAATTTAATTAAAATTTAACCAAGATTGATTAGGATTTAGTTAAGGTGACTAGGATTGTTTAGGATTTGTTTAGGATTTGATTAGAATTTAGTTAGGATTTGACTAGGATTGATTAAGATTTAATTAGGATTTGATTAGGATTGTTTATAATTTATTTAAGATTTGGTTAGGATTTAATTAGGATTTGACTAGGATTAATTAGGATTTAATTAGGATTTGATTAGGATTATTTAGAATTTGATTAAGGTTTGTTTAGAATTTGACTAAAGGTGTTAGGACTAGTTATTATTATTTTCTTTTATCTTCTACAGCCAGGTGCCCAAAACATTCTCAAGCAAGACTTCACGACACACGACAACAAATAAATCAGATCTTGAAACAATATCTTTGTTGGAGTATAAATTATCAATAAGATGATTTAATGAACGTCCTACCATTGCTTAATTTTTTGTACAATAATTCCAAATATTCTTTGATAAAACAAATTCCATTCTTTTCAAATTTTGGATACTATCCTAAAATAGATCTATTCTAAATTGAATTTGTAGGAAGTCCTACTGTAGAAAATCAAGCTACCTACTTAAAACCATCCACGAAGAATTAAAATTTCAATTGTAAATGGCTCAAGATCGATATAAAGATTATGCAGTCATTCATTGTAAGAACCAACCAAAGTTCAAGGTAGGAGATTGTATCTGGCTATTCTAGTAAAATATACAAACAAATTGACCATCACAAAAATTAGACTATCAAAGACTTAGACCATTTATAATTCTAGACCAAGTAAATTTAATAAGTTTATGTCTTAAACTACCAAATAGCATGCGTTGTCGTAATACGTGAAGTCTTGCTTAAGAATGCTCCGAGCACCTAGTTGTAGAAGATAAAAAAAAAATACACAATAACAAGATCCTAACAACTCTAATAGAGTCCTAAATAACTTCCATTAAACCTTAGAAATATTAATCAAGCTTTGACCCAATCTTAAAGAAATTACAAAAAAAAGAATAAATAAATTATATATTAATTATAAAAAAATAATATATAAAATATTAATTTTAGAAAATATTAAAAATAGAAATTTTAAAATTATAAGTCAAATCTTGGTAAAATCTTAAATCAAACTTTAGTCAAATCCTAGTCAAATCCTAAATCAGATCTTAATCAAATTCTAAGTCAAACCTTGGTCAAATCCTAAGTCAAACCTTGGTCAAATCCTAAGTCAAATCTTAGTCAAATTCTAAGTCAAATCTTGATTAAATCCTAAATCAAATCCTAAATCAAATCTTGGTTAAATCCTAAGTCAATCTTGATCAAATCTTAAGTCAAACCTTGATTAAATCCTAAGTCAAACTTTGATAAAAACCTAAGCCAAAATCTAAATAAAATCCTAATTTTAATCAAATCTTAATCAAATCCTAATCAAATACTAAATCCTAAATCCAAATCCTAAAATAAATCCTAACTAAATTCTAGTCAACTTTGGTCATATCCTAATAAATCCTAAATCCAAATCCTAAAATAAATCCTAACAAAATCCTAGTCAACTTTGGTCAAATCCAAATAAATCCTAAAATAAATCTTAATTAAATCCTAATCAACCTTGATCAAATCTAATCAAATCCTAACAAATCTTAATCAAATATTAAATCCTAAATCCAAATCCTAATCCTAACTCTAATGAAATCCTAATTAAATACTAAATCCTAAATCCAAATCCTAAAATAAATCCTAACTAAATTCTAGTCAACTTTGGTCATATTCTAATAAATCCTAAATCCAAATCCTAAAATAAATCCTAACAAAATCCTAGTCAACTTTGGTCAAATCCAAATAAATCCTAAAATAAATCTTAATTAAATCCTAATCAACCTTGATCAAATCTAATCAAATCCTAACAAATCTTAATCAAATATTAAATCCTAAATCCAAACCCTAATTCTAACTCTAATGAAATCCTAATTAAATACTAAATCCTAAATCCAAATCTTAAATCCTAATTGAATCCTAATCAATCCTAAGCAATTACTAAGGTAGTTTTAGAACCTCAATAACTACCAAATAAACTATTGATCTTGATTGAAAATTTACACACACCTTAACAACTAAGTTGACAACAAATACATCAAGCTTCAAGAAGATCAAACTTATCAAAAAGAAGAAAAACCTATAAATCTGCTCAGGTGTTGGCCGGCATCCTATTCCAATCTTGAAGCTAATATTCTAGTGCCTAAATCTCCTATTTTCATTATTCAATTGTTTTCAAATTTTATGCATATGTAGAAAATTAAGTCTTCTATTCATATATACAAATTTCACTCAAATCTAACTAGCAAATTATTCAAAATCTATAAAACCCTAACTAACCCTTAAAACCCAATTTCTAAGATCTTAACCCATTTAGACCTCAATTACTTATAATTAAATCTTTAGATTAAAATTAAAATTATAGCACAAATTGACAACAATAATATCAACCAACTTAAAAAAATTTCAATTATAGATCTACTATAAAACTTTTGTAATTGCCCAAAGCATGAATCCTATTTTATTTCACAAAACCCAAAGCTTCCCAATACAATCCTAACTTTGCAAAGCTCTTACAAAGTTAGTTTTGATCTAAATCACTCCAAATAAAATCCTACACAAAATTTCTTAAGTTTGCCTTTTAATCTCATTCTTTGATCTACCAAAAAGCTTTTGATCTACCGTAGACATGCGGGTTTGTGCCTTGGGATCAGATTCCAATCCTAGCTCATAACTGGTCCTCTTTGGATAATTATTTTGAGATTTTTGTAGTAAATTTTTCTAAAATCTATTTTCAGCTCTTTTCTAAAGATATCTATATTATTTATTTTTCTAATTTACTTTATTTTGTCTTATTTATGGCCATAAAAAATAATTAGAAGTCACTTCTATAAAAGGCAATATTAACATCTTTTAATTTATTTCTACCTCCTTCTCTATTATTTATTTTTCTAAGATAATTTTTTCAAATATTTTCATTTGAGCTTTTTTATAATATAACCACTCCATTCTTCTTTCACCTAATAGTTATATTACTACACGACATCCACTCTTCTTGAACATGTGCATCCTTTGGTATGTGCCAATGGTTTTTCAATAGATCAATGTATGACGTTCTTCATCTTGGTCAAATTCTTGATCTTCAATTTGCTCTTCTTCTATCATTTCAATAATCCTTAATAGATATTGTTCTTCATCAAAATATGTACATACTCTTCTTTGTTTGAATAATTTGACTCGCTTGCCTGCTATAGGTATCTTCAATTTTGTTCCATCAAGTTCCTGTAACAAATATTTTCTATTGTCATAGACTTCTATCACAACATAGGGTCCAAACTAATACTTAGAAAATTTTCATAATGTACTATGTTGGTTGTCCAAACTATTGTCATAGATTAATATCCAATCACCTTCTTCTATTTTCCTAGGCCATAGTCAATGCATTTTATTAAATCTTTCTTTATTTTTTTTCCTTGCTTCTTTCAACCTTCTTATTGCCACTTCAATGTCTTCAAGCCTTCTTTCCAATTGTTGAATCCGTAATACTTAAAGCTCCTCTTTATTAAGATCATCCTTGCAAAGTAATATTCTCCATGTAAGCACTGTTTCTTCTATTGGCATAATTGGCTTTTGTCCATATATTAATTCAGAAGGCATATAACTAATCACCGTGCTATGAATTGTACGATCTACTCATAATGCAAATGGTAGTAGCCTTGGCCATTGATGTACTTTGCTATTGCATACTTTTACTAATGCCTTAACAATAGGTGAATGTCCACACTCATTCTTCCCATTATCTTATGGATTATATACTATTGTCAAAGAAAGTTTGATTTCTATTCTATCAAAGAATTCTCTTGCTTCTTTTGCATCCAATTCACCTCTATTTACTGTGATTTTTCCAATACAACCATAGCAACAAATAATATCTTCCAAAAAAAATTGACATACACTTTCAATACTCTTTGTTCTTAATGCTCGCCCTTCAACCATATTTGATAAATCTTCACGTGCAAGTATCAAATATTTCATTTGTCTAAGTCCCATAGGTATTGCCATTAAATCTACTACCCACTTATAATATAGTGCTAGAAGATAAGTTGGATGTGATTCATCTCGATGTCAAATATTAGAATAAAATTAACAATTTCACATGATCTTATAAAATCAACCACATCTTTATATATACCTTTCCACCAATATTTTTCCTTCAATTTAATAAAAATTACCCATATTCCTCTATGCCTTATTTATAAATTCTTATGAAATTCCTTGATAATCTTTTATTGAGCTTTTAAATTATATATCACCCATTGTGATACTTCTTCTCTTCTCTTTGGATGCTTTCATAAATATCCATTATGTAAAAAATATCCATAGGCTCTTTTATAAATTTTCTTAAATTTTTGATTTGTCCAGCATTCTTCTTGCTTTAATGTACTTAGATACTTTCCAATATCTTTCCATTCACCTTCATATAAATCTTTTAAAAATAATTCTAATGGTATATTCAAATATATACCTTCTTCTTTTGATAATGTATTAGTAAAAAATTTGCACCTACATCATCTTTCAAATCAATCATATCTTCATCATCATAATATCTTATCTTTAATAACATATTTGCAAATAAATTATCCATCTTTGCAATGTGTTTAAACTCTAGATTCAAAGATTTGATTCATCCAATATCTCATCTTTTTCTTCTTTTGCACATCTTTTAATTGGAACATCATCTAAGAATGGCATAGTCTTTTCTGATATAAATTCCTTCAATACTTTATTTATTCCATTCATCATATGAGCTACTGAATTAGTAGCCCCTTGAGGCAATATAAACATTCTTACCAAATCCAATAGAATCTTCATAGTAGTTAAATCTCTATTTTGTAATGCCAATTGAAATTGATCATATTCTGAATAAAGATCATCCATTGAATAGATTGCTCTTCCAGCAAATGCCTCTGCAAATTCATCCACAATTGGACTTGAATCCATATTTCTAATAGTCACTTTATTTATAGGTTGCATGTCTTATATAAATCTCATTGTTCCATTTTTCTTTGATATCATAAACCATCGATTTAAATAAGGTGTTATAGATGGTTCTAAAATCCCTATTTCAATCTTTTCATTGAATAAGTTTATTAACTTAGATAAATGTGCTCTTGATACTAGAATTGGTCATAAATTCTATGGTTCATAAAGAATAGTAAAAATAACCATAGGTGTTATAATATTTAGATCAACACATCCAATTTCATGTGCTTCAAATGCAAAAGCCTTTCTATATTATGAAAGGATATTTCTAAAGCATTTTTCTTCACATTTTGTCAAAAATCCTTTACATCCAATTTTTAATCCATCTAATGTAACATCCATAAATTTATGCCCTATTTTCATAGGATCTCTCAAATTTGGTTGTATAGATGTTCTTCTCATCTTTTCTTCACAATCTAATGGTAGTGGCAAAGCCACTGGTTTAACCTTTTTTGCCATTGATTTATATTTAGTTTCAACACGTCTCTCTTGATGACTTAAATTTTTCATAAAGTTTTGAATTTCATCATAAAATTCTTTAGGACATACATTGATAACTTTATTACCACCTTATAATCCATATTGCAATAAATAATTTCATTCTTCCATAGTATCTGCAAATTCAATTTCTTCAAATGCTACTGATATAAATTCATCTTTAATTAATCCTTCATTTTTTTTCAAATTTTTTTCCATATTATTAGCATAACATTTATCTATTCTTTTTATCCTTTCAATAGTTTAAAATATAATACACTATCTTATTTTAATCTAATAAGTCCAGTAGGTAATGTCATCTTTGTTAAATTCAGCGCGAGTATATCTTCCTCTAATCCATTCCAATCCCGCTTTACAATGGTGTGTAGTAAAAATCCTCAAGGTCTTCAAAATTCTCATTTGATAATGGCTTTTTTCTCAACTTATCATGATTTCTTCCATGATCGATACAAACAGTTAAAAATTGAACTATTTTCATTCCATCTTGGTTTTTTATTCTTGTATAAGTTGAACTATCATCTATAACCTTTGTTTCTATTCTTGTGGTAGTAATAAACGATTGTCCCAATATAATTGGATATGTAGACATATCTTGTACAAATAAATGTTATTCATAAATGACATCTCTTATCATCACCTTTATATTTGGACAAGCTCCATATAGTTCTCCCTTTGAATTGTTTGCTGATCTTATCATCCATCCATACTAAGTATCAATCGGCTATTTTCCTTTTTTATATAACTCCTTTGATATCAAATTGATTTCAGAACTATGATCAATTAGTGCTACAATCGGCTCTTCTAATTCTCATAATTTTATTAAAATTTCCGTTGTAGCTCTTGTCCAAAGACTTCGAGAATAATGACTAGAAGCTTAAATAATATCTTCTTTATCTCTGAATTTAACTCGTGAAACATCTCCAACCAATTGCATTTCAATTTCTTCATCTTCATTGCTTCCCATTGCCTTTGAACCTTGTATATTTGATGTTATAGTATCACCAATAAATTATCATTTTTTTTTTTATTGTTTCAATAATAACTTCATGAAACTCTCGTTTTGCAATTCCTAAAATCTCACCAATTATAAACTCAACCTTTTCACTTAAAATCCGCTCCTCCAATAGCTTCTTTAAATCCGTAGCAGCCTCAATATCTAATTGTAATTTATAAGCAAGGGCCTTTCCCTTCTCTTTTATAAAATCTCTTTCTTTTGTAGGAACATTTTTCATTGTCTCTTCATGCATAGGATTTTTTTGTTGTCATGTTTTTTTTCTTCTTGTAGTCTTTTTTGATGGCCCTTCATTATTCTCATCTCTTCTTCTTTTTTCTTCTATTAATGTCTCATGTTGACTCCTTGTAATATAAATATGTATCGATAATCCATCTACTGGATCATTCCATCTAGTAATTTGTTGAATGTCATTGCCAACGCATTTTAAATCATCTCTAATAATTTTTTTTCTTTTAGCATAACTCATTGCACTTGTCCACAAAGAACTAGATTTTTCTAGAAGTTCAAGTTTTTTGCTTAAACACTTGCCTCGATTTGCTTCCATCCAATATGTTGACGCTTTATTGCTTGAAATTTTAATTGATTCTCTTGCAAGTACCTTCATTCCTCTTTTACCAAAGTTTGTCTCTAATTTTTTTCCACTCTCTTTTAAATATATCATACCATCTTTGAAAAAAAAAAACTTCTTTGCGTAGCGCCTGTGTGAAATCTTCACAATCTCTTCTTGAATGATCCATGCTATTACACCACATGCATTTATGTATTATACCATCCATTTGTCCAAATTTTTGTCTTATTGATACTTTTGATGATTGGCCCTTTTTTTCAAATTTTGCAAATTTTATTTGCAAATCTCTCACCCTTTGTATGATTTCATCAATGTCCATTTCTTCTGTCTTTGATGTTGCCATTGAAGGTTGAATCATAGGTATAGAATTGTAGGTAATTTTATCTTAGATACTTGCAATGGTCTTTGAATACCTACCCTTTCTTTTCTCCTTTTTCTTTTGGCAAGTATTTTTATTGCTTCTTCCACTTCCTTTGAATTTGATGTCAATCCTTCTTCTTCTTCTTTATCTTCAAATAAAACTTCCAACTTCTCTTGTAACTCTCTATCAGCCGCTTGAAGAAAAAGTTCCACTTTACTTAGATCTAGTAATAGCTTCTCTTTCTTTGATAAATGGAAATATTGCCTTTCAAACTCCCTCAATAATTCTATTGCTTGAAGATCCTTCTTAGGCCTTTCAATCCATTCAAAAAATATCTTTTTTGTAACTCAATTATTATCTTCATAAAAATACTCATCGTTTAATGTTTAAGAATTTTTTCCCATAAACCACCAAATTGTCCTATAATGGACTTTACGTTGTCGGGGTAGAGAGAATTTGCCTTAAGAAAGCGCTGGGCTTCTAGCTGTCACTAATTTCTCAATCAAGTTTCAAAAATGAGAAAAATTCAAAGTTTATATATATATATATTTTTTTCCTTTTTGAGAAATTACATCAAATACATAAGCCTCAAGTAACTAACAACATCCAAAGTATGATAAAATCCTCTAAAACCTTATATATCTTTATGTGGAAATTTTTCCAAACTTCAACATCTCATATCTTCTAATCCGACCGTCCAAACATGATAAAATTTTACATGAAGTACTGATGTATTCTTATCAACCTTTACAATAATTTTTAATTGCAAATTCATTGCGGATCTCGAGATATCTTGAAAACCCTAACAGTCGCTTCAAACCCTTGTCTTTATATACCTGCATACAAATTTCTTCATATCTCACAAACTATAAGCTCAAATTCCATGGAATTTGTATGTATAGCTTTTTAACACAAAATTTCACATTCATCAAGAAGTTTGAGCCAAAATTTCGTCTGAAAACTCAAGTTATGGCTCAAAGCATAACTATTAACAACACAGTGTGCTTACTGCCTTGGAATTGGATGCGTTGTCTTCAACTCTTCATATCTCCTTCGTCTATACTCAAAACTTAAGAATTCCTTCATAATAGACGTAGATCTTAAAATCATCTTTTCAACCGCATTGTCCGATCTCCAAAAGCCTCCATACAACTCCGCAAAATCCCAAAAGAGTGACAGTATGTATGAAATCCATTCTTTAACTTTGAACAAGTATAACTTCTTCACCCTAACTCCAAATCGCCTAAAATTTCTTCTCAAACTATACCCAAAACCCTAAACTCTACAATCCTACCTCTGAAATTACAAATCCCTCCTTTGAAGTTGCCAAAAATCCCTGTTAAGGTCGCAGGCAGCCTCCTCAAAGCCCATTGGGCATGGTATTCGACCAATAGGGATGAAGTTTCCTATTCCTTGCCTTCATCCAACCATGGCTTGATTTCATCCCTCCCAATTAGCCTCTTACTAGCTTAAATTTTCATCCTTAAATCCCCACCTTCTCTCAAGGCTTCATACTAAACATTTAGATCTTATAATTTTTAAATATTATAATTAAAATAAGTAAAATAAAATAAAATAAAGTTTCTTCTATCAACCATTTTTAATTTAACTTACTAACCATTCTAATACACATCTAGATTCATAAAAATATAATATATTTTAACTAATTTTTACATACTGTAAGTAATTACAGTACGACAACGTGGCTTCTTATCTCTAGTATAGTAGCTAGTTTAAATAATTGAACCATCTCTTTCTCAAAAACACGCTTCAATTCCATTTTTTTAACATAACACCTTAAATATTTTATAATATTCTTTCCTTCAAACTGATTGATTTTGTCCTCAACTGCCCGTAATGCCTTATTTGCCATACCTTCTTTGTAATCTTTTGTCTGTTGTTGCATGAATAAAGCAAATACTTCAAACATGCTTGCAGAGTTATGATCAAAATACATATCTTGTCCTCCTGCGCTACCTCTACTTGTTGCTCCACTTGCAACTCCACTAGAAGCTCCAATTGATGCACTATCCATAATTCCTCTTTCAACTCTCTTGCCTTCCTTCTCCATAAGTCAAATAAATCAAAAAAATCTCAGTAATCTTCCACCTCAAGCGTTTCATGTTGGATTTACCAAATTATATTATAATATGTGAAGTCTTGCTTGAAAATGCTCTGAGCACATGGCTGTGGAAGATGAAAAGGAAATATGGAACAACAAGATCCTAACAACTCTAATAGAATCCTAAATAACTTCTATTAAATCTTAAGAATATTAATCAAGCTTTGATCTAATTTTAAAGAAATTACAAAAAGAAGAATAAATAAATTATATATTAATCATAAAAAATAATATATAAAATATTAATTTTAGAAAATATTAAAAATAAAAATCTTAAAATCCTAAGTCAAATCTTGGTCAAATCCTAAGTCTAACCTTAGTCAAATCCTAAGTCAAACCTTGGTTAAATCTTAAGTCCAATCCTAAGTCAAATCTTGATTAAATCCTAAATCAATCCTGGTCAAATCCTAAATAAAATCTTGATTAAATCTTAAGTCAAATCTTAGTTAAATCCTAAGTCAAACCTTGGTCAAATCCTAAGTCAAAATCTAAATCAAATCCTAATTCTAATCAATTCCTAAATCCAAATCCTAATCCTAATTCTAATAAAATCTAAATCAAATCCTAAATCCAAATCCTAAATCTAAATCAAATCCTAAATCCAAATCCTAAATCTAAATCAAATCCTAAATCCAAATCCTAAATCTAAATCAAATCCTAAATCCAAATCCTAAATCTAAATCAAATCCTAAATCCAAATCCTAAATCTAAATCAAATCCTAAATCCAAATCATAATCCTAATTCTAATAAAATCCTAATTAAACACTAAACCCTACATGCAAACCGTAAACCCTAATTGAATCCTAACCAAGCCCTAAATAATTCCTAAGGTAGTTTTAGAATCTCAATAACTACCAAATAAAAAATTGATCTTGATTGAAAATTTACACACATCTTAACAACTAAGCTGATAATAAATATATTAAGTTTCAAAAAAATTGAACATACCAAAAAGAAGAAAAATCTATAAATCTGCTCAGGTGTTGGCTGGCCTCCTACTCCAATCTTGAAGCTAATATTCCAGTGCCTAAATCTCCTATTTTCATTATTCAATTGCTTTCAAATTTCATATATGTGTAGGAAATTAAATCTTCTATCCATAAATACAAATTTCATTCAAATCTAACTAGCAAATTATTCAAAATATGCAAAATCCTAACTAATCCTTAAAACCCAATTTCTAAGACCTTAACCCACTTAGCCCTCAATTACTTATAATTAAATCTTTAGATTAAAATCAAAATTGTAGCACAAATTGATAACAACAATATCAACCAATTTAAAAAAATTTCAATTACAGATCTACTATAAAACTTTTGTAATTGCCTAAAGCATGAACCCTATTTTATTTCACCTAAACCCAAAGTTGTCCAAAACAATCCTAACTTTGTAAAGCTTTTATAAAATTAGTTTTCATCTAAATCACTCTAAATTAATTCCTATGTAAAATTTCTTAAGTCTATCTTTTAATCCCATTCTTTGATCTACCAAAAAGCTTTCGACCCATCGTAGGCATGCAGTTTTGTGCCTTGGGGTCATATTCTGACCCCGGCTCATAACTAGTCCTCTCTGGATATCTATTTTGAGATTTTTGTGATAAATTTTTCTAAAATTTATTTTCAGCTCTTTTTTAAAGATGCTTATATTTTTTATTTTTCTAATCTACTTTATTTTGCCTTATTTATGGCCATACAAAACAATTAGAAGTCACTTCTATAAAAGATAATATTAACATCTTTTGATTTTTTTCTACTTCCTTCTCTATTATTTATTTTTCTAAGATAATTTTTTCAAATATTTTCATTTGAGCTTTTCTATAATATAATCACTCCTTTATTCGTTTACCTATTGATCATATTATTATACGATAGCGTATTTATCCAATCTTTCATGTCTCACTTTTAGAAATCTATTATAAATCAAGAATTATTGAAAGAATTCTTCCACGACCAATCCCTATTGAAGTCAATCAAGAGCTAAAATATGAAGTGGATGAAATATTGGATTTGTATATAAGACATAGACGATTGGAATATTTCATTCATTACAAGGGCTATAGAATTAACGACAAAATGTGAGAACCTTCAAATAACCTTAAGCATGTACTTGAAAAAATTTGCAAATTTCATCAATGATATCCAAAAAAATCTAGATTCAATCATTATTGAAGATTTTGTGGATACCAACATGTCTTGGCTTCTAAATGGCGCTTTCCTATCAATGGCATAAGACCAATATAAAAAGAAGAGAGCCACAACAGATCTTCACTTGTGTAAAATCATTTTCCTTAAGATAGAATAGATCATGCTAGAAGTTTATTAATTACTATATCAAATCTTTACAGTTCAAAGAAATTACAGGAACAAGAGTCAAAAGACTCTTTTGCCACACAAGCGATTGGAGAACCATTATAATTTTCACAATCTACTAGATTTGAAGAACATGAACAAGACAAAGAAGGAATATTCTAATATCAGATAAGGCCATGTTTGGAGTCTTTAGAGATATGGCCTCATTACAAAAATCTTGATTCAAATGCTCAAGCTTTGATACTATTCCTTGAAGTTGGAAGGGTGATTCTAATTGGACCAGAAATTATATTTGGAGGATATTTTGAAGATTGCAACAAAGAGTAGATTCTTGGATGGGACATTGATATAACAGAGGTTATATTTAGAAATCATTGACACTTTTTTAAGGGCCCTATTGAATTGGTAACCAAAGAACAAAAGACGGAGTATGTTCCTTCTCTACTTCAATAAATTATAGATTTTTTACATATATGATTTGATTATCAAATCACTTCAGCTCTTGATGGAATTTGTTGCTAAAAAAAGAGATGATGTCATGGACATACTTTAAATCACTATATTTTAGAACTTTCTATAATCTTCTAAAATCTTCCATAGTCTTTTAGAATCTTCTATAATTTTTTAGAATCTTCTTTAGTCTTCTAAGAATCTTCTATAGTCTTCTAGAATCTTCTAGAATCTTCTTCCATCTTTTAGAACCTTTTGTAGTCTTTTAAAATCTTCTGAAATATTTTTTAGTCTTCTTAAACTTGCCTTAGTCTTCTAGAATCTTCCTCAAGCTTCTAGAATCTTATAAGATAATCTTAGAAGATTCAATAGGACATAGGTCTTGTAGTATAAATAAGACGCAAGACTGAGATGCACCTCAATCTTACCAACACAAGTCTTAGAACAATCCAAAGTATTGTCTTATTCTTGATATCAATCTAGTTTCTTGTTCTTATCCATGCAGTTCTTTGTTCTTGAAACTATTTTAGTTTTGTAATCTATTCCTTGTTTCTTTGCTAACCCGCTGTCGTGTTGTGATTTGGCTATTATGTAAAAAAAATTGTACATATATATTTAATGTATAATTTACTATTTAATTAAATGAAAGTCATATCAGTAGATTTTATTGGTTATAGGATGTGATTAGGTCATTAGTTTAGAAAGGATCTATTAAGAGAATTATTATTAAGATTTATACAACTTTTTTTTTTTTTAGTAGTGACTTTTGAAGTTAATTTTATATTGATAGTAACTTGTATATATCTAAAGTCACCTATGTTAGACATTGGTGATCCTTAAGATCTTATTTACTTTTTTTATTTAGTCCTTAAAGCACCAAGTATGTAAATCTTATAAGAAGAAGGGTTAGAAAAGGATTTTTAGTATAAAAAGGATAGTTTGGCCATCCATGTCGATGAATAGAGGTGGATGATAGAAATCTCTATTTTAATTGGCCAAAAATCATGCCCAATGGGCTTCAAGGAGGTTACCTGAGGGTTTATTAGGAGTTAGGATTTGTTTTTCGAAAGGAGTCGAACATCAGAGGCTAGGATCATAAGGTTTAGGTTTTTGGATCTGGTTTAGGTGCAAATTTCGTGAGATTTGCACTTTTTATGAAGAAGTTATAGGTGCCCAAAGTTAAGGTATCAATTTTGGACCTACTGTCATTCTTTTGAGTATAACTCGCGCATACAGAGAGCAATCGAGGATTGGCGACTAGAATTGGAGAGAGCACTTTTACGGCTATACTTTTTATGTGCAGCTTGATAAAATCCAAGTTGTGGTGAAGGAGATATTGGGAGTTGAACTCAGTGCTTACAAACTTAAGGGCAGTAAGTGACTCGCTTACATAGTGGTTACATTTTGAGCTATATCTTAGGCAATTTCATAGATTTTTGGCTCAAAATTTTCAAGAGTGTATATGTTTATGTCACAAGACCATGTGTAAAAATTTTGTGGCATTAGTATTTTGGATTTGTGAGATATAAGGAAAATAGTGCTCAGGTGTCTTTGAGCTAGGGTTTTAAGCACCTGCTAGGGATTTTGAGATATCAGACGATTAGAAATGAATTTACAATTGATTCTTTCTTGTAATGAAATTCAAGAGAATTATCTATACTTTGAACTAAATTTTATAGAAATTGAATAGTTGGATCAAGAGTTATTGGACTCTAAAGATTAGCAAGAAATAGGTCCTTGCGGGTGAATAAAGTTTTGAAGGGTTTTTGTGGAAATTTGAACCTTTTTTGTACAAACTTACTTGAATACAAGAGGGTTTACATATATAACTTCTCTTTTGTGAGATTTTTGTATTATTTGTCTTTTTTATTGAGGACAAACGACCTATTGGATTTTGCCATCAAATTTCAAATAAACTCTCCACAGCCAGGTATCTAATGTATTCCCAGATAGAAGGCCACGTCATACGACACCGCTATCTTACATCTATGACAGTTTTAACTATGTGGAGACTATATATTATTATTAACAATTTTTTATAAAGATATTGTTTATTCAATTTTGAAATCTCTTTTCTATAAGTTTAAAAAACTATGTTTTGTTAAATATATTCTATTGATAGCTTGGTCAATAGCTAAGAACAAATAGAATTTAATCATTTCAATTGTTGTTTTGTTAATAAGATTTGACAAGCACATTGTTTTAATTTCAATATTTTGTTAGTTGTAATAGATTCAATTAAATGTATGATTTTTACAAGTAAAATGTATTAGGATTATCTACAATCAATAATGTGTTATCATAATTATTATTCATAATGTCATGAAAATTGGTTGCAAAAATCCAAAAATAAAGATTGGTGAAATTTAACTTAGAAATGTATTTAAATTGTATTTTGATTTTATGCCATATTTTCTACATATTCTACATTTTCCATGGACAAATCAAAGTTTTAATTTATTGATATTGATATACCAATCTTTTAATAAGATAAACTTTTTTGAACCAATAATTGATTTATAGCTTATAATAAAAATTTCCAAGGTATATACCAAATGTTCTAATTCAAGTTTCTTTGATAGATTCTAATTATTTGATTTTTAATTTTTAAGCTTCAAATTCAATTCAAAATTTCTTACAATTTTAATTAGATGATCAAAAGCAATAAATAAGTACAATCTTAATAAACTTTAATAACACCTCACAAAATTAATTTATTTCAAAAGTACAACATATAAATATTTTTTATTGTAAAAAATCATTTGTATCTAAAATGACAATATAAATTATGTGTATATATATATATAAAAAAAATATTGAAATCATGAATCATAATTATTATATTGAAATATTTATTTATAATTATAATCCAACCATTTATTTGTTGTAATTATGAATATTTTTTATTACAATATTAGGATCATTTTTTATACTTCATGTCCAATTTGAAAAATAATTTACATTTTTGTTGCAATTTTTTTAAACAATGTGTATATATACATGTATAAAACTAAAAATTAAAAAATCAGAACATCAATTTGATGCATATGAGAGTTCTAAGCATAGAACACATCTATAGCCTTGTTGGAAGACATTTAATGCAAACATTCTAAATATGTACATTAACATGTGAGAACAACAGTATTCCAAACAATTTATTTATATTCAAAACTAAAAACATATCTATTCTATCAAATTTACTCTAAAACAAATCAATGTTATCTAACTTCAAATAGTAACCTATCTATTCTGTGTTATGAAGTAAAAATTGTTTTAACCTCAACAGTTGCCACAGCACCCACTGTGCACAAATTGCGTTTTTTCCTTCAAAGCTGAGATTGTCTGCATGCTAGAGCAGTAAGACAAGTTATTTGGGTTGGAGTTACCTGAAATTAGTTTGAAGCTTCTCCTTCGATGTGGTAAACATCTCCTCGTCTCGTCTCTACTGAAGAGAGGCAACTCTCCGTTTCAATTTGGACAGAAAGTTCTGTTGATAAGCATTCACTACTTATGTTTGAGGATTGGAAAAAAGGCAGAGACGGGCTCTGGAGGGCAGACAGCCTTAGGATGATTCGGACATCTGCATGTCTAAATGCGTATTGTATTGTCCAAGACCACTATGTGACAGTCAGCAATGAAGTTAGGACACGCAATAGCATACAAAGGAGCTCACTGAACTCGTTATGTGGTTATTAACATATCCTGGAAATCAAGAGACAAACATAAAATAAAAAAGGAAAGCAGAGAAAAAGCTTTTAAATAAGAAACAGATTAGAATTAAAACCAGAGGTTTAATACGTTGACTACGCGAACGTAGACTGAGATTTACGCATAATTTCCTCAAAGAGGGATTACAAAGTTAAAACCCAAAAGTACAGTCAAAGACCACCAGCATCATAGTGCATGCAGGAAACAGGTTTACACAAAAGTAAATGAGATATAAACTGCTCCAGACTGAAATAGAACGAAACATATAGCACTTCTCTGGTGAACACTGGGAAGAACGATACTCTTCGTGAGCTACACTATGTCAATGGCATGTTCCAAAAACATCCTCCACAAGCGTTTAGTGGTCAGCAACCCCCGCGCAGAGCAAGCACCAAGTGAAGCACAGATCCTCCCTCAATGTTGTAGTCTTTGGCTGTTTTGTCATCGTTCATCTGCTTTCCCGCAAATATAAGCCTGCAACCTCATAACCAGCCAACAGTAGGAGTGAAGGCTTCGGAAATTAAAAATTTCCACAACAAAAACATCAAGACAATACATTATGATAACATCTGGTAATCTAAATGACTTATTCAGGGACTAAACCGTACTAGCCCTCTCCAAAAACTAATACCTACTCTGCATCAACCCTAACCCTAAATATGATCTAAACCAATATAAGAAGTTTTAAATTACCTTTGTTGCACGGGAGGAATGCCCTCCTTTTCCTCCACACGCTCCTTGATGCGCTCGATGGTGTCATAAGGCTCGATGTCAATTTCAATTTCCTTGCCAGTGAGGGTCTTCACCTTGATCATAGTACCGCCCCGTAACCGAAGCACCAGATGCAGAGTTGATTCCTTCTGGATGTTGTAATCGGCCAATGTACGCTCATCCTCTAACTGCTTACCAGCGAAGATTAGGCGCTGCTGGTCAGGTGGAATGCCTTCCTTATCCTGCACCACCAAATTGTACTCCGCAATTAGTTGCAATTCTTCTACATACAATTTCATCAACAGTCAATTCCAGCACTACAGTATGTTCAATTCCAAACTCAACCATAAATGTCTTCATATTCCGTGGAGAAAACAATTCAAGTATAGTTCTTGTCGAAAGGGTGTCGCGGTCGGACTTAGGTCACTTTCTAGTTCAGAGATCATCAATTTAGGGTGACAGTAAACCCAAACAATCAGTAAAAATCAGCTGATCTCCCACCAAGAGCAAGCACATGCCTGAATTTTGGTCTTGACATTTTGGATGGAATCGCTGCTCTCAACCTCAAGAGTGATGGTCTTTCCCGTCAAAGTCTTCACAAATATCTGCATCTTGTCGGCTGAATCCCAACCTCACTTCACCTTCGAAGGTCAACCTACACCACAACCAATCAAAACCAAGTCAGACACGGGATACACAACCTTCAATCGGGTAATTCAATGCAAGTCCACGAAACCCCAACAATCTCCAAAACACAACCACATATACTCAAAACAAACCCCCTAAAAACCACACACACACACACACACAAACACACTTAGGGTTTCCTGTTAGGAAATGAGACAAAGAAGTACAAGTTGAAAGCTCTTCCTCCGCCAGCGAGCACCCTGCAAACACTCGAAGCCTCTCGAATACCGCAAATTACACACAATGAGCACAGAGCCACAAAACCAAAAGGAGGCTAAATTGCCACTTTGGAGGAGGAGGGGGGTGGGGTGGGGGGGTGGAGGAAGTGGAAGAATCTAGGACGGTGGCTGGAAATAGGCCAGAAGATGCCCCCCAGTCCCAGTCCTGGCAATTTACAAGGCAAAAATTGCTGCCACGCAAGCACAGTTGTGAATCAGGCTTTTCTATTTTATATAAAACCCAAAAAAATAGAAAAAAAGGAAGAATGAATACACTTTTGGGGACTAGAGCCCACAATTTGATTCCCAGTGCAGCCACTCCCATGTTTCTTCCCCAAATATGTGTATTTGGATCTATTATGCATGGTTGAGATTTGATTGTTGTGATTTGAACTGCTGACCTCTTTAGTGTTATTTTGCAATTTTTGATGCAATGTGTCATGTTTTGATACTCTGAGGTCATTTCAAATTGATAATTTGTCATTTCAAATAAGACTAGTATCTAATATTTTGAATAATCCTGATATTAAATGAATAGAAACATTTTACTTATCTATGTTTTAAAGAATATACCAAGATTCTTAAAGGAACTTGAAGCAACAAGCACCTAATACAATTGAGCATGAGCAAAAACTTTGGGTAGAATTTTAAAATAAAAATAAAAATAAAACTAGAGCAAGAAACTACTTTTATCTATTGCAGAAATAGTTCATGAATGGCAAGTAATGAGCAGATAAAAGAATTAGGAATACTACTAGATGGCAAAATAAAGTCCCACACAAACTGAATGAGAATCAATTGAAAGGTAAAATAAATTGCACTACATTCCCTAAATCTGGTCTTTTTGTGCCTGCTTTGTAACAAGAATATTAGGACACAAACTGGGTTGTGATTTTTCACATACTTTGATTTGTGCAATTGGTCTGCACTCTACGTGCCAAAAAAAGAAGTATGAAAAAATCAGAGCAAATCTTTGCAAATTTCACCTGAATCAGACAGTAGGCAAACTCTTTAAAAATGGTAACTCTGTTAGAAGGGCTGAGTGTACAGCTTCCTAAAAAGAGGAGTATTTGACCTTTCTAGATCTATCAGTGGTTGTCGGAGGGTGCAGTAGGTTCTAGTGCTTGTGGGGGCACGTATTAGTTCTGTTTTAAAAAATTTATACTGGATTATCATATGGCGGCTCCATGACAAGATGGGGGTTTCCGTGTGCTTCATATGAAACATTTAACTGCAATATTTAACAAAAACAAAAAAAAAACCACTCCCCAGCTGGATGCTAAAAGAGTGAGACTAGGTTTGCAGTTTACACATAAAATATAGGGATCCTTCCGATGCTTAAAACCGCATTTCATCAGATAATACAAGTTATAGCACAGATTATAAGGGTTGCCTTTACCCTACATTTGCTTCAGGACTTTGTGAGATTGCAATCAGAGTCGAACTGTACGCCTATCATTCCACAGTGAGCAGTATATATTGACGACTAAACTTGTGAGCTCTGCAAATTGTTGAGAGTATTGTTATATTCTTCAAACAAGCTCCTTCTCCTTCTCCCTGTCCTTCCCAGCACCCTCCAATTCCCGCATTTCTCCAACTTTGCCTTCAATTTCCTTGACAAGTGCTTCCCGGAAGAGCTCCTCCCTATTCTCAATTTCTTCCATCTCCTCCTGCATAGCCAGTCATTCCAAGCACCTTACTTAGAGCTACTGGGAGGTTGGACAACAATTTCTAGAAAATACAAACAAACAGACGGACGAGCCTGTGATATGATTAACTGGCATGACATCACATGCTCAAAATCTTCGGTTCAATCTAGACAGTCCTATTTACTCAAGAGTTAAATTCGCACAGAGTTTCTTTAATCTTCCAAGCAATTTTCTGCTTGCATAAGCTTACCACATCATAAATCCAATGGTTGGTTCCGTTCCCACCCGCGCCGCGATAATCATCACTTTCGTAGAACGGATCCTGCCAAATCAACCGATCGAGTAATAAACTGAGTGCAAAATTATGCTAATTGCTGAAAGCAGTCCTCTGATTCACGATTATATCAATAGGCCCTAAGAAATATGCAAAACCGTGCATTAGAATCTGGAGTAAAAGAGTATCTGCACAGGAAGACGAGGACCTACTAATACTGGGTCGAGTTAGAAAATGACTTACAGTCATGGATCCAAACACGCAGCAGCCCCAGCAGAAAACCATTGAAATAAGCATGTCTACCAACACAGCCAATTTGCAAATATTAGCATAAATGCATGAGGAAGCAATCACTCCGTAGCTACAAGTTTCAAGCTATTGATTCGGGAAGCCCCGTACTGTATGCAAAGACCACTGCGAGTTCTGTTCTCTCTTGAACAAATTGTATATTCTCCTGGTTGCCAGATCTTGCTTTGTAAGCAAATAAAGCATCGATACAGGGGAAAAAAAATAAAAAAATAAAAAAATTGGGTTGCATGTGAACCAACACATGAATGAACGAAAGAATGTAACGGGTGGTAGTAATAGCTGCAAACGTCATACATAAGTCCTTCGTCATCTTCTCAGGCATCATCCAGTCATTGAAGGTGTCAATAAACACACTGTCATTGTAGTAGGTGTCGGTAGACTGGGTGACGACAATTGTCGCGAGAATTGCAGGGACAGCAAGTGAAAAAAGCTTTGTCTCCCGTCGGCTTCGCGGCTTCTCATTCTACACATCCAGTGAAGAAACCCTCAGTACTTGAACGGAAAGCTATGTCCAACACCTAAAAGCTTACAGCAACGGCAGGGGTAGAATTAAAAACACTTCCTCATACCGTCACTAAGAGTGTACAGGAAAGAAAACACTCCGGAATCACTAGCTTTACAAGCAAATCTAATTTGTGAAACGTGGAATCCTATAGAGGAAGTTCTCACAACAGATCTTTCATGGACAGTGGAAACATAATTGACTTGCATTCGTGGACATTTCTGAGTAGTAAAGGGAGCAGTACCTTCTCTGACGCTCCCGAGGCTTTGATAAGTAGAGAGCAGCGTCTGCTTTCGGATGCACCCCTTGAAAAGCCCTGCCAATCACGTATTCTTCCTTCAATACCATTATCCAATAGAGTTCTGATGCAATTGCTAAGAGTGATGAGGGAAAGGTTATCACTCAGTCACAACGAGCGCAGCAAGTACTCTCCGACCAATTGTTCAAGAGTTGATTTCTATGGATACAAAAACACTTCACTCATTGCCACAAGATGTTACCACAAAATGCTCGAAGAATCTCTCTAATACCATATGTCAAACACAGCCACCACTTTGAATATATAAGTGCCCATATCTGGTAATCCCTCCAAAACTCGTACCGAAGCACATCCCTCGCAAGCGAATCCGGCTGCTCCTCGAACATTCCTAAATTCTATGGAAATTTGGAACTAGCAACGAGAATATCGAGAAGAACCATACCACAGACGAAGCTCCAGCAGAGAAGACACGCCGGACATTTTTGAGAGAGCTAGCACTCCAAGAGGACGCACTGCCGCACTGTATGTGCAGCCCACGCCCTCCCAGAACTGCTTGCGCCATGGCCATTTCAGTCTTCCGTCAGTCTCTGCGGCGTAGTTACTGACTGCACCCCAAGAGATTCACAGCCTTGTGGGTTCTTCCGCAATCTGCCGAGCTCTCCTTCCCTGTCTTCGAGAGCCCCACCTGCACAAACACTTCCTTCGGGTACCTACATTCCTGAGACGGAACAGAGCCAAACTTCTGGTTCTCCGAAAGCGGCACCAAATCCAACTTCCGATTGAAGGGAGCAGGTTCCTCTAGACTTCGGATGTTGAGATAAAGAGAAAATGGGTGGCAGTGGATATCAACCTTTGCTCAACCGTAGATTCAAATGCAAATGAGGCTTTTCGTAGATGGAGGATGCCGTCGTCTATTCCTAGGTAGTAGGCACTATTCATAGGCAGTAGGTAAATAGTCATGAAATATTTTTGGAGCGGTCAACGAGGAGCTATGGCGGAAAAAACTACCCGGAGTCGGTGCAGTTAGGGGATTCTTTTGCAGTGCTTCTGTGAATCATCTGGCTATTTATCACGCGCTCTGCCGCGTGTTCATCCCATTAGTCGCAATTTTTGTGCCTTTGGTTATGTTACACCTGAGGTAAGTTAGCTCCAAGATCCATCTTGATCTGTTTAGATCTGGAGGGCTTAAGCTTGAAGAAATTTCGGAGCCTTTCTCAGGAATTCACCGATGCATTTCATCGTTTGTATCTCGTGAATCATGTCCATTTGATTTGAACCTTTTCCGCGATTTGTCGTGTCTTATAGCTTTACTGGATTTGCTGGAGCTTTGAAAAGGATGCTCAGAGTTTCAGTTCCTCGTTTGAGGATATCATTTTGGATTCTCTCACCGTATATTTAACGTTCGATGCATCATGGATTCGACAACAGGCACACCGCTGTGTTGTGCTTGTTTTCATGATTATTCTTTTTATGAGAATAGTTTAAGTCCCATTCAAACCAACTATGAGATCGTTGTTCTGTAGTTGCAATGACAACTTCAGTGAGCTCACAAGAGAAGATGGCGAAGCAGAAACAGCGGATTGACGCCAGTGGTCTCTACTTCAACGTACCTCCTGACGAAAAGGTTAGTTCGAATTCATTTTAAGCGTGCTTATTTTTCATCCGCCAATTTGAAGCGTTTCGTTAAAAGGCTCAGCAAACAGTCGTGAAACCAATCCTCATGTTCTATCTGAACGCAGGATCCGATCGTGTATTCAGCATCTTACAACATTTCGTTCCTTGGCATGGAAAAACTGTGAGCCCTAATCTTCCTTGATCACCAAATCTGACATGAATTTAAGGATCAAATTCGCAAACGGTCTGAATCAGAATGTGCTTTCCAAGATGTACTGGTGAATCGTACAGGCATCCTTTTGATTCATCGAAGTGGGGCCGTGTACAAAAGTTTCTCGCTGATGAGGGAGTTCTGAACCGGAAGCGCATCGTGGAGCCTGTTGAGGCTACAAGAGACGATCTTCTCGTGGTACTGCATTATTCACTATCCATGTCGAGACCATTTATACGCCCACTTTGCTTAGGATTGCGAGCCTACATTTTCATGGAGGTTTAAGGTCGACGAGGGTTGATAATTTGCTTCACATGCGAATTTAACTTGTTCCCGTAACCAGTATTCTTCAGTTTTAGAAGGTAAAAACTTTTGCTGGTGTCAAATGCAGGTGCATACTGAAGAATACCTTGACAGTTTAAAGCGCAGTTCAGTGGTCGCACAAATAGCAGAGGTAACAGGTTTTACCTGTTACAGTTATATTATGGTTCTACGAACTACGAATGTCAGTATTCTAAAGACGTGAAACGCCTCGCATAGATTGCCTTAAAAATCCTCCACTTGTCTGTGTTGTTGTCAAGTTTGAATTAGTTTGTTTTAGAACTTACCCAGGTCCATACATTCTGGGTTCTCTGAGTGATGAACATCCAGGTGCCACCAGTAGCGCTTCTGCCGAACTTTGTGGTGCAGTGGAAGGTCCTTCAGCCCTTTCGGAAACAGGTAAACCTTTTTGCATATCTTTACGTTGGAGCCGATTTCACTCAGATGTCTGCTGATGCGAGTAATTATAACATTGTTTTTAGTGGCACCTCGTGTGAAGCAGTACGCGCAAGTTGAATAGTTTGTACCTTATGTCGTGATTTGGAGTTCTGATAGTTATGATGTTTTCAATTGTTAGAAGTAGATGCTTTCGTTTATAACTCATCATTTCTGAGAAATTAAGCATTCTTGGTGTGGTGATCAGGTAGGCGGTACAGTTCTGAGTGCGAAGTTGGCCAAGGAGAGAGGCTGGGCCATCAATATTGGAGGCGGATTCCACCATTGTTGCGCCACTGAGGGAGGCGGCTTTTGTGCCTATGCGGATATTAGTTTGGCTATCCAATTTGCATACAGACGTCTGGGTATCACGAGGTACGAAACAATTAAGTTTTACCACCCTGCTTAATCTAGAGAATATGTTTATTTTTTAAAGAAAAATTCTTGTTCTAGTTCATCCCCTCTTCATATGCCAGTTATCGATTTGAAATGAGGATTTTAAATGTTAAGCTTCACAGCTGATGAGGTGCTGCAGCTTGTTATTCTCTATCAGTTAAACTTCGATTTGAATATTTCCCAATTCACTGATATGATTTGTGTGCAATGGGAGCCACCAGGGTGATGATTATTGACCTAGATGCCCACCAAGGTAATGGGCACGAGCGAGACTTTATGAATGACGGTAATATTATTATGTTTTCCCTTTCTCTACACAGCTTCACTTTTTCAAATTCAACCTATTGTCTAGCCAATGCAACTGTTTCATTAGCATCAAAGAATCTTCATGCCTTGGACTGATTTGGCCGAGCTGGCATGGCCGGAACTGGGGTTCAGACAGAGTCTACATCGTTGATTTGTACAATTCAGATATCTATCCTTGGGTAAGCTTTTTGTTCACTTGCATTGATAATTTTACTAAGTGGAGTAGTTCCCTCTTTCCTGGATGGACGCAAACAATGTTTTAATTGGTGTGACGAAGACGCACGTGCATGGTGTCTAGGTGAAAAGAATTTGGGTGAATTGTTAGTTGTGATCTGATGCAGTTTTTGCTTGAGTTGACGATTTTTCTCCTGCGATATTTTGTTCGCAGGATGATGAAGCCAAGAGACGGATAAATCAACCAGTTGCTCTCAAGGTATTCAGGCCACTTCTTTAGTCAGCACGACCGAAGCAAGCATATTAAATTACAGCTAACAGACATATCATGAATTATTTCATTTTGCTCTTTTCAGCACCAATATGCCTGTGAGCACTGATTCGGTATGATTACTGGTTATTGCACAGAGCGGCACAAAAACCGATCAGTATCTTGGATTACTCAGTCAAGCGTTGAAGGTGCGCATGAGTCTAACCAAGCTGTGGATTCATGTAGACTGTAAATTTAATTTGCTTCATATTCAGCAAGAGTAAGCACTATTATATTAACGTTGTCTGAGTCTTCTGATCAATTGTAAGCGAACTTAGTCAGCATGCAACTTTTGAATACAGAAAGCTGAAGCTATCTTCAAGCCAGAGTTGGTGGTGTACAATGCGGGTACCGACATCCTTGAGGGTGATCCTCTGGGCAGGCTTCTTGTAAGCGAACCTACCATTTTCCTCGAACCTTTCTGAACAAGATGTGGATGTTTGCAGTAGGGATGATTCTATTGGCCTCCTTAGAGTTCTTTCTGGTTTTCTTCTTTAAGACTTATTAAATACACATAGACAATACCATTCATTGATTAATGTCTGTTAGCTGTAATTTAATATAATTAGTTTTCTTAAACGACAGGTTACACCGGAAGGAGTGAAGCAACGAGACGAAATAGTCTTCCAATTTGCCAAAGATCAGCATGCCCCCATTCTCATGCTTACTTCAGGTAAATTGACAATTCATATCCATACCAAGAGATCTGATTAATCTCACATACCCAAGGTTTCAAGTGGTTAGATTGATCCTACTGCGATCAATTGATACAGGTGGCTACATGAAGACTAGTGCCCGTGTGATCGCTGACTCGATCACAAACCTTGGAGCCAAGGGCCTCATTTCACTACCAAGTGGTGATTCAGTCTCGGCATCCTGTTCTGCATCAAAGTAGCTGCCCATCTGAGAGTTCTGATTTCATCCACCTCAGAAACCACGCAATGGTAGTGAGGGTCTGATGCTCATCAAATTGCTGAAGACGAGTGCACAAAATATTAAATCCATACCATGAAGCACATCTAGGGGCCGCTATCTGCAAAGGCTATTAGTTGGGTAGCTTTCGTGTGGCTATTTGATATTTCCCATGATATTTTGAAGACAAACATGACTTAGAGTGATATGTAGAATTTTGGCAAATAGATTAAGAAAGGTTTGAGAAAACAGCTTGTATTTATCTAAGTTTGTGACATAATAAAAAAGAAAAAGTAAAATGACAATATTTGTTGTAATTATTGGTAGAAAGTTTTTGGTTATCAAAGATTGTGATGACTTGGTAGGATAAAGTAATGTTAGTCTTATGAAAATCAATTCATAAGAATAGTTTAATCATAATATATCTTATTATTGGAAGTCATCAATTAACCATTTTATTAGCATTTATGCAATAAGTAAAAGAATCATATAATGAATGTGTGTCATATAAAATTTTATTAAATCAAGTTTGATCCTTACAAAGATAAGGAGTCTTTATATATACATACACACATCTATACATATACATACATATATACATATAAGTGTATATATAAGTTTTTGTAAAAATATTTTAAAATAAAAAGAGAATAAGAGGAAAGTTATCAAATTGTAAGAAGTATTGTAGGAAAAATAAGCTGTACTTGCAACTCCTTAAAGTCATATCTTGAGAAATTACATGATGATATGGCTAATAAAATGTTGCAACAATATCAATAACTTTTCAACATTTACAATCAAACAAAGTGGTTGTATTCATTTAGAAGTGCTTTTAGGTTTAACTACCTCTAAGTAAAGTTAATAAATAAAAATTTGTATCTTTCCACTATCACACCATAAATTATTTTAGAATATGTAAACAATCTTAAAATATTTCATTTTTCTTTGTTGTCTTAAATCTAAAATTAAAATTAAAATATATTATCAAGCAAATAAATAAAAAATAATCCAATAATTATAAATACCTTTAGAATGAGATTCTAAAGAATACAAAAAAAATTATCCACAAATAAATTATATAAATATTTTTTTCTCTCGAAATTCTATTAAGTAATTGATTAATTAAAAGATAAAAACTACTTTTAAAAAATACATTGTTAAAGTTAGTGGATTGAACCCTAACTTTAAAATCTCAACTATGCTTAATGAACCCTTGCACGGGGTTTACCCATGTTGTGTCAAATAAATAAACAAACAAATAATATACATTCTGTTTCCATCTCCTCTCTTTGCCATCCACTACTATTTCCATTGTTCAAATGACAACATAAGATATCGCCATTCACAATATCGATTAGCAGTATTCATCCAGAACTAACAGAACACATCAATCAACAGCATTCACCCGGTACTCACCGAACAGATCGATCCACTCTATTCATCCAACCACTCATTCATCCGGAACTCACCGAAAACTGACAAATGCAAACCGTTGTCGCCGAACTTGTCGGTAGCGCCTCTTCATTCCAATGCACGATGATCGACGACGATGACCGCATCGGCGAGAATGGCTCACTTGCCGCCCTGAATGGTGCCGCGATGCAAAGCCAGAGCAAGCGAAGAGCAGATCGAGAGTGTTCCAGTATGAGCATCCACGCCCTGATGAAGCTGGATGTGAGAAATGTGGTGGCGCTGCCTCGGAATCTCTTCGCCGCCATGGCGACGTGAGAACCGAGCAGTTTCTAGATGAGGCGACGGATACCGATGCGCAACCCTGTGCTACAATCACAAAGCAGCGATCTCTCAGAAGAGGAGTCTCAAGTTGGGTGTCGCCGTCTAGTCCTGAGGAAACCGGACTGTGGAGCCCCGGGCATCGGTGCGATCTTCCTCAGTGGTAGCATCTGTGCAGCGCTCCATGTCTTTTCTGAAGGAGGAGTTTCAATCCCTTAGCATTCGCTGATTCGTACAGGAGGAGGGAGACGGCGGCACTGGGTAAGTACAGAGCAACAGAAGATGTGGATTGGAGAGACACCGTTTTGTGTCTGAGGTCGGTGACTCGTGTGCCGGCACTATTATCTTAAGAGATTCCGATCTTGGTTAGAAACCGCAGCTCCGATGCAGTTGCGACAATTCGCAACCAAGCTCGATAGGATTGCTGCGATGGGTGAGATTTTCTCCACCGATTCGTAGGCGAATCTGTCTTAGCGGCATCAGACACGCGACTGGAAGTATTAAATTGAAGTGAGAAACAACGGGATGTGTGAACAGAATGAAGTACACCTGCAACGAGTTTGCATCGTAAGCTCCGGGCTCTATTCGCATGCTATCAACTTCTAGAGGAAGCGGACTTGTGTGTATGAAGTCAACGAGAAGGGATTTTCCCACGATGTCTCGTGCGCATTGTCCCCCTGGTGCCTAATCCTGGAATCCATCGCGGGTCTACCCTCGCTTATTACGAAATGCACGAGATCGACAGAGAGAAATCGTCATCGAGCACTGCCTCGACCCCCATTTCAAGGTGTGGTCGTGTTCAAACGTGTGCGTCAAGTTCGACCAGCCGCGGCAAAGCATTGGAGTACGACTTCCAAAGTAAAGATGAATGGCTCGTAGAAAGGTCAGGTCAATCAATTTGTACAAGTGCGACAGCTAATCAGATACATCTGTATCCGATAACTCATCACAAATCCTTGCAGACCTGCATGCATCCTGTGCGGGCAGTCCACTTTGCAAACAGCTTGCAGGGCAAAAATTGACGAAGGCACATACCAGTAGCTTGTCTAGGTGTTTCTGAAGTCCGTCACTCAATTGTGGTGACACACCAACAAGAGAACAATTACAAAAAAAAATTAAAAAAACTTCAGAAATTTTAGGGAACACCTTAAAGCAATTGGAAAGACCACGTTTGTATTAAAGTGCACGAAACATGGCGACTTATCAGTATTACAACAAACGTTCTTCAATTATTGAATGTTGCAATCCACAGAAACCCGTCGCTCGTAAAATTAAAAGCGTACCGCTTCATTAAGTGGCTCAGACGGGCTGTAGAGTGGATTCAATGACATTGTCCTTGAATTCCGTTCCAGCCCCTTCGTAGCATTCTCAGAAGTGAGGGTGAATTGCTGCAGAGTTGGTCTAAATCCAGTTTGGTAGACAACGACACTAACTGTAGCAGCCATGGGCTCCAGCAGACCAGAAGCTGCTGACTCTCCAAGTCCAACTTCGTCGCTGTGATCTCCGCTATGAATGCAAGTCTTGAGGGTCAAGTCCTGGATTGTACCGAACAGTTCTTACCCTTTTCCGAGAACCAATTTCGAGGCCTGGTTTAGATGGGTTTCGGTGTCTCTGGTGCCAGATTGAACCAGAACAAAGAAGTATACGTCTTGATGGCACGAAGGCAATTCGAAAGTTTTTAAAGCCATGATTGTGAATGAGTGTTTCTCAGGAGTTTCTGGAGTTCTTTTTGTTCGTCGGCAACGTTCTAAGAATGAATGCGCTTCAATGCTGGACAACTAGTTATCAAGATCAAAGTTAATATCCTGAGAACAGGAGGTTGACGACAATGCGGAGCCATGGTCATGGAGGAGCAAACTGTCCTTGACCCTACAGGAGAACAAGCGCTCACGAAACAGAAATCACCAAGTTAAGTATACCATCCCCGTGATCCAGCTTCGTCAATATTGCTGAGAATTGTGGGCTCTGATATCTAATCGGATGGCAAATTGCAGTGACGGTTATCCCGTCAATTGTATTTTTCACGGACTTGAGGTGTATAGTGATCAGTTCTTTCAGCATTCCAGCCTATGAAATAAGCGATGTAGGTTCTTATCTTCTTAACTGTGTTAATGATTTGTATTCATGTCTCAGTAGAGACTCAACTTGTTCTGAGAAATCTTGCAGCTACAGCTACTCCTAGACCAGATCTGAGAGGTTAAGTAGCTGCATTATCATTCCATACTAGCCACATTAGTTTAGAATTTCTGCTTGTTCTCCTCTGTTGTTTAGAATGGTTTGTCGTCAAGTCCAAGGAGTTTTAGGTTAAGATTTTCTACTCGATAGGATCTTGATCGGCATCTTCGCCCATTTCAGTTAGAACTTTTGTGTGCGTGCAGATCAAAAAGTGGAAATGGCGGTTGTTGGCAGGTACGTGCTTGTGCAATTATGCACAGCCTTTAAGCGGCTTGTTTTGATATTTTAGTGACCACAGCTTAAGCATCTCCTTAAGTGGCTGATTAATTATCACATGAGAAAAAAATGGACTTATTCATGAGCAGGGCACAATGCTACTCCAATCTTCAAGGGAGGTCACATCATGGTCTAGAAGGATTTGGAAACTCAGCACAACAAGGTACGAAGATAGAGTGGATCACCCTGCTTCCTTTTCCACCGTGTCTCTTTCATTGTAGATTTGTGCCATTTACGATGGTACACAGGCACACAATGTGATAATCATTCTTACTTCTCTGTTCATTTGCTGTATGAAATTAGAAGGAAGCCAGAAAGTGAACCTAGCATTGGGAGGCTTCAGCCAAGGTTTTTGCAACTGCTCAGTACATGCGTCTGTGTTCAGTCATCCATGCACACAGCTCCACGCTACATTTCTGGGAAATATTCCAACGGCGACTCGTTCTCCCCGAAGACTCATGCGGTCACTGCTCCTAGAGCCTGATGCCAACCAACAAATAAGTGACCTCAATTTCTGTAAGTAGCCGCATTCTCTGAATCACATCACTGAGTGCCGTTTCAGAATTTGTGTTCACACAAGGCATAGAGCTCTGAAGGTTTCCATCTTATTTTTGGTTATTGCGAAGAAATGCAGTGAATTGAGAGCTTCCTGTTTTCGATTGACATCGTCATTGATATAGAAGCCAAAATTTTTGAGTCGATTGTTCGAATCATTCTGAGCTGAAGCTTGTGTCTATGGATGACTGAACACTGACAATAACATCATGCCTGTTCGACAAGCACACCCTTCTGCCAACACTTTCCTCATCCCCCGTGTGACGGATATGTCACAGCCCGGCATTACCCTAAAGTATGTCCTCTTTCTCACTTGCCTCATTCCAAGTCGAATCTATCACGTTGATGAGTTGTTGGGTTCAGCTTCGAAACTAGGAGATGATGGGGTCTACCCCATGTGTGCAAATAAATAAATAAATAAACTAGGAGATGATGACTGACTCGTGCATGGACCCACATATTAAGGAGGTTTCAAACGAAGAACCACCACATTCTATTACTTTATAGAGAAAAGAAAGAAAGCGAAAAAAAAGCCCAATTAAATGACAGGTAATGCCTTCGTATCACTGTGTTGCAAACCTTCGATCGTAAGGACTGTGAGATAACGACAATGCTTTTCACCTGACGAAGAGCTCCTCATACAAAGAAAAGAATTTCCAGACCACCGAGTCTCTTTACCCAGACTTTATTTGTTTGACGGCACACGTGCATGTCTGACATGGTTGACGGCCTGCTTTGGTAATTGGTAACCAAGTTGGGTCACTCGTTTAAATGAAAAGGCTAAATTACGTGAGCCGAGGTGTGAAGGTAGGCACAAAGTTAGAGAGTCCTATTTGTCGTGCTCATGATGATGATTTAATCACAGGGTCTGCAGCTAAGCAGCCACTCAGTTGATGACACTTTGATGCTGCTCTTACTGTCGTCGAGCAATGAGTTGATCATTCACTGAGGAGCACATTGCATTCTTCAACATGCCATCTGCATCACCAACTCATGGACTGGCACCTTGTCATGACCAGTTTTTCAATTGTATTCGAGTCCAGCGGCCTGGAGCAACTTCTTGGCGATGCCGAAGCTTCTGTGATCCATGTCTCTTCTTCAGCGTTGAGCTTTTGGCAGCAACGTTGAAGAAATTGGAACCACTCGGGGTGAAGGTCTGACATTAGTCCCGGGATTAGTTCTCATAATCTCGATAACATCTGGTGTGATCGCATCCTTTCGTAAGCAACTCTGTGCTTTCCGTTGAAAGGAAATCTCTCCAATTCCTTGCGAGTCCAACTTTCCTTTTCATGTTTCGTATGCAGCAAATCTTGCAAGGAATCATAACAGGGAACAAGTTAATTCGACTCGAGTGCTCAGGGAACGGACAATTCAAGGCACATGATTCCAGAGAGCCATGCTCCACCGCTCCTGAGCTATCGTCATTGACGGCCTCGACACAGATTTTCTAGTATGTCATTACTTCAAAGGGTGGTAGGGGAATGAGAGTTGAGAGCAATCCTTATGACGATCACAAGTGATCATAAGCACGTTAAGCCTCCTCTCGAATCCGTGACTGACTGAAAGGTTAAATGGTGGCAAACTTGCCCGAATTCAGGAACAATTATTAAGCATCTTGTGACCCAATGCGTGAAATCCGGCCCAGGTAGTCCCACTAAGGGCACGAGACTTACCGGCACTGCCAATTTTCCAATTTTTTGACGATATACTTTAGTCCAAAGCAACAGTTGTTCATTGCCTGAAAAACATGCGTTGACGGTTGACACAGAGCCACGCGAGATTTTTTCCCGGTTGTTTCACGTAAATTGCAAAAGACAATCTGCGAATGCATGTACCAGTGGTTCGTACTATACCATATAGAAATAGTCGTATCATACTGCTTAGAATTGGTCGTATCATACTATATTTTATGGTCGAGCACTTCGAAGCATCAAGACATCCAATTATTGTGCGCTTTCCCTGTTGTTCTGCAGATTCACTTTTGCTTCCCATGAAATAGTGTCATTAAAACTAAACTTTTAATTTCCAACTTGCAATGCTCATGGCATCATCAAACCTTAGGATGACCTTTAAAGACGACAGTAACTCAGCGGGCTTCCTGCGTTTTACCAACAGAGATTAGTGCAGTCACAAAGAACTGCCGAAGACCTTGAGTCAATGTGGAATTTTACTGAGCCAAAAACTCAAATGTTTATTCCGCAAAAGCCTCAGGATTTCTGTATAATAACCCTATATTACAATCCCTCTTCCAGCGAATACCAGTTGCCACTAAAACCAATACTACCTCTAATTATTTAAGAATGTTCACCCCACTGAGGAGATGCGAGGAGATACTTCTGTCACAGCTGACCTCGGAGACTGAGAGATCAAAAGGAGACTGGAGTCAGTGGTCCTAGAATGCCTGCCATTACTTTAATCGTAAAGTTTGACTCGAGTTTGCAACCATTACCAATTACCAATTAGTGGAAATGTTGTCGAGAGTTGTTAAATTTTGATAGGACTACCTTTTCTCTGTATGTGAGCAGGATGGTTCTGGAGAGGACTAGAAGTTGATAAGGGCATGCATCAGAATAGTTTTTCACTAGAATTTTCTTACGTCCACCACGAGTTTCTCGATGGGGGTTGGAGCAGGCAATGCGCACTATGAGCAGGGCCAACAATAATAAGCATCTGTCGGCCAGATTTTCTACCTCTACTTCGATGTATGTGTATCCATTCGTGTACAAGACCATAGAAGCTCAAAAGCCTCTGCAGCGATTTTAGCCTGAGTCTGATCTGTTAATTCCAGCTCTGCGTAGAACTGCTTTAGCTACGCCATTTTTTCCATTCCGAGAACATTGGATCGCAACCAGACTTACTCTCTAGGGGTTTGTGGAGAGTGCTGCAGGCTTTCCTTCAATTGCCGCAAGCCGGGGGGCATGGATCAGGAGTGCTTCGGCAGCAGATTCAAGAATCCACCAGTCATATCGTTGCGGGTACCCGGGTCGCTTGAGCATCAATCGCAAGCTGAATCGACAGAGTGTGCGGAGAAGGTAGAAGCTATGCTCAGTGTGGCCGTCTTGCACTTGGCGGACCTGATGAACTTGCTCACGCTGGACTTCACGGAGGGCCTTGCATTCGACCCTGATACGAGGCTGCCCACTCCAGTGGCTGAAATACCGCCGGTGATCCTTGTAGCCATGAAATCCAAGTTGGAGAATTCTTTAGAATGGTGCCATCTTGCGAGAAGCCGCCTCAGAGATATCATCAAGGCCCCCAAGGTCTCGCATTCTTCACCGACGCACCAAGATCAGCAAGACAACTTTTGGGAAACGCTAGCCTTATCCCCCGATTGGAAACTTGACTTCGCCTCTCTCACATGAATTCAGCATGATATAAGGGACGCCGGCATGCCGGATGGGCTTCAAACCCACTGGATTTGTCGTTGAAGACGTAGAAAAGCCAAAATTAGACAATTACAGGTGTAGAAGTGTATTATTCCCAGTATGTGGTAGGTCGAGTACTGATGGAGAGGAGTTGCTTCCAGTTCCGAGCACGGAAGAGACTGCTTAACTCGAAGGAAATGATGCGGGAGGAAGTCATGCTCTCGAAAAGAAGGTTATTAACCCCATATTCGTTAGTTTGGGACAGGCACACAATAAATGGACATGGCTGTCAGTCTTCACTGTTTTCGCTATGCACAACAAATTACGGAGTGTAGACTTGTGTGCCGTAGTCGTGACATAAAATGTACATAATATTTTCCGAAATCAGAGGTAATCTTTTGCAGGTCTCTGCTGGAAACTGTGCGGTGCAACTTGGCCCACCTGTAGAGAATGTGTATCAATCCTCCTCTGATGAAGCTGGAAGCCTTTTAATCTACGATCATTAATTTGCAAAAAAGATCTGCAAACGCTAATACTAATACTTTCAGTGATCGGATCTTTGGACTGATGCCTCTGCAATTGTCTTGGCAGCTTGTAACCTCGGCTTTTAGCGTCTGCAGGCACAACACATTTCTGGAACAGAAGAATGCATTCCAAGGGTAGAATGTTCTGAAGCCACTTGAGATTCTTTGACCACCTCTTTCCTTTATTCTTGTTGCATCTGTTATGTTGAGTATCTGCAACTTTGCCACAGAGTTAATTAATGTATGCAACGAGATATAGATTGCTAACTAAACATTGCGAGATAGTGACAGCGAAGGCATCATGGCTCCTTCAGTTATTCAGACAGAAATGAGGAAGGCTGAAGGATTAATGACAGGGGAAGAGGAACCATCCTCCAAAATACAATATTTTACGAATTCTTAGCTGAAATTGAGGATGTGCAGCCAGCAGAGCTTCGGGAATGAAGATGAGTTTCTCAATTCAGCTTAACACGAATCCTGCAGTACTCTCCAACTGGAGAGGGTTTACACATCTAGCTACTGTTTGATAGTATGCTGTACATCATTCTTAGCGCATTAATGCAAATACTCACATGGGTACTAGAAATTCATAACCATGTAGCGGTACTCGAAACATCCTTGATGGGCCAGCATACGACTGTTTCGGCAATGACCGTGGTGAAATAGAGGCAGCCTTTCCTGGCAGGTCGCACCCATCAGGATGTGCACTTCCCAGGTGCATTTTCTCCATGGTTACAACAATTCTATCAAATGGCTAACATTCACTAGCCACGCTCCCTTTTGCCAGCTAAGGCTCTTCAAAGATTCTACCTCTCGGCCCAGTTCTTCAATCACCTGCAATATCGACCAGCACAGCATGGCAGTATACACCAGTCCTGGAAACTACCCAATGCATACGTCGATCAGATTCTAATCTCCATGACCGAAGTTAGTGATGATCGATTGCGGTTTCACTGGGCTAAATCCTACCCATCACCCCCATCACAATCACCCACCACATCTGATACTGGTACCTACGATCGCCGAATTCTGCCCACGCATTCACGATTGCCAATATACACGGCTGGAAGGGGTTACAGTAGGACTAGGGGATGGTCTCATCTCTGGATGAGCGATTTTCTAGACGTGTACCAACTCACAGCGATCTAGATACGTATCTAACTTTCGCAGCGAGGGTTGATTACAGTTAAACTTGTGTCCAGAAAGACATGGTGTGCCGAATTGTGAAGCAGAGATTTTGCCCTCAGTAACAAGAGCCAGTTGTGCTCAGCATCATGCACCCATCGCAATTGTTGCCATGTCTGTGGGATTGTGGAATCTGGTGACATACAGACCGCACCATCGGTGGTGGTGCTCCCTGACGCTGCCTGTCGAGTCCTGGTCGGGACGTGTTTCAATAGGTCACTGCGCTGCTTCGGGAAGGTGGGCCGTAGTCGTCGCGGATCGATCCCTCGTCTCTCGAAATCTATCCATTTAAGTTATTGCGAAGTTAATTTTCATCTTGACACTCCTACAGGAGGGTTGGCCGTCGTCGCGAGGGGTCGATCCCTCGTCTCATGGAATCGTACCATTTACTGTTTCTTGTCAACTTTTGAGAAAAGAAAACCCCAAAACATGATAATATGTATGTGCATTTACTCATCTGCATAGTATCATTTGTAATTATATTTTTAAATTTTTAATAAATCCTTACTATACATTTCAAAAGACATGGTGAAAGTTGATCTGAAAGTGGGATTTGGAACTGTTTCATTTAGTAAAAATAAAAACACAATTGACAAATAAACAATTTGAAACGTAATTCTGAAACTACACTTGGCAGTAGAATTCATCAACGTTTGAATTATTTGAGGCTGGATTCTTTTATACCATTGTTTCCATTTTCTAATTTTTAAGTGTATGTTTTACTGTATCAAGGCTGAAAATTTCAACCTGTGCACTTTTATACACTTAAAAAAAAAAAAACATGAGTCACTATTAAAAAAATATTCCCAATGTGTCCAAAACATTTAAAACATGCACAAAAAATTGTTATATAAAATTCAGAAATTTACTGTGGATAGAATATTCATTGATGTTACAAACATCTGATAAAGAACTGAAGATGCTGTGGAACATAAGTTGTACATGGGTGGCAATAGAAATATGTATATCTCTATGTATATATATATATATATATATATACACACACACAATTCAGTATCAACCTAAATAAACTTTAACATATTCATTTTTTATATTTTAAAAAATAAAATGTTAAGTTTGGATCCATTTCACATCACTTTCCTACGTGCTCAACCTCAAAAAAAGAAAAAATGCACTTATTAATGTGATTATGATATTATAGAATGTTTTACACATTTATATATATTATAGGATAAAATTATAATTTTTAGATATTATAATATTACATTCTTATTAAGTTATATATATACTATAATCTAAAGAATTTTAAAGATTTGATAAAACAAGACTTGAAATATGGAACAAGGCTTGTGTTCATATTGTTGAAAGCCTAAACACATTGTTTAACTTTATCCAAAGAAGTAGCACAACTACAAAATAAGAAATAGAATTACCAAAGAAGTTAATGTATAGGAAAACAAGTTTTTCCAACTACAATAGAAATTGTATAATTGGACTTCCAAATCAATTAAGTTAAATTAAAATCTACATTAAAATATTTTTTTAGGAAGTATTAATCTAATACATGTTAGAAAATGAAATGAATAGAATTTTACTTTCTAAATTAGATGATTTTTTAAAATATAAAATCATATTTTTTATCTTACAAATGTTCTAACTTCTTTTTAAAAAATTTATAAATAATGTCTTATATAAATATTTAGATAGTTTTGTCATACATTACTAAAAAAATAATATTTTTTATATAAAGAATATAAAAGAGTAATAATAATATATTTATTTTGTATTGCAAAAATTTAGAGGTGTTAGATTATATATCAATGTTTAAAATATATATTGCATACATATAAAGTAAAATTTTTAGAATATACCATCTTAAATAATAGTTTAAATATCGATTATAAGATTATAAGAAATTTCTATGATTGTATAAGAAGTTCAATGATTCTCGGTATTTTCTAATTATTATCAAATATATATAAAGAAATATTTTCAAGTTGTTGATCTACTAACTTAGTTGACTTATAAGGTTTTAAAATAATACTTATTATAACTCTAATTTTTATGGTGTCTTAATTTTTAAAATATGTGCTTATATAAAAAAATACATTATTCTTTGCATTAAATGAAATATAATTGTGAATAGTTGTAGGTAAAAAATAAATTTTTTTAAAAAAAAATTATAATAAATGAAGTAAATTTGATTTTAATAAAAATCTATTTAATTTTAAAATAATTTTTAATAATTTTAAAATTCAAGCATAATTTACATACCATTTTAAGTATTAAATGAGTTTCTAAGAATATAAAATTTTAAATACAAAAAAAATCTAAATATTTTAAATCAAAAATTTAATAGCTCCAAATATGGTAATTTTTTAAAGAATTTTTGTAATATTATGATTTATATTTTCAAGTATAGATTACAAGTTATTGATAATATTAATTTTTCAACCATTGTTCATATCAATAAAGTTTATTTAAAAACTATCAACTTCTAATTCTATTAATTTTAATTTTAATAATGGTGGATTTTCTAATAAATAAAATAAAATTTGTATTTTATACAAAAGCTATTATAAATAAAGAATAGCAAATTTTTTTTATAATAATATTAATTAATATGTAGGTTATTAATTAATAATATATTTAATTAAATATTTTAATTATATCAAATTATTAGAATCTTTTTATTTAAGATTTTAAAAATAAAGATTAATTTTCTTTAAAATTTAGTTTTTAGTTTTAATAGAAAAATAAAATATTTGGTTCAAGTATTTAATTATTTTGAATTATACTATTAATTACTATAAAAAAATTATAAATTTTTTTATTATAGAAATGTTTCTAAATTATATTAAAATATGTTATTTTACTCAATAAAAATATTTTTCTAATTTTATTAACCATCCTCAAATTAACACTTTTGATATTTTTAATTTTAATAATCTTGCAACAAAACTTTTGGTAAATAAATTATTTTAACTTTACTTAAAAAAAAAAAAAAAAAAAAAAAAAAAAAAAAAAAACTTAAAAAGACTTAAAAAACCAAAGATCAACATAGATATCTTTTAATTAGAACCTCTATTCAAATTTAGTAATAAATTATAAATAATTTTTGATAGTATTATTACTGACTAATATTTTTCCAAATATAATTATTCTATATTTTCTTTTTTCTTCTTTTAAAAATACCAATTAAATTATGAATTTATTAAAATTATCAAAATAAATAAAGATTCATCTTTTTTTATTAATATTGTCTTATAAAAATTTTATAAATCAATTAACATAAGAAGAAATTAATAATAACTTCTAAATTGTGACAAATATCTTTTAAGAAATCATGGATTTTATCAAATTTTAGAGCAAATTAGAATTTGATTCATTGTTATATAACTTACTTCAAAAAAAAAATAATAGCATAGAAAGCTACATTATTCAAGTAAAATAGAAATAAGTAGAATCAAGTTAATTAAATAATATCATTTTTGAGAAATACCAAAAAAATTCTGTAAATATCAATTAGATCTATAAGTACATTGTATAGATACACCAAATTTATTTTTTTTAAATTAGAATTTCTAAGAAACTACTATAGAAGTGTCTTAAAACTTGGACATTTTTTTGCAAGTTTAGTAGTTCTTATAAAGCTTTGACTTAGTTTTTTTTCCTAACTAGCATACATTGGAGCAATTTTGAGACCATTTCTAATCATATTAATGCCTTTGTTGCACTCTATCTTAATTTGAGATTATATAGTTTTCTCATACTTAGAAAAAATCATAAAAATATCTTTATATTTTATAAATGAATATTTTTGTAATCTTTTTTCTTCTTTCATTGTTATACATGAGTACATAATTTGTTTATAAGTATTTTTTGGATTCACATTATTTACAATATTTTCATTCTTATATTCAATATCACTAAAATAAATATTTTATTAAAAATTAATTTACTAAAATAAACTTTATCTATTTACTAAAAATATTCTAGAAGATTTAAAGGATCAACTTGTAAACATATGAATTACACAACTACAATTTTTAATATATTCTTGGTAATTTTTTATGATTGATACTTTTTGAATAATTAACATTAAAAAATAAGTAAGTATTAAAGCTTAAAATGATCTTTAAAAATATTATACTATTATTTTTTTTCTATACCAAAAAATATAGCTTGTTAAATTGCCATTTATATAAAACATACTTTCAATAATCTATAAATCAAGGTTTAGTTTATAATATATATATATATATATATATATATATATATATTCTTATTGATTTTAAAATAAATAAATAAATTATTTGAAGGATTATTTGAATTTTAGATAAATAAATATGTTTAAAAACTAACTTCATAAGATTATACATTATAAAATTTATAAATTATTATCTTCTATTTAATTATATTAATTAATTAATTTTTTGTATTTAATTTTAGACAAGCATAGAAAGTCATTTGAATTTTTTTGCTATATAAAAGACAAAATTGAATATTTAATAATAGTTGGATGATAAAAAGAATAATTATAAGTTGTACAGATTCATTTTGGATAAGGATACTTTGCAAAGAAAACATCATGTGTTATGGCAATAACAATTACATCCCTTAAGTTTTTAATATTTGAAAAATTTCTAAAAAGCAAAACTTTTGTAATAAAGAATTTGAACTTCTATAAAAACGTTATTATTTAATTATGTTTTAGAAAATAGTTATATAATACATTTTTCAAAACTTTTATGTTCTTGCCAATACATTTTTTCTATGGTAGTAAGGATTATTGTTGGTGTTTATATAAAATTCTTCTTTAAAATATTTTAGATATTATTTTTTTCATTTATTTTCAATCATGCAAGGGGCGTCAAACTTGAAATATTTGTAAAGGCAGTAAATTATAGAATCCTTAACTAAATATAAAGTTGGATTTTAAAGTCTAAAGTAATTTTTAAAACCATCGTGTCAAAGTTAATTAGGTTCTTTAATTTATAATAACAAAATATGGTACTGAAGATATAAGCATAGAAAAATAAAATAAAAAACTAATAACATATATTTATATAATTCTTAGTCTAAAAATTCCATGTTCTATTGTATGTGTTTTTAAGATTTTGATTACTATTTAAAACATTTTTTAACCATATTAGGATGGTTTCGAGCTTTTTGACTTTTTGGTGATTTGTCACAATTTTTGGCCATAGTGGGTTGTAAGTAAAAGTAATAAAAAGGTCTACCTTGCTGTTAAATTAATTTATGCACACAAAGTTAAGTAGCACTTGTGCATATTTCTACCACTTTCAGTAAATGATATAATTTTTTAAATTTATTATGAGTTTACTAAATATTATTTCTTTTAAAAGTGACTACCAATCTTTGTTACAAATAGGAAGTTTTTTTTTTGTTGATTAAATTTAAACCAACAAAATTACACTTGATCGACTTTTACATTTTAATTTTATCAATGTTTTTAGAAGTATAGGTAACTTTTTACTACACAAATATTTAGATAGAATGTATCAAAAATATTACATTTATTTCTAATTATTTTCTTGGTTGGGACTTTCTATCCTTGTTTTCTTCTTTTTTATCACATTAATTATTAGATTCTTTGATTTTAATTATCTTATAGAATATGTTTTAATTCCAATTATATACATGTTAAAGAGATTCAACAAGATAGGATAAAAGATTGTAATATTTTATATTTTATTGATATTTATGAATAAGCATTCAATTGGTCAATTTATAATATATCTTCTTATTAATGCAATTTTTTTATTAACAATAATAACAAATTTTCTAATAATAGAGATATTATAATATTATATATTTTTATATATCTTTTTGAATAATTAGCTATAGAAGTGAAGCTATAAGCTTAAGTTCTTTCTTAATTTGGTTTTTATAATAATAAATTTATTTTCTTAAATATTATACACTAAAAAGATTAAAAAGAATTAAGTAAATAGAATATGTAATTATTAATGGTAGTTTAATTGATTTTTTAAAATATTATAAAAATATTATTAACTAGAAATAATTTAATTTCTTACATGTAATTAAATGTTAAAATATTAGTAGACAATTCTTTGTACATAAAATATATAAACACTTTGTTGCATGTTTGTTATAAAATAATCTAATGTTAGTTCCAAATATAAAAAAATAACTATAAACTTTAATAAAAATATATAGCCAATATACATATTTTTTTGGTATTGGTTTTGTTAAACATCTATTAAATATATAGGTGCAAATGTGATAAATATATTTATGTGATTTTGAATTTTCTTTAAAAAAATATGTATTTATATATTATTATATTTTTAGAGTATATAGTTGTACTTCTAATATGTCCATTAATTTTTTCTTTTTTGCTCTTTTCATACATATTTCAATTTGATAAAGTCTAATAAAAAAAATAATAATACAATAACTCAATAACTACAAATGATTTTTTTTACTTGGTTCTCCTACTACTTCTTTTTAGGATTATAGATTCAAAGTTGATGATCACAATGATACATTCAACATAGATTAGGCATGTGATAGTCTAATCCTTCTCAAACCTTTTCCTCCATCTTGCTGAAATAAATATTAAATATTAATTTTGATGCAATTGTTAATCTACAATTGTCCATCATATGTAATGCAATGCAATACAATAAATAGTGTACAAGAGCAAGGAATTTAAAAGTAAAATGAAATTTAAAGGCTATTACAATGGTGCCAAAGTATACATTATGTAGCACTGTAGAATACAAAATTGCATAATTTTTCCTAAGTCCTATTAATATTATTCTTTATTTATTATTATTTGCATTGTATATGAAAATCTTCATTACAAAAATAAAAAATAAAAAATAAAACAATTTACAAATTTTTCTAAGTTTTCTTCATATTTCTAATTCTATCCATTACAAGAACATCATGTTGTAAAAAAGTGGCTTTTCAAAGTAAAATCTTTTCATATTCTAGTTTATTCTTTTATTTAATTTATATTTATTGTAAGAAAAATATTTTATTTAAAAATATATATTTTAAAGACACCAATTAGCTATATCACTAGATATATCAACTTTGTGATGTTAGTAAAATATAATGTATTTGAAAAGTGATTGTCGTGTACTTATTGATACTAAAGATATATGTATTGGTCTCTAATTTGTAATTGGTGAATTTAATGTTTAATAATTTTTAGCAAAAATACATTAAAAATACTATTTTTTTAATATATAAGAGGCATAAATGTATAAATTTTTATCTTTTATTTTTTAATATATAATTTATAATATATTAATATATAAAATATGTGATATCTTTTTAATTATTATTTTAAATCTAAAATTTTACACTAATTTTTTTTAGATTCTATTATAATGATTTTATACTATAGAAATAAATCAATCATTTGTATGTACTTATTATTTTTTAATATTCTATAAGATATTTTTAAATTAAAAATTTAAATATTACAAAAAATATTTGGTTTTATTTTAATTTTTTAATCAGACATCCTAACACATTAATTTAAAAAAATTAAAAAAATGTCAAAATTAATCCATATAAATTTGAATCATATATATATAGACATAAAATTAGATTATTTAGTTACCAACACTATTGCAGAATAAACACATGGAAGACTAACTCATTAATAGTTGTGTAAAAATGTAATAGTAAATAATTAGTTAGTGCACTAGATATAAAATAAACTAGCAAGTCTTCAATCCATCAACAATGTCGTGTAAATACCCGCAAAGCCAACGAGTAAAATCAAAGTTACGGGGGGTAAGGAAGCCGCATTATGAGCGACGGACAAAAGGCAAAAACCGTAAATAGCGAAGCCTTCTAAGAACGTTCTCAGTATTAGGGCGCGGATGGCAAGGATGAATGAAATAAGACAGTCGGGGACATTCATCCAGGGGTGGGGGAGGGGGAGGGCAAGAGGGGGCGCTGCCCGCGAGGCCTGCCCTAGGCGGATGCTGGTGGCAGTGGGCTGCCCGGGCTCTATAAAAAAAAGCTCCCATGCCAGAGACTTGCCCACTCCCGACTCTCGTCACCGAGCGGGGGGATGAGCTCGCTCCCAGCGGCGGAGCCACGATCTCGGGTGCTCGATTCTACCACACCGCATCTGTCAGCTCCCCTCGCATTTTATTTTTGCAGGCATTTCAGCGACCCTACGATCGTTTTAATTGGGATTTCCTGGGATTTTTGGGAGAGTTTACGAGTAGGAAAGGGGTTGAGGTTTAGCCTTGCGTTGCTCTAGGGATTGGGCGGATTGGAGCTTGCGCGTGGGAGGGGCTCCAGAGGCGTGTAGCTCTTGCGGCTGAGAGGATTTTACAGGGTTTCGATGGATTGAGTTGAGCGGAATTGCGAATTCGATCAATTCATTGGAGAGAGGGTGTGGTTGGTGGTGTTATCAGTGGTGCTGGTATAACAAAGTGCTCGTTGGAGGTCGTTATATTATGGCGGTCTGGAGCTTTGGACTTGACGTATTGCGCCCATGCCCGTCGTTCCCCTTCTTGCCGTCGGTACTCTTTCTCTTTACCGAACCCTAATTTGAACTCTTCTTTGGATTTTGGGATAGTTTCGGAACGAGCATTGTGATGCATCATGACTGGGCGTGTCATGAGTATCGTGGCGGAAAGAGGAGGTAGTTTTGAATTTCCCAAATGATTCGATGGTCTACGGATGACTTTTTGTATGTATGCTGGGTACATTCAAAACCTAATGTATGAATTATTGGAGAGATTGGTTCGCTTAGGTATCTCAGTTCTTAATATGTGGATCATAGAGGGGAATTGAGCAGCTACCGTAATGGCATGAAATTTCTGACAAACTGGATTTGGTGTGGAGTGTGAAGTTGATTGTGTTAATTGCTTCCCACGTGGTAATTACTTGGTTGCATCTCGATTGACGTATGTGCACGACTTTCAAGTAAAAGCATTTAAGTTTTTATTGAAGAAAGAGGCTGTTTTTTTAGTTATGATTTATTATTTATTTTTTGTTCATGTTATTACCTGGTGCCAGTGCGTTTTCAAAGTAATGTTGAGAGCCAGCGATTGAACTTTAAAACAGCCCGCTTTAAGTGACACATCTGGTTCAAAACCATGCCTATGGTTAATCGGTCGAAAGGGGTTGTCTGAAATTGAAGTCTACTTGTACTTAGCGTTTTGCAGCAGATAGTGTCTGTTTGTGGCGTCCACGTTGAGGATTTTCAATCAATCAACGTAGAACCTGGCTATTGATTGGGGGATTTTGCCACTAGGTTCTACAGTCAAGTGAAGGGCACATTCTTGACCTTGGGAAGATGGTGGATCGTGCGTGGGTTCCTATGGAGGGTTTGAGTTGTTCAGTTGACCTGTTAAGAAGATCACAGTTGAGGACCCTGTATTAAATAGCTGAACATGTGCTTTGTGTACAGCTCACCGCTCTTGGAATCTTAGACCGACACACGAAGAGGTTCATCTCGGTGTTTAAATATTCTGTTCCTTCCAGGGTAACTTCAAGTGCAGTGGAATTTGAGCTGCATGGAGTTTTTTCTCGGGATCCTGCAAACTGGTTACATTTCACCACATTTTAGATATTGGGTTCTGATGAGCTCTGATAGGATCAATCCATTCAGTTTTGTGTGTGAAGAGGATTTTTGGGAAAGAATGTAGTTGTTTTAACAATTTTTGTTTCTCCCATATCTTCCTCCTCCGAACCGTGAGTATTAGTTTTTCTATTAACTCTATTTGATCTGTACAGTTTCGAATAGCCTTGTACATAGGCTCCTTTAGTTTGCTAGCTAAGTACCCTGACTGCTCTTTATTCGTATCCAAGATTTTTTATCCAGTGAGCGTTCTTACCAATTGTGTATTCCTAAGTTTCGTCTTCTGTTTTTTTAAGTAGTTCTGTTTCCTCTTCTTCTTCTTCTTCTTCTTCTTCTTCTTCTCTGGGAGCATTGTGTGTAGAGACATTAGAATAGTTGGTTACTTTTGATATTGTTAATGTCAACAATGGGGATGACCAGTCAGGCTCCTGCTGCAGCCATGTCTGTCTCGAAGCTTACGCAGAGGCTTTCTTTTGAAAGTCCAACCGAGATTGAGAAAGAGCTACAACAGGCGCATTCTAGCCTTCAATCACTATTAACTCCACCATACAACCTTTCACACTCCACGGCGAATACTCCCCAGCTTCCTCAGGCTCTTTTATACGCCATTTTGACAAGTCCAACGACTGCTGCATCTCCCTACCTCCATCATTTAACAGCCTTGACTACCATCACAGGAGATGGATACACACCTTTTGTTGCTGTCCTCTTGCGGCTCGTCAACGAATGTTATCCAAAGCTGCTTGAGCACCCTCGAAGTCAAGTTCTATGGCTTTTAAGGCAGCTGATAACCTACAATGCTGCTGATATTGATATTTTGTGTGCCACACTTCTGCGACAGGTATGATTAGTCTTCTCTTGTGCGCTCTTTTTACCTTCTGATCATTAGAGCAAATTCGATGAAGGTAACTGAAGCTATTAACTGGTTTGAGGTCTGGTGTATTCTTGTATTTTTTTCCTCTTTCTCCACTTCAATGATCTCAACAGTGTTAGTTTTTTTCACTTCTTTAATTTAATTATTTTAAAATGATTGTCTCTCTAATGGTCTGCAGTGTCTACACTTGGTGGCTTGAAGGGACTGTTCTCACTTTTGCAATTGTGTCAGGTTGCGGGTGGAGATTTAAGTACAGGGAATGTTTGGCTGGCTACTCAGCTTTTGGATGTTATGCTGAGTCACGAGCAATGGCTGTACGAGAAACCCCATCTTTTTACTATGGCCTTGTATACGTATCTGCGACTTTTGCCAGATCACACCATGGGGAAAACTCCAGTTTTGAATGACATCAAGCAGAAAGAGATCATGTTCTGTACCAAAGTTCTTCGGGAAAGGTTTCAAGATTGCATAATGATTGGTCGCGACCTGATTCGTTTGCTTCAGGACGTAGCGCTCCTTCCGGAATTTGAACTTATTTGGAGGGACTTACTGTCCAATCCATCTGCATTTAAGGCACCCGGATTTACCGACATTGGGCAGTTGTATATTGTCAGGACCCCGACACGGTATTTGGCATCTAGGGTCACTCCAGATATGGAAACTCAAATCAAGTTCATGCTTACGAGCGTCCGGATGGGTAGCCAACGGAGATATCAAACGTGGTTTGCTCAGCGTTATTTGTTTACTTCTGAGAGTGAGACCTTGGTGTGTGATTTAATTCGATTCATTTGTTGTGTAATTCACCCAACCAACCAGATTTTGCAGTCAGATATTTGTCCTCGCTGGGCTATTGTGGGATGGCTACTAAAGTGCTGTAAAAGCAACCATATTGAAGCAAATGCGAAGCTAGCATTGTTTTACGATTGGTTCTTTTTCACCAAGACCGATAATATAATGAACATTGAACCTGGTATTCTGCTCATGGTGCATTCTATTCCAAAATATGCAGACATGACTAACTCCCTTCTGGAATTCTTGTTTCTGTCGGTTGAGAACTATGATCCGATGCGGCGTGACCTGATCCTGAAGGGATTTACAGCATCCATTGACATTCTTGTTGGCAAGGGTGTGGTGCGGTCGTTGGAGCCTCTCTCAGCTTGCCATTTATTGTCGCCTCCTCTTCGCGAGAAATTGAACGCTTACTTCCCCTCTTATTGCAAGCCAGATACTGGGGAGGGACCGAGGCAGTTTAGACCTGATTCGCTGCCAATAGATGGGGTTCAAATCGGTAAAGGGGTTGGCATGGGGAGTTATGTTCCTACTGGTGGAGATGCTAACATATCACCTACTGCCGCTCAAGGTTCAGAAGCTTCTGGTGTCAGTACAGACGAGCTGAAGCCGGGTGATGTTGGAGAGAGTACAAACAGAAAGAGAAGACGTGGAGGTGAGGATCTTTTCTCACAGTTATGACCTCTCACTGGGAAGCCTAGTTGTTCGTTATTTGTTGAACTTAAGTGTGAAGAAACGTTATTCCAGAGTGATATTTACTGGTCTTCTTGGATTTATATGTTCGTACTTTGTTGCTGACAGGTACATCAGATGCTGTAGTTTCGGAAGTACAACTTCTTATTGACGATCTCACTGAAGCTTTGACTCAGTCTGAAGAAGGTGCAGCCGTTGCATTGGAAAAGTTACTAGCTTCCTTTACTTCTGCTTCTGGTCAAACACACAGTGGGAAGCTTGCCAAAGTAGAGTCTCCAAATTCGTCAGAGATGAATCTGGACCCAGCTGCGGCAAATCATGCTCCTGACCTTTTCTCTTCATCCTCTTTAGCAGTTCAAAAATTTGCCAGTCAAGTCGTAGAAATTTTTAAAAAAGGTGGTTACGAAATATTTGGCCCACTTAAAGCACTACCATCAGAAAAACCTAATGTTGAGGAATCGACATCTTTGACTTCCACACTCTTGCACATGTATGTGAGCAACAACCATCCCCAAATGCGTCAGTTGCTTGTGGCTTGGCATCGCGAAGAGCTTGCAGTTGGTCCAAGGCTGCTGTGTTACGTTTCCAGGTACGTCGTAGTTGTGTGTATTGTAGTTCCTTGTAGGATTCTGGAAGATCTCTCTTAAGTTTGTGATGTATTGAATGCTCCAGTTAAAGTTCTATCCTTATGAGGGAAGGCCCTGTGGCTGTTGGAATCCTATTTGACTAGTTGATGTGTTGGGGTGTGTGGGTGTGCTAGGCTTGCAGAAGGGGTAGAGCCGTTTTTGTCTAGGAGCCCCGCCTCGACGGTAGTTACAGGAGATGCAGAAGTTGACTTGTCTGGCAAAGTGAAAAAGGGAAGTGTATTGAAGAACTGCAGTGCGGCAAATAGTATAAATACGGTGGTCGATGGAGATAGAGAAGTAACTGGTAATTCTGGAAATTCCTCGCAGGAGTATAGTAAAAATGGTGGGGATGGATCGGCCTTCACAGGAAATCATCAAACAAATAACATATCAATGGGAAATTCTTACAAATCTTATCTTAAGGACCTGGACTCACAATTGTCTGTAGTCAATGCTTTCAAAGCGTACGAAGAATTTTTAATACTGTTAAGCGGAGGCAATCCGCCTGTGGAGATTGGAGATTCGAATATCACCTTGAATCACAAATCCAAGAATTCAAGTACTGCACTGATTGAAGGGCAGGCCTCCTTACCATTGGAATCGAATAGAGTCGTTAGTGACGGGAAGATGGCAAAACTTGATAGCAAGACTCCTGATGCTCTCCTTATCAAAGATTTAGAAACCTGTTTTATGTGGAACATGCAAAGACTGTCACGGGTTTTGCCCTCAGTTTTCCGCTATCTTCCACATCTGGCCACTGGGAAAGAGGCCATGTTGCTGCTCTTAGTCTCAACCGTTGATCCAGTAGATCTTTCCAATTTTGAATATTGGGTAACAGTTGGAGAGTTTGCTGTAATTGGAAGAGAACTGGATTCCCTTGTACGCCTTGTAAAGGCCTCCTTAAGTTGGGATTCTATTGAACAGCAATATTTTTGGCGACTGATGGGTGCTGAAATTCTTTCTCTTTCTCCTGCCCCCGCCCTTCAGGTTAGCTGCTTGCCTTTTCCCTTCTTTCATTTGTGAGGCATGCATGGAGTATGCCCAAGTAAATTGACATTTTAATTGTAGGTTTATAACTGGAGTAGTTTGCATCTGTTAGACAGGGCTTGAAGTTTATGCTTGATCCTTTTGAATGACCTTTAAGTTTCTTTTGCATTGAGAAATAGGATGATTAGCTCTTAAGCTAACATGTAATATGTTCGCCTTATTTCTGATGATAAGGTGTCTTGTCCCAAACAGACTACTTATTTGATGTGTGGGTAATTATTCTGGCAGGTTGTCGAGTTAAGTCTGGCGGTTGTGGATCCACTGTTGAATCCAGATGCTCTATCATGTTTAATTTGGATTTTACGTGTACAGGCACCCACAGTAGCTCTTTTAAGTGTAATCCTGTCACTTCCTCCAAAATTTGGCAACTTTGTTGCAATTGTGATGACAGGATGGGTGTCTTCGCATTACGCGAATCTCCTTTCTTGTCTACAGCAATTGTATGCTGACAATCTGTTGAGGGATGGCCGCTTAAGAAAGATTGAAGATGGGAACAATGATGGAAACTCCGGATCGCCAAGGTATGTTACTATCCTTGCGTTCTATGCAGCTCATATTCTTTGAGATATAGGTGTCTCCTGAAGTTGATGACATTTGTCGAAAACATAGTCCTCGATATTAATATGCATTTGGGAAGCTGATTCATTAGATGAAAATTTAGTTCCATGATTTTGAAAGATTGACAGGGTCTATGCTGTTTCAACAGGCCAGAAAAGGTTAATGGTGCATTGATGGCACCAGTTCTACGTGCTTTTGAGGATTCTAAGACTGGGAGGGTTGCCATGGATGAGAAGGCCGCTCTTCGCACAGGGGAAATTCGACGTGCCCTTCTCAAAGTTCTTGGAATTGGTGAGGTGCAGGCTGTAGATACTTTAGTGGAGAAAGTTGGTGAAAATTCCTAACACAGGTGAAGAAGCCAATATACGAGTTCTGCAATGAGATTTTGGAAGGTTAACTTACGAATTAAAAAGTCAGTAATCAATCTTTGTGCTTTTGTAGGCGTTGTTAGGTTTATTACCTGTAATTTGTAACTTCAGGGTAGCTTGTTGTAGTGTGTATATCAACCGTATTATGTGCATGCATTTATCATTTCGGTTATGTCTGTTTTTCATATTGTGCAGCTTGGTATCTTTCAACATTCAGAGGCTGGCTTACAATGTTCTACAAGTGGGTTTTGGCATACAGAATTCGTGTCGACTTTAGTGAACCCAAAGTCAGTGATCCTTGTAGCATGGTTGTCATTGATGGAAGAGCACGGCAAAGGGTTCTCCTTGAAAGACTAAGCATCCGCTTTTGGTGCGGAGCTTACTCACATTGGAGGAATTGAGCCGTGTGAAGTTTCGCTTTGCTCCTTATGTTAAAGGTGACCGACCTTGTAGACCCCAATTTTTGTTAGTATTGCTTCTCTGTCTCTGCGCTACAGTTGGAAGAGGATGTGAAGCAGTGGAAATCTACACTGGGGTTTGCTTGGATCACGTGCTTACTTGATGGATGCGTCTTGATGATCCAAATGACAACATGAGCAGCACTTGCATTACACCCGGTTTGTTTTGAATACCCGGGTATGGCCTCCACCTTGTGGTGTGTTGTGTGAATAGTACTTGTTATCGGCGAACTAGATCGATTCTCACTTACGCTTTGTTGAAATTTATTGCCTAGTTTTTAGGTTTTGAAGTTTTATAATTTTAGTGCTTAGCCTTCATGCCGACCACAGTGCTTATCTACGTAGATGATTCTGTTTGTGACAACTGCCGAAAGCTTTTACTAGTCACTTCAGTTATATAATATTTTCTTTTTTACCTTGTATGTTGTGCAGGCTTTCTGGTTGCCTAGCCGTGGGTAAAATAGAAGAGATGTGGCTGATTACAAGAAGTACTCTTATGTTAGAAGGTTAGCTTTTTGCATCTGTCGCACTTCAGTCACAAGAGGTGTGAGTGTCCGTTGAGGTGGTGAAGTGTTAGGGGCTTGGTCGTAAACGGCCTTAATCTTTCTTTCTCTCAGATCACTTCATCTACACATATCATCAGTAGTTATGATCCAGATATGGTGAAAGCAAGCAACCAGAACGGCTCATGTCCAAATGGGGTATATTATTGTATCAGTTTGAAACGTGTATAGGGGAACTTCAGTCCCCACTTCTCGCTACTGGAAATCTCTCTCATGTAGACCTCCCAGCAGAGCATTGTGAATAGGTCTGCCAGGCTGAATTGCTTCAGAATCACCATTTTCCACCTATGTTCTTGAATATAAATGAGTTTATCTCGGATAACCCTAGGCTTGGGCACTACGCTGCAAATTAATAGATATGAAAAAATTTAACTAAGACAATACAAATGGAATGTGATTAAGCTGCAAATGGAGCGATCTTTCGATCCGGAATTGAACGGTGAAAAATCTGGAAAACTTCTTGTGGATATGACGATGTTTCTGTTTCACAGCGTTTCAGATGTATTTGGGGTGATAGTATTTTGTAGTTCTAGGTTTTAGATGATCCTGCTTTGTGAGCTACTGATGGCGATACTTCCTATGCAATGCTTTACATCGACTTTGCCTTATCTGTACTTGAAATTCCGACCTCTGTAATACGTGTCGGTAGTTCCGACTTTCAATGGATTTTGTCAGATACGTCTAGAAAACTTATCCTTGTATCAGCCAGCTATCCGAAATACTGGGTCTCATGAGTTCATAAGTTCATGAATTCGAAGATTCTGTAATCGGATAGTATACCATGCTTGAGTATACATAATTGTCGGGTAACCATTTCTGTGATGAGAGAAGCAACTCTGATACAAACTCGACACAACATCTAGCAACAACGATGTCGGATTTCTGCATCGTCGTCAGGTTCGATGAGCGTTTCGGTACATCATCAGTAGAATTTCCTTCATGAGACACAACTCTCCAAAGGTCATTTCATTCCTTCACTTGAATGCAAATCTAATATCTGAGTATTACAGCAAAGTCAAGTGTTGGCATGTGAATGGGCCCCATTTCCGGTGATATTTCAGACATTGTTCCAAAATCCCTCATTAGGGATAGCTACTCGACATAAACGTCCTGATGTTTTTGGGTACATTCAAGGGTTGGGTTCTGCTGAAGGCTGCAAACGATTGTCGCAATCTGAAGCATCGGAAACAATTTGCCATTTTGGGCTTTCGCATCATGGCTCTTCCAAGCGAAACTTTTGGTGCCTCAAGATCTTTAGAACTTGAAACTTGAAGTGCATTATTCTACATGCCGTCAAATAATAGAAATCAAAACCCAGGAAGAAAAAAACATACACATTCGTTGTTAAAACTCAGTCGGATACATATCAAACATACATAACACATTTACAAGTTTATGACATTGCATAACAATGAAGTAAAAAGATTACAACAACAACAATAAAATAAAATATAAAAAATAGAATCGCAGTGATTACCTACTGAATACGAAAGCTACGTAGTAGTATTCAATTGAACGACAATTATTCCAAGAATTTGACAAGATAAAACATCTAATATGTAACACTTCAATTGTTAAATAAAAAATTGTCAAAAGAAGTGCTCTGAAGAACTGTGAACAGTAGAATTACCAACCCAAGTGACTCTTGTTTCACACACGTGGATGTGAATTGTATGTGTGAAAATTGCTCAATCTGAGACGTCGGGTCCTTTCTTCCGCATCAACTTTCCCATAACATAGACTGAATAATATTGCAAAGTTTACGAAGAGCTGTGAAGTCACGTCACACATACTAATTACAATAACAAAGACATAACCAGAAAGGGTAGGTACATACACACTTTTAGGTATGAAGTAAACATCTCACAGAAAAAAAGCATTCGGGGTTAAAGAGGTGGCATTGAAAGTAAGTTCAATAGCTGGACTCGAATACCATATGTTAGATATTTCAATGACCGTATTTAGCATCGAGAGTCAAAGAAACACTCTTAATACATGCACAGAGAACTGAACCACGCCTCGTGTAAAACGACAGAGATCAAACACCTGATTTTAAGTCGGCACTAAAACTGGATAGCAGCAGCTGCGTACCACGAGATCCAGCAATTGTTCAGATTACATTTAACATGTAGAAGTGCGATCTTAAACGAACTGCTGCGCAAAAGTGCATGCCTGCACAAGCAGAGCGAACATACGAAAATAGAAGCCATGACCACAGCCAAACACTGTAAAACATTCGCCCACTGCACGATGGTTCAACTACTGTGGCTCAATTACCTTATAATTAAGTGTTGGAGTCCCCTGCGGCGTCCTGTATTTATTACCCATGAATACACTACATCCAATAATAGTGGGATATCAAAAGAATCACAACAGACAACAAACAGAAGGTACGAAGAGTTAGTGCGATCAAAATTCGTTGAAATCATGAGCACATCGGAGTTAAAGAGTGAGTTACAGAAATACTCCAGAAATCTACAAAGACAATTAGACTTTGATTACGACAAATAGCAAATATGTTCATAAATACGAAGGATTTTCATGGAAATTCTAATAAGAAAAATGCATTTAAGCAAAAAAGAAGTTGGAACAAAGAAGAAGGAAAATAAGGACAAAAATACAAAAAAAGGCTTTGTAATCTGAAACAAGAATGACATTGCCAGTTGATGAACAGTCAACTAGGGTAAAAGGGAAAAGACATTTACATTAGGCATACAACAAACAAACACAGTTTTATGTAAAACTCTGTGTGTGCGTGTGCATGTGTGTAAGTGTGCGCGTCGCGCGCGCGCAGGCGCACATGCTCACACATACAGTGCAGACTCAGCAAGAATCTCTTGCTGCACTTTCCCCATCTCACAGAACTACTCTATAAAAAAACACTAGAGTACATTTGGTTAAACTTTTGCCTCAACAACACAAATGAATGATCCAAGTGCACTTGGCACTCTTTTATTCTACTGAACTGCCTACATGTGAATACTTTCTGCAAATATCATACCATGTGCAGAACTTGATGAGTGCCAAGCTCAAGATAAAGAATAATAACTAGGTTACCAACTCAGACCGAGTTTGCTTCGAAGTTATCATACTGCAGTAACAATACATGATTATTACTCCCTTAGCTTAAACCATTTAAGAGAAGCAATGAGCAGAAAGAGAGAGTAGTTACGCAGGGAGCCTATGAGCTGTACTTAAAAGCTTTGAGACAGTTTCATTATCAGGAAGCGATGGAATAGCTCCTCTCTCAGTCGTCGTGATAGCTCCGCAAGCATTTGCAAATGTGAGAGCCTCACGCAACTTCTCTTCATCCTGTGCACATTACAGTAGTACAGAGATGTTCACTGTTAAACCCATAATGTTATCATCCTGATCAACATATAGTACAACAGAAACCAAAAGAATTCAGATGCAGAACAAAGATAACCAGCATAACTAGTACGTAAATACAGATTTTCTTCTTACCTCGACAATGGATGGAGACTTCGCCAGCTGGCTCAGAAGACCAGCACAAAATGCATCACCGGCTCCAGTGGTGTCAACCACTTGAACCTTGAGACCTCCCACTTGACCATGAAATTTCTGTATTTCCAAAAACACGAAGCAGGGTAGCATAAGGATAGGCGATTCCTTGTAATCAAAAATTTCTAAACTCACTGTCGAAGTACGACATTAGGCATGCGGACTCAGCAAACACGATTTAATGGGTCAAGGTGACAAATGCAAATACCGGGGTGTAATAACGACAGCCTTCTGCACCCTCCGTCACCAGCATCAACCTGCAGCCAGCGGGCATCATCATCAGGTTGTGTGCATCATCCTTGGGGTCGGCACCAGTAAGAAATATAACCTCCTCGTCACTGACCTGCAAAATAAACCATGTCGCAGAATTTTTCTCTATGTTAAGCTTCGCTTTGAAACCATCGACATTTTCTTTTATCACCATGCTCAACGAGAGCAATGCCCCTGTACATGAAAGCGTTTGAATAGGGTTACAAATTTTCATGCTATCACACCAAACAAAGATGTGTACGAGAGCAACGAAAAAGAAACCTTTATGATATCGGCCTGATCCCAAATCGACATAATGCCTTCCTTCGCGGCGTCACCCGACGGCCACAAGGGCAGCCGAAGATTCGGATCGTAGGACAGGAGTGCGCCTGTCTCTTTGGCAATGCGCATTGCCTCCAAGTGTGTCGAGCGAGATGGCTCCGTGATCAAACTAATGGACCCATAGTGGAAGATGGACGCCTGACGATTGGCATCAGAGATAATTATCTTCGTCAGCTACTTTAAAACGCAGGAATGAAACAAAATCAGTAAATACATACATACTGCAATCTAAAAAGTAGGAGAAAACTTCCAACACATGAAACTGTCTTATGGAGACATCTACAGCAGTACCTGCTGCAACAACTCAAGATCCAGCTCATCTGGCTGGAAGAGCATGTCGGCACTAGGATTGCGGTAAAACATGAACTCCCTCTCCCCATCATCCCGCAATGTGACGAACGCAAGGGCCGTTCTTGCATGAGAGTCGAACCGAACACCATTGGTTATCACATGATTGTCCTTCAGAACTTCGCACAGCATGTGCCCAAATTCGTCGTCGCCAACCTACGGAATGCCAAACCTACCATGATCAAAACCTTTCTAAACTATCAGAAAGCGCAAAGTGATGATTGTACCCTCACTTAAAGCAAATAGGCAATTGTGGAGGCGCCTGACATATCAATACAGCCAATTTCATTCGAACATGGTGCCAGATATGCTTGATTCAATAGAGTGACGATCATCCAAAGAGAAGCATACAGAAGAGACACATTGCTCCTTCGACATAAAAACACATTCAGCGGCTTCTGGAAAAGCCTTAAAGATGGAGTTACGTTTCGCGTTTAAATCTCATCCATGTAAAAAGGTTGAAAAAACTCGAGACAATTGTATCTTCATAAGCTTTGAGACAATTATGATGACATTTCAAACCCATCAGAAAGCAGATGACATACTTTTCCGATAAATGCTGCATTTCCACCAAGCTTGGCTATACCACAAGCAACATTCGCAGGTGCGCCTCCGGGCGCTTTCTTAAATGCTGGAGCGTCAGCAAGCGATAGACCGCCAACCGTGGGCACAAAATCAATCAGGAGCTCCCCGAAGCATGCCACCAAATCGTTGATGGCTGCAAGCGCACAACCAAATTTCAGCCGGAACCAAAACTCATCAGGATTGAAATGCTTCGGTACCACAGTTCTGGTAATAATTGAAGTTCGACAATCATGAAACCTTAACAAGGCGACCATATTGACACAGCCGACTAAGAGACCAACCCTGCGAGGATTACTATGGTTATTCAGCAGGGATCGCCTGGTATTGGCACTTCGATCCATGTCTCTAGGCACGCTCTGCCAAAAGGCATGTCTATACAGCGCTCCTGAAACCAATTCCTGGATTTGAAACTAAAAACTGCTGCACTTCATAGTCACTGGAACGTAATCAACATGCTCAGAGAGAGCATTGGTGAGCTTGACCCAATCATGACACTCGTTACGAATACTTGCAAACGACCCTGACAAACAATCACTAAGAGCAAGCATTAGACAGACATGGAAGAAGGTGAGATCAGAAGAAAAGTTGATGGACAAGAGCTCAAACCTTGGGCAACAATGCGATTCAACCTTGGCGAGGTGGCACCTTTCCAGACCGCTTGGGCAGAAGAGCCAGCAGGAAAAGAGGGGCGAAAAGATGACTCGAGCGAGGACGTAGGCGAGGGCGACGATTTCCTGTAGGAGATCGAATTCGATCGCGGTGCAGGGCTAGATGATCTCGTAGAAGACACCGATGACTGTACACTACAGAGATTAGAAGTCAAGCCCACACCAGATGAGCAAGCCATTGCTTTCCCACCTTCGCAACCCCCCTACTACTTCTTGTCCTTCCCTCTCCCACGCTCTTCGACCTTCCCCTTGTGCTCCTCTCCTCTCCCCTCCTCTCCCAACACCTCGGTTCCTCCGCTTCGATGCTACAATCCCCCTCAGGGACCCGAGCCGATTCGATCCGATCGGGCGCCCCTCTCCCTCCCTCCCTCGCGAGCTAGCTCTTCGAAACTAAAAACCCCACATGGACACAAACTCAAGCGTGAATAGCAATCATCGCGCTGGGTTCACCAACGATAGGGCGCAAGAGACGTCTCACATCCCAACAGCTCACGAACAAGAGAAACATTCGCAAGAGCTAGGGGCGATGAAAGCGTGAAAAGGGATCAGCAGCAACGACGAGGGCAAAGGCGGCTTGGGCTTGGATTGGGTGCGATGGAAAGGAGGGCGAGGGCGAGGGCGAGGGCGATTTAGCACGACCTGACTCCACTCTCTGCCATCTGTGGCTTCTCACGACACCCAAATTCCCTCTCCCTCTCCCCCTTCTCGCTCCTCGTCGTCTTTGTCCCTCCTCCGAGGATCCCTCCGTGCCGCCTCCTGGTCCTCGTCCGGCCTCCAGCTCTTGCTCCCAAGCCCGCGCCAGACCGGCCCCATTCAAACTGCCACGGCGGCCTCGGTCGCAACGCCCGGTCCCGATAAGCCCCGTTTGAAAAATCTTCTTGTCGGTCCTCAGATGGGACTTTCCCACCTCCTCCCATGGCCGTGGCGCTTCTGTCAGCGCGAGCGGGGGGGAGGCACGGGTTAAGATACCACTAAAATGAAGTCCAGTCCCCCCTGCTTCTTCTTCTACTTCTGCTCTCTTGGGCTTTTGGACTACAGGGGTGCCAAAATTCAAAAGGGCTTTCCTTCCTCACAGTTACCCATGGCCGGACAAGAAGCCCTAGTGTTATGAATTCCAAGGCTAGAATCCTTGGTTTGATGCTGCCTTGGGAATGGTGTGTGGGTGGGCATAATGCCATGTCCTAGGATGCCCATTCAAAAGAACATTTCCAACATGGTGGCTGCCTTCAGTTGCCATGTTCCACGAGGCATTTGGCCTTGTGCCACATCAGCCTGTCATCTTGTGGGTGAAATGCTTTCCTCTGTACTGTGTAGTCTTGGGCATGAGCACATTCTTAGGCGATAATCATTATCTGACATGCATTTCAATATTATTGAAAAACTAAAAGTGCTTTTAAAATCTTGTGTTGAAACTATTATTGCTTATTGCAAGCCAACTTACAAATTTATCATTTTGCAAAAGCTTAATAAATAATAGGTGTTTAAATTTACTTGCATTTTTATCCACATATATGTATATATAGAAAGGATAACATGTTTATTTTTTATTTTGTGGATTTTAAATTGTAATACAAAATATTCATTAAACTAATTCATACCATTAGCATTACCACAACCTTATATATATATATATATATATATATATATATTTATGTATATATATATATAGGTGTTGCATATTCATCTATTATAAAAAGAGAAGTAGTGAAACATTTTACTAATAACATGAGTATGGGTAACCTAGTATCCTTAGTTCCAAAGGGAACAAGGGGGGATGAAATAGCTGCAGTGGTGGGGCTCAATGTGGAAAACACTGACCCCATAAAAGGCTGACTAGGATTTGCCCACCATTGCCTCTTGTAAGTCAGCACACGAACATCACAAGGCCATTCCAAACTTAATTTGAAGCTTTCAGTATTTTCATTTTGGTGAGATGATATTGATAATTTTCTTATCAAAGAGGTCATAAATTTATTTACTTAGTTGTTATTCAAATAAACAAAGGCTTAAAAGTTTAGAAGAAACTCATGATTAAGAAGCTTCTCAATACCATTCAAAAAATTGAATCCTACATTAATTACATGAATTAAAAAACTAATGTGAAAAGTAACCATATTGTTAATGAATATTCCTTTATTATGTTGAAAATTTTAGTGATGTTTAATTAACTAATTAATAAATAAATAAATATATAAATAAAATATATATATAAGTTATAAATTTTATATATTATAAATTTAGAATTAAAAATATATGAGTTCAAAAGTTTTAGAATTTTAGAATTTTTTTAATGATTTTAGAATTTATAAATATGCAATGAAATGTTGCCTTTCAAACTATTTCAAATATAAAATTATAATTATAATATATATATATATATATATATATATATATATATGATTTATAAAAATAAGATAAGATGAAATATAGCAAATTACTAAGGTTCTATAATTCCTAAACATTATAGCAATGTTTGTTGATTTTTATGTATATATATATATAGAGAGAGAGAGAGAGAGAGAGAGAAAAAAAAACTTATACATTTACTTTAGTAAATTACAAAACTTGTGTGTTAAATATTTAGATAAATATTTAGATAAATATTTGGACAGGTTAAATAAACAAATTCTTCAAGATAGATTTTATTTAATTTCATTGCTGCCATCTATTTTATATTATTTCTTTAACTTTTAAAATTAATTAAAGTATTCAAATGTGCAAAGGTGGTTGTCGATGCCTATTGTGACATATTACTGAATTAAATTCTGTAATAAATAAATGGTATGGTATTACCCTTGTTTTAGAATAAATCATAATTTGTTTTAGTTAATTGCTACATTTTCTTATCTAAGTTTTCTATTTTGTTTTGAAACTCTTATATTACATTTTGTCTTACTCAATTTTTTATTTTGTTTTGATTTTATTTTTTTCAAACTTTTCAATCTGTTTATTTGATAATTTAGCTCATACTCCTTGGTTACATTTTTTTTGTAGCTGAATAGTTGCTTATAGTCTTTTGTACAATCTAATTTGGATTGCTAACAATTTTGCAAGATTTTTGATGGAAAAAAAAAAAAAAAAAACAACTTGTCTTGTGTGCTTTGATCAAATTATCAAAGAGAATGCAAATTAGTAGTTTTATTAAAATATTGATATAACAACATTACACAAGTAAGCATATTTATAAAATATTTGATAAATTATATATGTATATTATCATATGTCAATTTAGTTTAATAAAATAATTTTTTAAAATTCTTCTTAGACTATAAAGTTCTAAATAAATACTATTATATTTTAATATTATTAATTTTTATGTTAAAAAATATAACATAGTAGAAAATTAACTCCAATATAAAATTATTAACATCTAAAAGCTTATTATCAAATATCTACTTTGTTAATGTGAACTCAATTATTCCTATTATTTTAAGCTTATTTAATGTCATGGATATCTATAATTATTAGTATATTTATTTGAATAAGTAGAATTACATAAAAATAAATAAAATTATTAATATCTTATTAAGAAGCTTTTTAGAAGCTTTATAGATGTGGATTTTGATCTTATACTTGTTTATAAGTGATTGGTAGGTTGAAAGCTTGGCCAACAAATTGGCCACATATCACACATATTGGCCACTTATATTACAAGTTAGTCACATAGTACACATGTAAAAAACTTATTCTACAAGCTAGACACGTGTCTTGCAAGTTAGACATACGTCTTGCAAGTTAGATATGTATCATGTAGCCTATAGGACATTATTACATAGCTCTTTAGTTAGATAGTATATATGGAGGCAAGAGTGAGGCCTTCCTCACTCTTGCCAATATCTTTCTTGCTTCTAGTCTAGTTTCAAAAATCTCTAATCTTTTTGTCTTTGATAATAGCCATTTTAATAATATATTAGAGCTTTGATAATAGCCATTTTTATAATAATAGAGCTTTATCTTTCTTGATTAATAATAGACTATTTTTTTTTCATGATAAGATATAAGCATATTAGAGGTTATAGATTATCCACTTTTAAATTGATATTGTTATTAGAATTTTTTAATTATTCTTGATCCTTCTCTATTTCTTATCATTAATGATATAAGATATATTTTTTATTATATAATTATAGCTAAATTTATAAAAATAAAAGATACAATAGCACAAATATAAGAACAAATCAAAGAATTAGTACTTGCAATGCATCAACTTACTTCATCACCACAAGCACCATCAAGATTGATTAGAAATAAAGATGTAAAGATGGTTGGAACTGCTTCAACATCTATACTTGTACCAATAATTTTTCCTATGATAGAGCATCCTACAAGTATCACTATTATTGTCAAAGAAGTTTGATAGTATAAGATCAAAGTTTTGAGGATTTATCAATCAAGTACAATTGGTGATTGAGCTTCAACCTCAAAGCTATCCAATTCAAGATCACAAGTCAAGTTTATTGAAATTTATTTTTAGATTTTGATTTATTATAGTTTTCATCCTTTCTTAAATGATATGATCTAACATTAAATAATTTAGAGATTTTTTTACTAGAATTTTGATCCATATATAAATAATATAGTATAGTTCATCTTGTAACCAATAAGATTTAAATCTTATGCCAAGAAAATTGTTTAGTATGATTATATGCTTTACAATTTTCACAACTGGCAATTGACATTAACTAGAACAATATTGTACTTATTAGTCAATTTCTTTACAAATTATAATATGAGATAAATAAATTGATGTTGAACTTATTTGATCTTTAAACATTGAATTAAAAAGTTGAATTTGCTATAAAGCATGAAGATTTATTTTTTGAATTTTGATATGAGAATTATACAAATATACCATAACATCTTTATAACTTGTTTATTATACTAATACCTTCTCAATATATATATTTTAAAATGGAGGATATAAAAATTGATATAATATACTTCAAACTTCTAATTGAATAAAAAAAATCTCAATGTTGTTAAGAAGGATTATATTTATATTATAGAAAACCTAAATAGACTACTCAACATTGTCCTAAAAAGAAATGCAACCACAAAATAAAGAGCATAGCTGTTAAAAAAGATAATATATCAAAAAATAAGTTTATTCAATGATAATAGGAACTATGTAATTGGATTCTTATGTAATATTTTATAAAAGTCTTATTTTTTCTTTAGAAACTTTTGCTTGTTTTATAATAGATATTTATTTAGGATCTAAAAATCATAATGCTTCTATCTTATTAGATTTAGGAGTTTCAACTTGCTTTTTTAGATGAAGAATTTATAAAGAATCATAAATATTAATATAAATATAAAAGATATCAATATAAGGAATATTAAAATATTTTTAGAAAAATATAAATATTCTATCAAAGTATTATTCTTATAATTGCTCAAATAATGTTCAAAAAAAGGCTCAATCACCATTTGAACTAATCTATAATTTATCACAAAATAAATTGGCTTCATTTAAAAAAAATATTAATTAGAATTTGGCCAAAAATTTCATATGCCATTTAAAATATCCAATAGGAGCTTCAATCTTATTTGTCAAGAAAAAAAAGAATCATTGCTAATGTGTGTGGATTATCAAGGGCTTAATAAAATAATTCTTAAAAATTGATATCTTCTATCTTTGATTAGGAGTATATAATCTAGTACATATTAAAAAAAGAAGTGAATGGAAGATTGCTTTTTGAATCAAATATGGACATTTTGAATACAATGTTATGCTTTTTGGACTTACCAATATTTCAAGTATTTTTCAACATCTAATATATAATTTTATTAAAGAATTTTAAGATGATTTTGTTGTTTGCTATGTAATCAATATTTTGATTTATTCTAAGAACATAAAATAATATAAGTAATATATTTATTGTATATTACAAAAACTTAAAGATGTAGGATTTTATGCCAAGATAAAAATATATCTTAATTCAATTTTTGATATACATCATTTCAAATGATGGTCTTATAATGGATCCAAAAAAAGTCTAAACTTATAAATAAAAAAATTCCAAGAAAAATAAAAGAGATTCAATATTTTTTAGAATTTGCTAATAATTATCAAATTTTTATCAAGAACTTTTTTTAAATTATAACTATCATGGATATACAATAGAAGAAAATTCTAAAAGATTCTATTTAATCTTAGAACATTCTAAAAGTTTCTACTTGGTCCTAAAAGATTTTAAAAGGTTCCTAATGGTTTTGAAAAGGCTTTAATAAATCCTAGTAGGTTCCAAGAAGGTTCCAAAAGATCCTAGAAAATTTTAGGAGATCTTAAATAATCATAGAAGATTCTTAGAGGCTTAGATATTTTAAAAAGTTGCCAAAGAAGGATCTTAGGCTTGTTTTACATATAAATATTAAAGAAACTCCTCAAGGATTTTCCTTGTACATAGTATATATAGGAATTGAAGTTCAAGGGATCATCATTCTTAAGAATATAATCCTTGTGGTTTAGCTTAGACCTTTTGGTCTTATTATTGTATCTTGTCATAGTTCTTTGCTTGTGATATAAAGTAAATTTTTTTTCATTTCAATTCTTTGAACTTTTGGAGTCTTATTATACTTGAGTGGTGTATTTGTAACAATAGCTCTACTTATACATTGTCATATGGCATGATTTTTAATTTGAAAATATACTAGATACCTAGCTATAGAAATTTTATCTATAACTTATTAATCAAACTTTGATAAATGATTTGTCTTTAATAAAAAAAATAAAAAAACAAAAAAATATTATATTAATAAGAATCTTTTAAATTTAAATAGGTTTATATATAAGGTTTTTTTATGGCATCTAAAAAATTTCTAACACCTTTGTTTATACCAAATCATAACTAATCAATTGCTAATAAATCAGATTCTTAATAACTTCAAAGAAAATCTATAATCTCCTTTCAAAACCTTATTTTTATATCAAAATTTTATTATAGCTCTATATATCTATCTTTTTATCTCTATAAAGTCTAAATTCAAAAAATTCTTTTAATTTGTATAAAATGCTTAAATTATAATAAAATCCTTCAATATCTTATTCATTTGTAAAAGATTATTTTCTTCTTAAACTTTAGAATCACATATTTTTTGATTCAGCTATTCAATTTTTATCAAATTTTTCAAAAATTTAGTTTATACCTTTAAACTTTATTATAAGAAAAATTAGCTATAGATTTACTTTTGATTGTCAGATATTTCAAAAATCCTAGAAAGTGCTTAAAATCCTAATTAATAGACATCCAAGCACTATTTTTTTTATACCTTAAAAATCCAAAATCCAAATGCTATAAAATTTTATATATAGCTTTGTAATATGAAAATATATATTTTTAATAATTTTGAGCTAAAATATTATCAAATTACTTAAGATATAGTTCAAAATATAAGTATTAATTCAACAAGTCACTTACTATTCTTAGATTATAAGCATTAACTTTAATTCCTATTATCTCCTTCATTCCAATTTAAAATTCATGAAATTATATATTTATAAAGTATAATCAAGAAAGTTTTTTTTTTTTTTTTTTTTTTTTTTTTTTTTCAATTCTAATTACTAATTTTTTTTTTTTTTTTTTACTACATTTGAGCTACACTCCAAAGAATGGTAATATCAAGGACACAAACTAAAAAAAGATGCATAAAACCAGTGAAATCTATGTCAAAAGAAATCAATAAAAAATATATATATATATATATATATATATATATATATATATTTAAGAAAAAACTAGAATGAATATTACCAAAGACTAGAAATATAAAGATTCTTGAATTAGATTAGAAGCAAGAAAAGAATTGACAAGAGTGAAGAAGGCTTCATTCTTATCTTTATATATATTATCTATCTAAAAGCTATGTGGCAACATTCTATATGACCTCCAACATGTGTTTAATTTGTATGACACATGTCAAGCTTATAAGATAAGTTTCCTATATGTATGCCACATACTTAGCTTGTTCCACAAGCTACCAAGATATGTGACATGTGACTAATTTGTTGGCCAAGTTTCTAACTTGTCAATCATCTATAAACAAGAATAAAGATAAAATTACATCTATAAAGCTTCTAAGAAGCTATTCTATAAGATATTATCAAATTAATTTATTTTTATCTATTTTTATCTATCTATGTTAATTAAATAATTATTAAAATAAATCTTATATTTATGATATTATTTCTCTTTTTAGAGACGAGTTCAACAAAGAGCTGTGATTATATGTTAAAAAAGTCTAAGATGCGCCAAATTATATTTGCCACATATTTTGATTTTTATTTTCTTTGAAGATAGTTGATAAGTCTTCTCAACCATTGATAGTATCTCATATTAGGGCAAAAGGACCACCTTGATATTTAATTATTGTTGAGGCCTTCATAACTTCTTTTAAAGAAAATATTTGAAATATCTTCAAGAATATTTTTTATTTCTAAAAATATCACCAAATATTGGGAGTTTTTTTTAAGATTGTGATATCAAACACATTGTATCTTGCCAATAATTTAAGGAAGAACATGTTGTTCTTGAGGATCTTCATCTCTATTCTGTCATCTTAAAGGTTGTAATAGTCGTAAGATGTAGTCCAATAAATCAACAAATGATAGCTCTTGAGCTGGATTTACTGATTATTGATTCTCCATCTTTTTGATATTAGAAAATTCAAAGAAAGAATAAACAATGATATAAAATAAAATAAATTTTTTATTGAATCTACTTTGTTTAATATTAAAGATTTTTTTAATTCTTCATCTTGATTTTGATGGATGTTGTTAATAAATCACATTGATTTTTTGATAAGACTTGACGCATTAACTTAATAAGCATTTACTAATATCATATCTATAAGTCATCAAATTAATTCATTAGTTATTTTAGGATAAAATAATATATTTAGATTACCAAAACTACAATTATAAAGTAAAGAAGTGTTTAGATGATGCTAAATGAAGGAAAATAGTATTAGTGAGAAAGAAATAGAGTCTTAATAAGTCTTGGAGGTAATTATTTTAGTTAATGTAGTATTTTTTTTAATTATAAAAATTAGTATTTAGTTATTGAGACTAATATCTATATTGGCCTTCTAAATTTATATACCACTTATTAAATATATATAAATATTACTTAATAAGTAGAAGAAGCATAAAAAAGACTTCTCATGTCTTTTTAATTATTTATATAGAAAATAGAATTTTTAGTTGATTTAAATTGATTTTATTATTATAAAATATCACCAAGGTAGAATAAAATAGTTGTAAATGGATATTATTATCTCAAAAATATTATAAATTTTTTTATAATTTATTTATAATTTATTTAGAATTTCTTAGGAATTTTTAAAAGATTTTTTAAGACTTTGATAAAAATGAGTTTTACCACCTTGGGAGCCATTATGAAGAATTGGAGTAAGATTTGATGGCCATATAAGGTTTCTAGGCTAATAAGGTATTTTTAAACACCATGGTGAAGTCAAAATTACAAAATAATGAATTCTACTAGTAGAAAATAGGAGGACCAGCAGCTAGTGTAGTCCTTGTAAGAAGGGAGGTGCACAAGTCTCATATGGGTTGTGGCACCTTGGATGTAGGTAGGAGGATAAGACTAAGGCCTCATGGCCCCTCTAGGATACCCATATATACTACTTGTGAGCCTTGGTGAGGTTTGAACTCATGACCTTTTAAGCAAGTTATCCTTGAGGTAAAAAATTTCTACTTCATTTTTTTATTATTTACCTTTTATTTTTAGATTATCATAACTTACTCATAGTAACTCAAAATTATATGTTCTTTATACTATTAGAAAGATAAAAAAATTAGTAAGTAAAAACATAATGAACAAATTGTGATTAGTTTTGTAGTGTGCAATAACTTAATTGCATATATTTTACTTGTTTTGTGTTGTTCTTTTTCTTCATTGTTGTTTATTATTCCTTATATTTTACACTAAAATTTATAAATAACTTTTAATAGAAGCCACCTTATACCTTAGATTGACGAGTTAATTTTATCCTCACAATATCCACGCTAATGTACAAGATATTTCAATTGATTTTAACACTGCCTTATATCTAGAACTTTTTCCACTTGAAATTCTTCATTATTATCTATTTCTATAGGAGGCGGTGGCATTTATCTTTTTTTATATATATCCACTGTCTTGTATGACTTGAATAGTGACATGTGAAATACAAGATAGATCTTCATAGATTTTGATAAATATAATGGATAAGCAATATGATTAATCTGTTCACAAATTGAAAATGGTCAAATCCTACAATAATTCATCTTGTCTTAAGTACAAATAATCTTGATATTATGACAAAGTAACCATATCTTATTGCCCACATGCAATTGACATTGTTTCTTGTAATTGATCTTTTATTATCTTTGAGCTTCATTTAATTGTACCTTTATTATTATATATAGCCATTGTCGTGTTGTGATTTGGCTACCATGTGAAAAAAATATACATATATATTTAATATATAATTTATTAGATAATTAAGTAAAAGCTATAATAATAGGTTTTATTGGTTATAGGATGTGGTTAGGTTGCTAGTTTAGAAAGAATCCATTTAAAAGACTATTATTGAGGTTTATACAATTTTTGTTTTTTTTGTTTTATTTATTTATTTATTTTTTTGATAGTGATTTTGAAGTTGATTCTATATTGGTGCAAATATGATATTAATGAATGCACATGGGAGCCATGTGAGAATCTAAAAAATACATCAAAACTTTTCTTTGGTATTCATTGACAACATTGATTGAAACTAAGGACTAACCATTCACAATGAGATGATATACATGAAAGAGAAATAATTTAAAGAATCAACTTGTAAAACTTCCTTGCAAACAAAGAGAATCAATAGCCAATACATTCATTTTAAGAATTATCATTTGTAAAGTTGTCAAATGAAGTATTTAGGTTATTTCAACTTAGACGACATCACAATCCCAATAAAGGTACTCAAGAGAGACATGTTCTTTCTTGAATAGATAGTAAGACATAATGTATTTAATACCATGATCTTGAAAAAAACTCTTAATGTTTAGTGATATTATTCAAAATAAATACTACGCTTCATGGAATATAAAATATGCTATTTGAAGGTAACCATGAAGGCTTTAATAATGATTAAATAATTGGATGGTCTTCTTATCCTAATATGTGATATTATCAATGGTTGAAAGAACCTATCAACCATCTTTATACAGAACAAAGATTAAAATTTGTTGTTAATACCATTCAAGAAATCTTAGACTTCATCAATTTATGAAGCAATTTCACAGGTCTTTATGAAACTTATTCTCTAAAAAGGGAGATAATATCATGGATATCTATAATTATTAGTATATTTATTTGAATACGTAGAATTATATAGAAATAAATAAATATAGATTAAATTGTTAATATCTTATTGAAAAGCTTTCAAGAAACTTTATAGATGCAAATTTTGATCTTATATATATTTATAGGTGATTGGTAGATTGAAAGCTTGGCCAAAAAATTGGCCACATGTTGTATATATTGGCTACTTATATTACAAGTTGGCCACATAGCACACATGTAGGAAACTTATCTTAGAAGCTAAATATGTATCTTGTAAGTTAGACATATATTATGTTGCCTATAGGACATTGCTATACAGTTTTTTAATTAGATAGTACATATAGAGGTAAGATTGAGGCCTTTCTCACTCTTATCAATATCTTTCTTATTTCTAATCTAGATTTAAGAATCTATAGTATTTTTGTCTTTGGTAATAGCCATTTCAATTTTTTTTGAATATATATGTATATATATATATATATATATATATATATATGCCATCTTTCCTTGATGTACACCTTATTTATTTTTTTACATCCTTTGAGTTCGTATCTTTGATATTTGATTGATAAAAATTATATTATTATATGTGGATTATTAGGTACAGTTTAAATGTGTTTTATTTCTAATTATTTTTTTAAAGATAAAAAGATTCAATGAGATTTTTCTATTTTGATACAAAAAATATATCTAATATTAAAATTTTTATAAGATAAAATGATATTAAGTTATTCAAAAAAGATCTACCTAAAGTTTGTTAAAGAATAAATTAAATATAGAGATCTATGTTTAGATATATTTATTTAAATATATTTTTAACTATTATTGCTTGTATATTTTAGAACAAAGATAAGATATGTTAATTAAAAAAATCTTTTATATTTTTATTCTTGTTGTAAATTCTATCATCTTGATAAATATATGAACTGCTATTTATTCAAATTTATTGAGTTTACATTCTATTCAACAGTTTAAATTGGACTTGAAATAATTTAATAAATTTTTTATATTATTAGATATTACATAGTAATATTAGATTTTTTAAAATTAAATTATTTCTTTATATAAGATATTTATTATTTATTTTTATTATTATTATATTTAAATTATCAAGTCTCATTACTTACAATCTATTTGTTTTTAAATAAATAAATATAAATAGAAGTTTTTGACTTATCTTACCATAATCCAACTAAGAAAATTTTACTATTAAGATTGTAATACAATAAGATAGCTTTATTGACAGTATACAGTTAAAATTGTCAATAATCTTAGAATAATTTATTGTATATATTTCTAATACAATTTACTAATATAGTTCTTTCTATGTGTTTATATTAAATATATATATGTGGTAATATCTAGTTTTATTTAATTATTATTCATTAATTTAAATAAAAATATTGTTATGAATAATAAGAGCTATAACAACTATTACTAATTTAATGAGATATAGAAAAATGATTATTATTTATTAAGTATATTTTTATTTGAACATACATATGCTTATACAAATAAATGTGGACAATGATGAACTAAGACGTTGATATTCTACATTGTACTACCAATAAATATACAAAAGATGTTATGATTCTTTTTCAAATGACATGATATATGAAATATATAGTCATCAAGTAAACAATACACCAAACAATGCAAAGACTCTAAGACTGATGAAAGCGAACAAACATTACAAGTAACAAATGATTCGAGCACATATCCTCAGTTTACTTGCGATGGACAATATCAATGACAAACCAGGCAGAGCACATTTTGGAGGCATCACGACATGTCGATTTCGTCATTTTGCAACGCATCAGACAGCAACAGTATCCACTGGGATCATCTTCGAAAACAATCTGAACCCCCAGCATGGGAGTTCAGATCCTGCAAAGCGTGGCAATCCTGTTCTATTCATTCCTTTCGACACCTGCTCTTACAAAAAAACTGGCAGTTGGAAGCATACACCAAGCTAAACTAGATGAAGACATTCACAACATGAATCGGCGTTCGTCTATCAGTGAGTGCCGATCAGACTCCCTGGTTTCTGAAAGTTGTCAGTGTGATCAGTCTGATCCACGGATCTTCTAGCATCGCCGAAGATGCAATGTCAGACAGGCTTTTGCATTCGATTCCACTCAACTTGCAGGTCCAGCTCTACCTCTCTATCCACCTCGTGTACTGTACTGCTTGTATGGGAAAAAAGGAAAAGAAAAAGAAAAAGAATTTAAAGCTTCACCAGTCTCCTGTAGTGATTATTGCGGTAATTTTGACGGTGAGGTTGGGGGATTGTTGTACTGGGGCTGGATCTCTAGGAACTTCACTCCGTCTATAGGGACCTGGTGTTCTACGCAGTGTGCTCTATATTCATGTACAGTGAACGGCCGATACTTGAGTGGCCGGTCTTTGGTGACGAGTCGGGGTGGCACGCACAGTGGCACCACGTTGTCGATGCCGTAGAAGTAGATGGTTGCGTACCGGGACCTGGTGGTGTTCACAGCCACTCGGTGGCCTGCGCTGTGCAGTATGCCGTTCGTTATCGCCTGCAGAAAAGGTAAAAACACAAAAAAGAAAAAAGAAAAACAAACGATAAGGTTGTGGATAACCAGGAGGTTTCGGAGTGGAAACTGAAATGGTATCTACGGAGTGGGCTGCTGAAATAGAAATGGTATCTACGTTCTGAGCCCAGTGGTGATTTTGGGAGATTACCTGGAAAGTATCACCCAGATTGCACACAAAGGTGGAGTCGTCGGGACGGATACCGATCCACTTGCCATCCTTGAGCACCTGCAGGCCTCCGACGTCGTCCTGGTAGAGGATTGACAGCATCTGAGGGTCTGTGTGGCCTGGGATGCCGAACACTTTAGACGGGTCAGGACATGCAGGGTAGTGGTTCACACGCGCATTGCAAATAGAGTTTTCCGTTTCCAGTTTGGTGTAGGTGTCGCGGGGAAGGCCGAGGCCTTCAGTTAGGCATTCTACGATCAGGCGTGATAGGTATCGCATGGTGCCGAAGTAACTTATCAGGTCAGATCTGCACGGTTGTATCCGTGAATACCAATCAGAGGATTTTCAAAGATCAGACTCATGTGATGCCAAAGAAGCCGCAATTTGAAATCTAAGAACATGGAAGGAGAGAAAGCAGTGCTCACATGAATTCTTCAGCAAATTCTTTGTCATCAGGCCACACTAGATTCACCATGTCCCTTATTGCCTGGTAATTAACCTGCATTACATCATAGACAAGGTAGATCGCGCAATCAGAAACGGCACTGGAAGCTATGGATATCTGCACGTATTAAAACCAAGATGGCATTCATCATCTGATAGCTAGACACTTACTTTCATATGCAGTCCCTCCAGCCACCATTTATACCGCCAGGTGACTGGAGATCCCCCAACGTACCCAAAAGCAAAGTTGATGGCCTTCACCATCAATTTCTTCTCCATAGGCAATGCAAAAAAACTCTTCACGTTTCTCTCCACTTTCTTTACCTGCAAGACAAACTACAGTTACAACAGCAACAACCGCCCAATGTCTTCTAGATTTGTATGTGTGAAGTATGTTACAATGGGATCGATACAACTACCTCATTCATCGTGCTGATGGTCCATCACAGTTAGCCTGCATTCTACAACTTAACATCCCCTACAAATGCTCTTTTCACCCATTAAAGAAGGTAGCTCAAGGGTACTAGAATTCATAATCTACGATAGGATAAGCGCTGATCTTCTTCGGCAGCCGCTGTATCTACGTGGCTTACTTTGATACTTGGTCCAAGAAGTAAAACCAAGCACAGTGGTCTACACTGTTCTCGGAAGCATTTTGACCGACTTTGAGCGCGTCCGGAGCGGTATCGTTCTAAAATTGGTTCGCGCTCATCCCAGCACTGTCTGTAATTATTCACGTGTCTTTGAAATGAAATCTACATAAATGTGAGAGCGCTTTTGCTCGCTGCAATCGATACTGGATTGCGTTACTATCAGTCATAGGAAAGCGCATTGCTGCTGACTGTCGGCAAATTGTAATCCAAATCCATCAACTAAAACGTTGGTGTTTATCTCTCTATGTCTCAACTACCACGCAAAAACCTGTGATAATCTCTACTATCAAGCGCTGGAGTTCATAAGGCGAATGAAGCAGCCTGTAGTGTATAACTTAACCTCCCCGCAGGCAGCTTGTGATCGATCTAAAAATAAGTAAGTAAATAAATAAATAAATAAATAAATTGTGGAACATATCTTGGAACATGAAACCATACAGTGTCCGCAAGACATGAGCCCGTCCGTTGAATTATGGCCCGACGACGCTACATCTAGAAAGCCTAAGTAAACCAGGACGTAATTCATAAAACTCTAGTACATGGACTGTGAAGAGTGTACCACTTCGAGAGCCACACCGTGGTTGCGGATCTTGAAGAAACCCCATGTCTTCGCCGCTTCCAGCATAGCGACCATGTTCTCATCTCGAGCCTTTTTGTCCGTACCTACAAGCGCGCTGATGTCGATCACAGGTAAGGCCTCATCCTGCTCAAAGACATCGTGAGGTAATGTGGGTTTCTCCTTCCCTTTCACCTCAAAATCTTTCACCGACAACTTCCCGTCCCACAAAGCTTGCATTGAGTAAAGGGGAATCTCAGGTTTCTTCTCCACCTCATTCTCGGAATCTTCTTCTCCTTGATTCACCTCCCCAGTCGACGCCATAGCTAATCCCTACGCAGCCAAAACAGTTTCCCAGGTCGAGCCGCTTTTCCAACTCCAGAAGGTCCGTTCCAACCCCACACAAACACAGCAGATCCTGAACCACAACGAAAGCCCTTTTCAGTGAAGGAATTGATGTGCAAAGTTGCTCGCGACCGCCTCGCGGTAGCAGCAGCAGCAGCAGCAGCATTCCGAGGTCAATAGAGACGCAGAACGATTGACGATCCGCGACCCACTGCGACTACAAAACCAACCTCTCCGTCATAGAAGCTTCGGGGATATAAAGATTTCAACCGCACAAATAGGACCCAAGCGGCACATGGGACAAGCTGAATCGAGCAACGAGTTCGGCAGGTGAGGCCACTGCAAAGCAGCGGAAAGAGAGTGGCTGTAAGCGGTTACCCAGCTTTCACATTCACCAGAGGTAGCTAAACAGCGGCAGGACTTCTGTCTTACACGGAAAAAGACGACAAATCCCATCCCACCAACAGTGCAACCGTTTGGCTCATCCACCAAAAACGACAAGAATGGAGATGCATAAGTGCCTGGACTGGGCCCCAGTGCAGCAAGAGGTGCTGACCGCTGACTTCCCCGAAATATCCAACATTCTTTCTTTCTTTGAGCCTCTCGGTTACGCTTCTCACACGCCAGCATGGTATTCTAGGCCTCCAAGCCGTCACACGCCTCCTAATAACGGTAACGATGGAATCATGTAACGAAATCCTCCGCACTGGCATACCCCTTCATGGAAGCTACACGGAGCGATTTTTCTTATCTGCAACAAGCGCACCCCCCACCCCTCCTTCCACAATATTTCACAAAACGGGCTCCAGTAATCATTTGCGCAGTTGACCTGCCTCCCTGCGTTGCACCTCGAAGCTCCCTCCTCCGCGACGACGTTGGGATCGCACTCCAGCTTCGAGTCAGCCCGGACTGCGGTGCCGATGCTTGAGCGCACAACGGAGGAAAGGAGTAATTAACTGCGATACTCACTGGTAACTAATATCATAACAGATCGCCGTAAAGCTCATCAACTGCTGCCGGTATATTTACAGCTGCTTGGTACGTAACATACAGTGCAGATTAAGATCAGATTCTAGTAACTAATCTGATCTGAGTCTTTGACTATATCGTGGGGAGCCCGAGACCAGCAAAGTGTTGATTTGTATTTAAGCAAAGTATTCTGATGACTATACGTTTGTGCATTTTACACAGTGCGTTTTACACAGTGGGTGAATTTCAATAAAGCTTAAAAAATTCCATCAGTTTATGGGCCCACGCCACTCTTAGTAACTTATTAAAAGTCTTGGTGATAAATTTCTCTTAGAAATGGATAGAGGAGGAGGTAGCAAACTTGAGATCAAGAATGTCGCTCACATCTTGAAGTTTCAAGGTTCCAACTTCCAGTTATGGAAATTTTAGATGTAGTTAGTTTTTGATGCTAAAGATATTATGGGAGTTGTAGATGGCACAAATGCACCACTTGCTCAAGGTATTGTAGCTCCAGTTGTAAGAGAATGGAATTAGAAAGACAATGCAACAAAAATGTATATTTGCTCTACACTCCATGAGAAGATTATAGAGAGGTTAGTGAATGGCAGAACTTCCAATCAAATGTGGAGACAATTGAGCACTTTGCATGAATGGAATGCTGCAGAGAATAAGCATTTGCTTCGACAAAAGTTCTTTGAATACAAGCACCAACCAAGAGATAATATGGCTATGCACATCAACAAGATTGAGGCTATGGCAAAGCAATTAAATAATTCAGGAGAAACCATCAGTAAATCTACAATTATCACTAAGATAATTTCTAATCTTCCATCATTATATCAACATGTGCTGGCAACTTGGAATAATGTATCTTCAAACTAATAAACAATTGACAAGTTTACAAATTGATTCCTGAAAGAAGAGACATTGTCCAAAGAAGACAACTCATTTTAGCAAGACGATGCACAGATTTTCTTTAGAAAGAATAAAAAAGTCTTTTCAAATGCTGAAAAATTTACAAGGAAGGAGTCCATTGCAGATCAAAAGAAGAAGACCAACTATAACAAGTACAACAAGAAAGGCCATTGAATACATAAAAGCAAAGGACATTGCAACAACCAAAGTACCAAGAACACATAATAGAAATAAAATAAAACAAATGTATTAACTACAACCAACATTATATTTGGTATAATTTCTTCACTAAAAAATGATAATCATATTTGGTATGCCAATGGAGGTGCAAGTGAGCACATGACTAAAGAGAAATTTTGGTTCTAGAAATTTTGGCCAATACCTCTTAATACATGGTCTGTATAAGTTGCAAACAACTACTAGTTATAAGTTGAAGGTTGCAATAATATTAACATTCCTACTTAAGTATAAGGTAGTGTCTATGATGATGTTCTTTAGAACATATTTTATGTTCATATTTTGAAAAAAATCTATTTTCTATTGGTTAAGCAATTAACAATGGAATCACGACTACATATTATTAGCATGGCTATTAAGTACAAAATGAAGAAGGCATTGAGATTTTATAAGAAGTAAAAGAAGACAAGTTCTACAAACTCCACATTAAAGTGAAACAATTGAAGTATGCACATGCAACCAAGTCTATAACATTGACCTTTCAAATTAGTGATCTGTTATTATAGCATTATTATTACAATCATGTCAATCTTTAAGTTGTAAGAAAGATGCAACAAGAGGAGATGATTGACAATCTTTTCAATGAATTAAAGGAATATGTAGATTTTTTATAAAAGATGTATTTTTAAAAAATAACATCAATAACCATTCTAAAGCTCAAGTAATAATGAACATGCTAATAAATCTAATCAATTCTTCCATTCAAATATTTATAGATCAATGAGTGTTGATTCTTTAGGAGGAGCCTAATATTTTATTCTCTTCAAAAATAATCATAGTAAATATTACTATGTTTATTTTATGAAAAATAAATCAAAATAAATATTTTTTTAATTTTTAAAAATTAAAAAAGAAAATAATTAGATATATAGATACTAAAATACAATGATTATAAAATAATATGGGAGGAGAATATACAAGCAAGTCCTTTTTAAATCACCTTAAAAACTCTGAGATCACTCACAAATTGATTACACTATATTCACTAGAGCAAAATAGGAGAGTAGAACAAGATAATAAGATTATTGTTGAGAGTGCAAGGAACATATTGTATGCATTAAGAATGCTTCTTAAGTCGTGGGTAGAAGCAATTAGTATTACTATACATACTTTCGATTGATTACTAACAAAGAATCTAAACTGAAAGATCTCTTTTGAGACCTAAGATAGAAATAAGCTATTTGTATCATATTTTTGAAGTTCTGGATGTGAAGCATACAAGTTAGTGCTAAAAAAGCTCAAAAAAAAGTTAATTCAAAAGAATGAAAAATATTTTTTTATAGATTATTATATTAATTTCATAACTTAGATAGTTTATAGAATCATATTATTGATAGAGTTTGTGAGAGTTGTAAGGTCACTTTTTATAAAGTGATATATGTTTATAAAGACCATCAATTCATAATAAAAGATGACAAACATTCAAATAGTCTTAATTTAATTACATCAAGATTAAATGAAAAAAGTTTTTTTTTATATATAAAAATTAGTGCCAATATAAGTCTTAAAGTTATATTCATTAGCAACCTTAGCACTAGTACATACCAAGTAGCAGATCAAAGTGTCAACAAGTTAAGAAGTTTCAAAAATATTGATGAAAAATATCTATAAATAAAGAAATAAATCATTAGACCATGAGGTCTACTAATAAATGTACCTCCATTAAAGTGATTTGATGATATGGAATTCAAAAGTGCCAGTAAGTCTCATATATAGCTTACCAAAGCTTTGGAAGCTTCAACAAGCTTGGAATTTGATCTTATAATTTTTTTAGATGCTATAAAGACATCTCACTAGAAAGATGCTCTAAATGAAGAATAATCAACCCTCATGAAAAATAAGGCATGGGAGTTGTATGAGTTACCTCTAGATCATTGGCTAATAAAATATAAGTTGATATTCAAAACAAAAATCAAACAAGATGGAAAAATTGATCAATATAAGACTTGTCTTATTACAAAATAATATTCATAAGTTGCTAGTATTGATTATAATGAGACTTTCATGTTATTAAGTTTGATTCAATGAAAATTATTTTTTTAGTATCAATTGAAGAAAACATGCAAATGATTCAATTTGATATCAAATCAATATTTTTGAATGGTGATCTAATTTAATCTATTTATATAGATCAATCAGAAGTGTATATATATGAAGATAAAAAAATCTAATATATTTGCTAAAAAAATTGATATATAGATTAAAATAGTCATCTTGGACTTGGAATAGAAAATTTGATGATTTTTTAAAGAAATATAGATTATTTCCAACTTTAGTCAATTTTTGTATATATATGTGGTATTAACACTTTATATTGATGATTGCCATTTTTATTGATGATGACTTGACTTGTACTATTGAATACTCAAATTTACATTCTATAATAGTCCATTTTGAAGAATATTTAGATATGACTTATAAAAAAACTAATCACAATGTAGGATTTTAGATTTTTAGAGATAAAGTTGCAAAAATAATTCTTTTACATCAATTTAGATATATACATGAAGAAATTTGGATAAAAAAATACTCATCCAATAAATATTCCATGTGATCCAAATATCAAGCTAAGTACGGGAGATATACAAAAATCTATACTTGGATAGGTATCCTAATAAGAAGCAATAAGATTATTAATATTTACAATGATTTATACACAACTAGATATTGCATATGCAATGAGTAACACTATACGTTTGTGTTCTAATCTCCTTACTAAATATTAGAAAGCTGTAAAATATATTTTTAGGTATCTTAAAGATATTTGAAATTATAGATTGTGTTATAGAAGAATATATAATTTTCCATCAAATATTCTTATAAGATTTTATAATGCAGATTATATTACTAATATTGATATTAAAAACTTTAGGAGTAGATTTATGTTTTTGCTAAACAATGGTCCAATTATTTGGACTAGTATTAAACAAAGATGTATTGCTATTTTGACAATTAAAACAAAATATGTATCAACCTACACAACTACCAAAGAAGTTGTTTAGTTAAGAAGTTTGCTCAAAAGAATACAATTCAAGCAAAAGAATTGCATTGTTTTAAATATAAACAACGATAGTGCAATAGAATTGATAAAAAAATTTGAATTCAATTAATGCACTAAGCACATTAATATTCAATATCATTTTATATGTAACAAATTTTATATTGGAGAAATCTACTTCTAATATGTATATATAAATGAACAATTAGTAGATATATTTATTAAGGCCATTCTTTTTGAAAAAATTGGTAGGATGAGAGCCTTAATAAAATTAATTTGTTATGAGTAGAAAGTAGTTCACATGGAATTTTTGCTAATAATTAACTATAATATTCATTAATGATTAATATCTTAATAAATAATTACAAAGTTGATTAATTACTACTAATATATTTACAGCTACTTGGTACATAGCATACAACTCTAATTAAGATCTAATACTAATAAAATCAAATATTAATTAATTTTATTTAAGTCTTTGACTTTATTATAGGGAGCCTGCAATTGGCAAAGTATTGATTTGTATTTAAACAAAGTATTCTAATGATTCTATATGTGTTACAAATCAGACCAAAAAACTTATATAAGATTATAACAAGATAATAGGATATGTGAGTCTTATTATAAAGCAATACAATACAAGAACAACAATAAGACTAGAAGATCCAAATTAGACCATAAGATATATGTTGTCAAGATTGACGAGCCCTTCAAATTCAATATCTATATATATTAGAAATTAGGAAGCTTTTAGACAACTTCTCATGAAACGCTTGTCTCCAAGTTATCCTAGGATGCTTCTTGAGCGGCTTCTTTGTTGCTTCAATGTGAAGGAACTTTAAAAACCTTCTCTTATGACTTCGTACATTGCTTGGAAATCAAGCAACCTGAAAAACTTCTTCTAAAAACTTCTTGAAATCTTTTAGAACTTTTTAGGATCTTCTAAATTCTTCTAAGATCTTCTAAAAAATTCTAAGACCTTCTAGAATCTTCTAAAATCTTCTAGGATCTTTTAAATTCTTTTAAGATCTTTTAAGAAGTTTCAAGATCTCATAAAACCTTGTAAAATCTTCTTTAGATAGATGTCCATGATATCACCTCTTTTTTTAACTCTAAGTTCCTTAAAGAATAATAAAGCTGAAATTATTCAAAGATGTAGAAAGTCAAAGATGTATCTTATGGTGTATACAATATACTTAAATTATCTTTTACAAGTCAAAAGTTTTAGGAACATATATTTTGGAAGTTCATAGAACTTTTAAGAGCATTCTAGAGATTTCTTAGTGTGAACTAAAATTCCTTTCTATCCACTTTAAAAAGAAAAATAACTATACAACAAATTTGAAAGGTAGTAGAGACTAATTGTATGATTATTTTAATGATTGGTTAGCCAATCAAGTGTTTGTACTTCCAATTCTTTAGATAATGTCTTCTAAGTAATAGTTTCTATTTGATTTAACTTTGAATAAGTGATTTAAAAAAATAATATAAAATAAAAAAATAAAATAAAATAAAAAAAATAAAAAAAGAAAAGAAAAATAAAAGAAAAATAAAAAATAAAAGTAATTAGATAAGAAAAATTAGATAGAATAAAATAATTAGATAAAAATAATATAATTAGATGAAAAAAATATTACTAGATGAAAATAATATAATTAGATGAAAATAGATCTAATTAGATGGAAATAACATAATTGGATGAAAATAGAGCAATTGGATGGTAATAATATTATCGGATGAAAATAATGCAATTAGATGGAAATAACAAAGAACAGCGCAATAGCAATAACAACAATAAAAAATCTTCCAACCTTAAATCCTCATAATTTTTTTATTTTAACTTCAAATTTGATGATTATTTTATTTATCTTATTAATTTTTTTTTAAAATAATGAATATATCTAAATAAAAAAATAATTCTATTAATAATCAATTCTAAGAAGATTGATAAGGATATAAAAAAATAAATTAATAATACAAGTTTATAACAAATAAAACAATACAAATCTTTCGTGCCTTAATGTCAAGGACATGAACAAGAAAAAGATGTATAATCTAATGAAAACTATATCAAAGTAAAGTCACAAAATAAGAATAAAAAAGTATGTATATTCAAAAGAAAACTGGAATGGCTATTGCCAAAGACTAGAAACATGAAGACTCTTGAAACTAGATTAAGATCAGGAAAAGAATTGACAAGAATGAAGAGGGCTTCACTCTTGCCTCTATAAATATTATCTAACTAAGAGCTATGTGGCGGTATTCTATAGGACCTCATATACATGTCTAATTTGTAAGACACGTGTAAAACTTGCACGACAAGTTTTTCACATATGTGCCACATACTTGGCTTGTTTTGTAAGCTACCAACATGTGTGATACATGGCTAGCTTGTTCCACAAGCTACCAACATGTGCGCCATGTGGCTAGCTTGTTGACTAAGTTTCTAACCTATCAATCACCTATAGACATATATAAAGGTGATTTCACGCCTATGAAGCTTCTAGAAAGCTACTCTATTAGATATTATCAAATCAATTTATTTTACCTACTTCTATTGGTCTATATTATTTAGATAATTTATTAGAATAAATCTTATGTCCATGACATTATTCTTCCTTCTAGAGACAAATTCCACGAGGAGCGGTGATTATATGTTGAAGAAGTCTAGGATACGTCGAATTGTGCTTGCCACATATTGTGATCTTTGTTCCCTTCGAAGGTAGTTGATAGGTCTTTTCAACCATTGATAATGTCCCATATCAGGGCGAGAGGACCACCCTATTATTTAATCATTGTTGAGGCCTTCATAACTTTTTTCAAAGAAAATATTAGGAATACCATCAGGAGTAGTTCCTACCTCTAAAAGTATCACCAAACATCGAGAGTCTCTTCTAAGGTCGTGATACCAAACACGTTGTATTTCACCATCAATCCGAAGAAAGACATGTCGTTCTTGAGGGTCTTCATCTCTATTCCGTCCTCTTGAAGGTTGTGATAGTCATAATATCTCGTCCGGTAAATCAGCAAATAATGGCTCTTGAGTTGAATTCGTTGGTTGTTGATCTTCCATCTCTTTAGTACAAAAAAATCTAAGGAAATGACAAACAATGATACAAGATAGGATGAAACCTCTATAGAACCTACTTTGCTTTATAGCAAAAAATTTCTTGATTCTTTATCTTGATTTTGACAGATGTCAGTGATGAAATGCATTGATTTTTATTGATGCATTTGTTAGATTCTTTGATGGCTCCCATGTGCATTCACTAATATTGTATCCGTGCCAATGCACAAGATATTCCAGTCAAATCTGGCGCCGCTTTGAATCTAAAATCTCTTCAACCTTAAATTCTTCATCGTTGTCTACTTCTATAGGAGGCAGTGGCATTTATCTTCTTCCTTGTATATCCACTATCTTGTATGGCTTGAGTAGTGACATGTGGAATATATGATGGATCTTCATGGACTCTGGTAGATGTAATTGATATGCAATTAGATTGATTTATTCAAAAATAGAAAAAAGTCCAAGCCTACGATAGTCCAATTTATCACAAGGACGAGTAGTCTTGATATTACGACAAAGTAAGCATACCTTATTCCCCACATTGAATTGTGGTTATTCCTTGTGATACGCATTTGCATTTATTTTTTGTCGCTCTTGAGTTTCTTTTAATTGCACCTTCATTATTGCATGTAGCTCTGACAAACGATTTGCCAAATTTTTTGTTGCTGGTTTATTAACTTTTGAAAAGTCAAAAGCATCAAGTCGTGGGTGGTAACCATAATTGGCAAAGAAAGGTATTTGTTGCATAGAAGAATGTATCGTATTATTACAAGCAAACTTTGCCAATGGCAGAAGAGCTGTCCAATCATCTTGTTGGTAGTTGATGGTACACCTTAAGTACTGCTCCAAGACTTGATTCATGCGCTCTGTTTGTCCGTTAGTTTGAGGATGGAAAGCTGAAGATAACTTTATGTCCACTTTTATGATCTTAAAAAAGATTCTCCAAATTGAATTCTCTTATTCGATATAATATCCTTAGATAATCCATGATAGTAATAGATATTATCAATGAAAAGCTTAGCTATTTCTTCACTTGTGATAGATTTTGAGTATGGCACAAAATATGCCATATTAGTGAACCAATCTACTATCACAAATATAGAGTCATAAGATCTTGAGCTTGGAAGATTTGTGATGAAATCCATAGAAACAAAAGACCATGGTTGTTCTGGAATAGGTAATGGCTGAAAAAGCCTAATAGGTCAATGACGAGGAGTTTTGGATCTTGAGCAGATATCACATGATTGTACAAAGTCTTTGACTGCCTTCCACATTTGAAGCCACCAAAAATCTCTTGATATAAGTTTCAAAGTCTAGTTGTATCTAAAATGTCCTGTTGCTGAAAAATCATGATGTGCTTGAAGAACATGTAAACATGCTTCTCCTTCTAGAACATATAGGCGTCCTTCAAAATATAGTAGATTGTTCTTGAACTCGAATTTAGAAGAATCATAAGACTTGGAAGAATTATTCTTGATATCATGAATAAGAGGGTCTGAGGACATACTTGATTGAATTTACTTGAGAAAAATTGAATCAACAGTCAATGTTGATTTCATTGCTCGAAGATGAAACTGCTCTAGTTTCAAAAGGACTGTTCTTTGTTGCTCAAAAGCTACATCTCCTTCTTTTGGTGCAAAATAAGAACATCTAGAAAGGACATCAGACAAACCTTGTTGTTTTCTTGGCCAATAAGTAATAATAAACTTGAATCTTGACAAAGACATATTCCAACGAGCTTGACGACAATTCAACACATGTGCCAATATAAAATACTTGAGGTTCTTATGATCCATATACATGGTGATCGGATTTAAAGCACCTTCTAGATAATGATATCATTCTTGAAAAGAATCCACGATTGCAAGAAGTTCTTTGTCATGGATCTCATAATTGATCTTGGTTGCTGAGAATTTTCTTGAATGAAAAGCTACTTGATGAAATTTGTCATTTGTTCCCATTTGTGACAAAACTGCACCCAAGGCAAAGCCTGATGCATTTGTTTCTATAAAAAAATGTCTTAGAAAAGTCAACTTGATACATGATTGGTGCAAAAACAAACGATGTCTTTAGAGCTTCAAATGCTGCTACCGCTTCTTGATTCCATTGGAGTTTGTCTTTACAAGTCAAACGTGTAAGTGGAGCTGCAACTTGAGAGAAGTTTTTGATGAAGATTCGATAATAATTGGCAATTTCTAAAAAACATTAGACATCTCTTACCGTCTTTGGAATCTTCTATTTCATGATTATCTAGACTTTCTTAGGATCCATCATGAGACCATCATTTGAAATGATGTATCCTAAGAAATCAACTTGAGTAGTATAAAATATACACTTCTCCATCTTGGTGTACAATCCTGCATCTCTAAGTTTTTGTAATACTTGACGAACATGTATTTCATATTCTTCTACATTCTTAGAATAGATCAAAATATCGTATAGATAGCAAACGACAAAATTGTCTAGAAATTCACAAAAAACATCATTCATGAGATGTTAAAAAGCAACTAGTGCATTCGTAAGTCCAAAAGGCATGATATTATATTCAAATTATCCGTACCTGGTTTGAAATGCAATTTTCCATTTATCTCCTTCTTTGATGCATACTAGATTGTATGCTCCTCTTAGATCTATTTTTGTATAGATCTTAGCTTGATTTAATTGATCAAGGAGTCCTGATATCAAAGATAATGGATATCTATTCTTGATTGTGATCTTGTTGAGTCATCAATAGTCAACATACATCCGCAATAATCCATCTTTTTTCTTCACAAATAGAATTGGAGCTCCTGCTAGAGATTTAGAATGGCGTATGAAATTCTTGGCCAAATTCTCGTCAATATACGTGTTGAGTTCAGCCAACTCATCTTGTGATAAATTGTAGATTGGTCGAAATGGTGGCTGAGTTCCTTCTTTGAGGTCGATTGAACAGTCATATGGACGATGTTCCGAAAGAATATCTGCATTCTTTTTCTCAAAAACGTCCTGATAATCCAAATATTGGCTTCAAATGCCACTTAAAGTCTTTCCACCATCAGAAACGGGTGTGGTATAAATAACAAAAGTTGATCTTTCTTTTGCTGTGTGTATAAAAGCTTTTATATCTATAAGTACGGATTTTACTATACTAGGCTTATAGCTTTTTACTTGGTCGGCAGGATGTTTAATGATATTTTGAGGAAAGTCAAGTCTACAAGAATTCTAATCTATTTGAAGGTTATATTTTTCTAGCCATGATAAACCTAAAATAATTCGGTTAGACAGGGATTTAATTAATTTAAAGGCTACGTAATTATTATGACTATCTATTGTTACTTTTATAGGATGGGTTTCATGAGTGACATCTCTAGAAGACAATGGATGACTATCTATGACTTCTACATGAACGGGTTTAATTTTTTGTACTAAAGATATTTTACGATTCTTAACAAATTGTTCATCTAGAAGGCATGCTAGGCTCCTGAATCTAATAAGGTAGAGGTTCTATAGTTTTTTGGTCCTAAATATACATCTATTATAAAACAAGGAGAAGGTTCTGAGGAGAGAATAGGACCTTCACTAGGAATTGTATAAGGTTCCAGCTGCATGGTCCCTATTGTAGCTAGACAAATTCATTTTCCGACATGTTGTCTTCTTTGACAACCGTACTCCTCATTTTGTAGTTGTGCTGTTTCTTTGGACAATATTGAACAGTGTACTTAGGTTCTCCACAATATAAACATAATCCTCTTTGACGACGTCAAATCTTTTCTTGTTCAATAAGAGGTTTAAAACGTACCGCATCAATTTGCATGTCTTCTACTTTCAAATGTACATTTTGTAAGGACGTTGATGTTGCTATTGAATAATAATGTTGAGGCTCCCTTGTACGACTCTCGGATTGAAACTCAAAAAGTTGATTGTCACACTTCACAGCAAAATCAATTGCTTGACTCAATATTTGATGATCGGATAAATTGAGCATTAATTTTTTTACCTCATATTGTAATCCGTAGAAGATTTGGTTGATGAATGCAGCATCATTCCACTTGATATCAGTCGCTAGTTGTCAAATTTGTGAAGCGTATAACAACACTGATTGATTGTCTTATTATAGGATGTAAATCTTATTGGTTGCAACACGGATTGTATCATATTCTCTATACATAGATCAAAATTCCACTAAAAATGCATCCAAATTATCTAATATTAGATCACGTTATTTAAGAAAAGATGAAAACTACAATAAAGCAAAACTCGAAAGTATCGTTTCAATAAATCTAACTTGAGATCCTTGCGTAGGATAACTTTGAGGTTGAAGTTCAATCACCAGTTGTACCTGATTGACAAATCCTCAAAATTTAGATCTTGTGCCATCAAACTCCTCAGACAAACTAATTTTTGATTCTCTAATGCTTGAACGATGTTCCATTATAGGTGAGGTAGTATGGTTTGGTGTAGATATTGACGCAGCTCCAACCATCTTTATATCTTCTCTTCCTGCTAATCTTGTTGCTCCTTGTGGTGATAAACTCAGTTGATGCATTGCAAGCATTAGCTCTCTCATTTGTTCTTGCATTTGTACCATTGGACTCTTCATTTCCGCAAGCTCTGCCATGATAATATAATAAAAAAGAAGATGTCTATTCTCACTTCAAGAAATATAGAATAACACACTCAAAAGAAAAAATTTTAGAAACAATATCAATTTAAAAGTGGATACTCCACAACTTCTAAAATACTTATGTCTTATGAAGAGAAAGGGATAATCCACTCTTAATCAAAAAGAGACAAAGCTCTGATATTGTATATGTACTCTTGTCAATCTATCAAGGACATGAACAAGAAAAAGATGTATAATCTAATGAAAATTGTATCAAAGTAAAGTCACAAGATAAGAATAAGAAAGTATGTATATTCAAAAGAAAACTGGAATGGCTATTGCCAAAGACTGGAAATATGAAGACTCTTGAAACTAGACTAGGATTAGGAAAGGAATTGACAAGAATGAAGAGGGCTTCACTCTTGCCTCTATAAATATTATCTAACTAAGAGCTACGTGGCGGTATTCTATAGGACCTCATACACATGTCTAATTTACAAGACACATGTAAAACTTGTACGACAAGTTTCTCACATGTGCGCCACATATTTGGCTTATTTTGTAAGCTACCAATATGTGTGACACATGGCTAGCTTGTTCCACAAGCTACCAACATATACGCCATGTCGCTAGCTTGTTGACTAAGTTTCTAACCTACCAATCACCTATAAACATGTGTAAAGGTGATTTCGCATCTATCAAGCTTCTAAAAAGCCTCTCTATTAAATATTATCAAATCAATTTATTTTATCTACTTCTATTGGTCTATATTACTTAGATAATTTATTCGAGTAAATCTAATATCCGTGACACTTAATAGACTGCTTTTGCCAAAGGCTCAAACCATAGTTGAAAGAGAAAGAAAAAAAAAAGAGATAGATAGATAGAGAGATGAAAAAAAAGGCTTTGAGAGGGTCTTATATATCTAAGTTTTCAAGCCATTTATAAGCAATTACCATTGCCAATAACTTATAATTAATAACTAATTTGGAAGCCTTTTTATTAGCTATTCTATGTAAGTGGTATAACTTGCATGCCACTTTATTTTATTTTAAGTATTTATAACTATCAACTATTATTTTTAGTACCACTTGTTATTAAGAGGTCACTATACATCCTTCATAATCTTCAATTAATGCCATTTGTAGAGAGGACCAATGATTAGCATCTATTTGTTACAAAATAATGATAAATGACCATAGATACTAATCAATAAATAAATTTTAATGTCTAACAATTTAATTAGCCAAAACTTATGTAAAATAACTTATTAACTTATTAATAGAAATATTAATCTTTAAAAGAGATTTATTAGGAATCAACTTGATTTATTGTCATAAAAGTAACGATTAAAGAATGGAATAGCTCTCCATCTTCTTCTTTTATTATTATTTGTGGTTTTAAGAACAAAGTAACTTTCTAACTTTTTCCTTCACTATCTCTTATCGCTTCAAGAGTAGAATAATTCTTCATCTTTTTCCTTCACTATCTTTTCTGGCTTCAAGAGTGGAATAACTTTCTATCACTTTTTCACCATATTCCAACTACAACTAATTCCGCATTTCCTAATAATTTCATTTTAAATAAGAATTAATATTATCTAAAATCTAATTTTTATAATTAGATTTTATTATAACTAATTTAATAATTTAAGGCCTTAGTATATAATTTAGACCAAAAATCTCTATTTTTTTATAATTAATAAATAAATAATATTATATCTTATTAAAATATCAAAAATTAACTAAATAAAATTTTAATGCATAATTTAGGACTCACACTTAGTTAGTGGAAGTTGCTTGAAAAGCTTCCTAATTAGTAGAAGTAGCTCGAGAAGCTTTGTAGTTAATGGAAGGAGCTCAAGAAGCTTCCAAATTGGTAGAAGTTACTTGAGAAGCTTTTTAATTTGATTGAAGCTATTCAAAAAGCTTCTTAGACAGGGATATATATTAGAGTCGAGGTTGAAAAGTTCTTCAGTCTTGACAATGTATCTTTTAAAATTCTAGCTCACCTTTCTTGGTGTTGCTTGTGTATTCATTTAGATAAGTCAAATCTTTATTAGATTTTTCTTGAAACCTTATTCTAGTTCAAGTCTCTTATTCTATATTTTTATGTCTTTGACAATTTGTTGAGACTAACCTCATCTTAAATATTAGAATTTGATCTTTCTTATAAGAAAGTAAATTATTCTTCTTCTTGAAGGTATACTAATATTTTAGAGGTTGCAAATTATCCTCCTCTAAAAAAATATTGAAGATACACTACTACCTATATTGTATCCAGGAAATCTACATGTTCAACAATATAAGGAGCTTCAAATTAGTCTTTTGAAGAAATATGATAGTACATATTTGAAGTTCCAGAGATTTTTCAATCAAATTCAATTGATAATGGTTTTACAACCTAATATTTATTTGATAGAAAAATCAAAGGTTGAATTGATTGGTACCTTGCTTACAAGGCAAGCTATCAATGATATAAGAATATAGAACAAGAGACTTAAATTGGTACAAGGTTTAAAGAAGAAACCAAAAAGAATTTGAATTAATCAGATGAGTACACAAACAACACCAAGACAAATGAGTTAGAACTCCAAGAGATATATTATTGAGATTGAAAAACTCTTCAGCCTCAACTTTTATATTTACTCATGTCTAGGATACTTGCTAAGTGGCTTCCATCAAACTAAGAAGCTTCTCAAGTAGCTTCTATCAACAAGAAAGCTACTTGAGCTCCTTCCGCTAACTAAGAAGCTTCTTGAACTCCTTCTACTAACTAGGAAATTTTTCAACGGACTTTTATCAATTATGAAGCTTCTAAAATATTTTAGAAGGTTTTGTAAACCTTCAAAGTGTATATCCCTAACATCACCCCTTTTTCTAGCGAAGAGTCCGAATAAGAGCTCAAACTTATTACATAGATAAGAAATCAAGAATACGCTATACTAATGAAGCTATATATTTTATTCTCTATTCTTGAGCAATAGGTTCTACTGGTCCTCAAAAAATTATCTATGGCCTTGAGCTAGTACCTCCATTGTTGAAACATCCCATCCAAGGATCTGATCTTCATTGCGGCTTTCAAAACATCCTCCAAACAAGATCTCAGGACTAAAAGGATTCACCTTTCCAAGCTCAAGCAATATTGTTAAAGCTCAAGCATTGGAATCGAGACTTGCATGATTGGATCTTGTTCCTAATGGCTCTAATTGAAGTCATATTTGGTACTAAAATGTATTGTCCTCACTTTGCTCAATTGAAAGCTATGAAAATTGCACTAATTTGTTCCAAGTTTGCATGACAAATAAATCTTTTGAGTCTTATTTTCTCAATGCTTGAAGGTTTGACATGGTGACTAACTTGTTTCTACCACTTTATTCTATCTTGGAACAGACGACCACATATTGATGAAGGTTTTAGTTTAACTCTCCCTCTCTTTAAGAATATTTCTTAAATTCAATCTTTACTAAGAAGTTATTATCAAATATATTTGGATTTGTGGAAATAGAATCGATGAAATTCTTGTATTTTTAGAGGCGTATTGGCAAGATTTTTGGCCGGTTTCCATGTGTGCTCATTAATATCATAGCTTTGCTAGTAAACAAGATATTCCAATTTGTTCCACCTTCACCATGAATCAAGTATCTTTTCAACCTTGTATTCTTCATAGTCTTCAATTTTGATACTAAGTAGTGATTGTTGTATCTTTCTTGGAATATGCGACTCTCTATAAGGTTCTAAAAAAAAGACATAAAAAATTGGATGTATCTTTATAATAGATGATAATTCCAAATGAATATGCCATTGGATTGATTTGCTTTTGGATAGAAAATGGTCCCAACCTTCAATAGTCTAACTTATCGCATGGCTGCTTAGTCTTAATATTCCATCAAAAAAACCATACATTATTTGCAATATGAAAAGTAGGTAGTTGATTTCTAAATTTATCTATAAATGCCTTATAAGCATCTTGAGCTAATTGTAATTGAAGCTTCAAGGTTGTTTGGTATTGCGATAGCTGCTTTGCAAATCCTTCAGCCGCCGGATTATTATTCTTTGGCGTACTCTACAGATCAAGCTTTGGATGATATCTATAGTTGGAATAAAATGGTGTTTACTGAATTGAAGCATAAAATATATTATTATATATAAAATCCGCTAATGATAGATATAAGATCTAATTATCTTATTCATAGTTAATGCTATATTATAAATACTACTCCAAAATTTGATTAATTTGCTCTCTTTGGCCATCAGTTTGAGAATAGAAAGCTGAAGAAAGTTTATTATCCTCTTTTAATATTTCAAAAAGATATTTTTAAAACTTAAATATGAACTGAGATCCTTGATTGGATACAATATCATCTGATAAGCCATGATATTGATATATATTGTCAAAAAAGAGCCTTGCTGTTTCTTTACTAGATACAATCTTCTTGTAAGGGATGAAATGAGCCATCTTTGTGAGTTGATCAATCACTATAAAGATTTTATTTAATAAATTGAATGGCAGTAGATCTATAATAAAATCCATCGAGATATAGGACCATGACCATTTTAGAAAATGCAAGGGTTGTAAAAATCCATAAGGGCAATGTTGAGGATTTTTGGACCTTGAATAGATGTTGCAAGAGAGCACAAAGTCTTTTACTATCTTCCACATTTGAAGCTGCCAAAAATCTTAGGAAATAAGTTCTAAGATCTTATTAAATCTAAAGTGATCCGCAGCATAAAATTCATGGTAAAATTAAAGAACGAACAATCGTGTTGGTCCATCTGGGATATACAACCGTTCTTCAAAGTATAGAAGGTCTTTCTTAAATTTGAACTTATCAACATTTTTTTTCAAGTGATACTTGATATCAAGAGCCAAAGCATCATTAGTGATTGTAGTATGCATCTCATTAAAGAAATTAGAATCAATAGGCGCCGATGTAATAGTGGGGCAAAGATAAAATTGCTCCGGTTTCAACAAAGTTATATATTGTTGATTAAACGCTGCCTCTCCTATCCTTGGTACAAAATATGATCTCTTTGATAGGGTATCAGATAATCCTTGTTGCTTCCCAAGGTGATAAATGATAATAAAGTTAAATCAAGATAGCGACATATTCGATTGAGCTTCACGGCAATTAAAAACTTGAGTTGACATGAAATATTTTAAGTTTTTGTGATTTGTATATACAATCATAAGATGCATTGCTTCTTTAAAAAAATGATACCATTCTTGAAAAGAATCCACAATAGTAAGAAGCTCCTTATTGTGGATTTCATAATTAATTTTGGTAGCAGAGAATTTTTAAGAATAAAATATAATAGGATGGAATTTATTATCTATAGCTATTTATAAAATTATGGCCTCTAATGCAAAGTCCAAACTATCAATTTTCATATAGAATGTCTTTGTAAAGTCTGGATATATTAATATTGAGGCTGTAATATATGTTACCTTGAGGTCTTGAAATGCCTTCTTTGTTTCAGGCCTCCATTCTAACTTGTCTTTACATATCAATGGAGTAAAAGAGGTGGTAACTTGAGAATAATTTTTAATAAAGATCTAATAGAAGTTAGTAAATCCAAAGAAATATTATATGTCTCTCATAGTCTTTGAAATGGTCCATTCCATAGTTACCTTTATCTTCTTGGGATCTATTGTCAAATCCTCAGTAGATATAATATATCACAAAAATTCCATCTTAGATTGATGAAATATACATTTCTTTGATTTTGCATACAAACTAATATCTCGCAGCTTTTGTAATACCAACTTGACATGCCCCTCGTGTTCTTCTAGATTTTTTGAGCAAATCAAGATGTCATAAAGATAGATCACTACAAACTTGTCCAAGTACTCTCAAAAGATGCTATTTATTAAATGCTGAAAGATAACAAGTGCATTTATTAGTCTAAAGGGCATAGCATTGTATTCAAAATATCCATACCTTATCCAAAATGCGGTCTTTCATTCATCTCCTTCCTTCATTTGTACTAGATTATATGCTCTATAGAGATCTATCTTAGTATAGATCTTGGCTTAGCCGAGTTGTTTCAAAAATCCTGAAATTAATGATAGTGGATAACGATTCTTCACCATTATCTTATTCAATCCCCAATATCAATGCACATACATAAAGAACCATCCTTCTTCTTTACAAAAAGTATAGGTGCAGTTGTTGGAGATTTTGAATGCCTATTAAAGTTCTTTGCAAGATTTTTATCAATATAATCCTTTAATATTAAAAGCTCATTATGAAAAAGATTATAGATTGGACCGAAAAGTGGTTGGATTCCTTCTTCAAGGTCTATAACACAATCATATGATCGGTGCTCTAGCAACATATTTGCATTTTTCTTCTGAAAAATATCTTGAAATTTGTTATACTACTTTGGAATACTTGCTGATGAAGTCATATCTTCTTTGATTAGAGCTACATAAATAACAAATGATATACCTTCTTTGACCAATCTTATAAAAGCACTCACTTCAACAAATAAAGGTTTAACAATTTGTGGCTTCTTACAAATCTTTTTTGCAGGGATATCTATCAAAAATATTACTCTTTGCAACCTCCAATCTATACATGGAATATATTTTTTCAACCAAGACAACCCAAGAAAAATAAAATTTGAAGGAGTCCTAATAATGTTGAATACAATCTGACTTCTATGATTTTTGAATGACACTTCTATAGGCATGGTTTCATGGATGATACTACTAGAAGATAAAGGTTGTCCATCTATTACCTCTATATGAATAGATTTGGATTTCTATACTACAAGAATTTTATGAAGCTTAGTAAATATCTCATCTATGAAACAAATAGATACTCTTAAATCTAATAAAGTGGTCGTCTGAAGCTTCTGAGGGAAAAAATACAAAGGGATTGTAAAACAATAAGTAAGTTGAGCAGAAAGAAAAGAACCTAAATAGTTTTGTAATATTAGATTATCTAGATGCATGATCTCTATTGTGGCTGAACATTGTCGTTTTTCTAAACAATTACACTTTTGATTTTGATAATATATCGATTTTGTTTCTTTGGGCAATTGCCAACCTTGTGGCCTTCCTTGCCACAATACAGGCATAGACCTTCTTCTATCTGGCGTTTCTTTTTTTGTAGACTAAGAGGTTTAAATTGTATTATATTAAATTGTATATCTTCTACTTCTGAGTGTAAATTCAAAATATTTGTTGATGTAATAGGGATATGTCAGATTATGTATTGTCTTGTTGAAGCCTATGAACATTGATCTTGTTAATGTTGAAATAATCGGTTATCATATTTTACGACTTGGCTAATAGCTTCATTGAGCAATTGTGGATCTGGAAGCAACAATAATAAATCCTTCACATCATTTATTAATCCCTAATAAAATTGGCTCATTAGGGCTTCTTCATCTCAATTGATGTTGTACACAAATTCTCTAATATCAAATGCATAAACTGATACAAAGCATGCCCCTTGACTTAATACTTAGATCTTACTTGTTATTCAATGAGTCTTGTCATATTTTCCAAATGCTTCTATAAATACTTCAATAAAAATTTCAAAGTTGCTCTAAACTGGTGATTTTTTTTCAAACAAGGGATTAAACCATGATAATGCTTGCCCTATAAGCAAGATGCTAACTAATTCAATTTGTGATTCTTCTTTTGGATGAATATTAGATTATAAGACTATTATTAATCAAATTTGGTTGACAAATCTTTAGAACATTGAATGCATACCATCATGTTTTTCCAAAAAACTAATTTAAAGCTCCTTACATTATTGAACAAGTAGATTTTCTTGGCGTAGCATAGATAGTACTATATCCTCAAGCACAAAAGTTGGAAGTGGATATAGTTTAGATTGTGGCACTCTAGATGTTGCATTGTTACAAAGTTTTATAATAATCCCTTTAATTTTTATAGTCCTAGCAAATAAAATAGTAAGAGCACTTATAATGGTGTCTAACTTGGACTTGAAAGATTTGGTCATATTAATGTCTTGACCTACAGCCATTCTAAAAGAAAGAAGAAAGGAATCTAAAAGAAGATGATATCACTTTGTAAGAGGATAATCTACAACCTCTAAAATACTTGAAGACTTTGAAGAAGAGGGGTGATCTACTCTTTCACAAAACAGACAAAGTTCTAATAGTGTGATGAAGAAAATATCATTTTAGAAGAAAATAATCTGCAACCTCTATAGTGTTTGTATACCTTCAAGTAGAGGGATAATCTATTCTCTAATAAAAAAGATCCAACTCTGATATTGAAGATGAATGCAATCTCAACAAACTATCAAGAATACAAGAATACATAACAAAAAACTTGAACTAGGACAAGATTTCAAGAAGAAATTAAGAAGAACTTGAATTAAATAGATAAGTACATGAATAACATCAAGAAAGGTGAGCTAGAACTCCAAGATATGCGTTGTTGAGACTGAAGAATTCTTTAGCCTTGACCCTTATATATACTCCTATCTAGGATGCTTCCTGAGTGGCTTCCATCAAATTAAGAAGCTTCTCAAGTAAATTCTATGAACTGAGAAGCTTCTTCAGCTCCTTTTATTAATTAAAAAACTTTTCAATCAACTTTTATCAATTAAAAAGCTTCCTAATTGACTTTTACTAATTACGAAGCTTCTCAACTAACTTTCACTAACTAAGAAGTTTTTAAAATATTTTAGAAGGTTCTGTGAACTTTCAGAGTATATGTCCTTAATATTAGGCAATTAACATGTGACATCAATTGGGATGAAGAAGCCTTGATGAATCAATTCTATTAGAGATTAAAAAAATGATGTAAATGATTTGTTATTTTTACTTCTGATTCTAAAATCACTTAATGAAGCCATCAGCTAAATTATAAAATGTGATAATCAATTATTCCAATAAAGTCAAGATCAATATTTATGAACTTCAGCAAGACAATATGCAATCTAATACATTCTTATTATATCGCCAAGTAATCTAAATTCACATTCAAAAATAAAAGATATGCAACTTCATGAAGTATATTTTAAATCTCTTAGTCTACAAGAAAAGAAGCATCGGATGGAAAAAGGTCTATATTTGTATTATAATAAAGAAGGCCATAAGGTTGGTAATTTTTTAAAGAAACAAAATTAATACATCACTAAATTTAAGAATGCAATTATTTAGGAAAATGAAGATGTTCAACTATATTAAAAACCATATGGTTAGACAATTCAACATTGTAAAACTATTCAGATTCCTCTTTTTTTGCTTATCTTGCTTATTATTTTATAGTTTTTTTATATTTTGGCCTTCAAAAGCTTCAAGTAATCATCTTGTTGGATTTAGGGGTGTCCACTTGTTTTTTAAATGAGATGTTTGCTAAGCTTTATAAAATTCTTTTAATACAAAAATCCAAATTTATTAATGTAGAAATAATAGATAGACAACTTTTATCCTTTACTAGTGCCATCTATAAAACAATGCCTATAGAAGTGGCATTTGAAGACCATAGCAATCAAATTATATTCAATGCTATTAGGACTTCTTCAAATCTTATTATTCTTGGACTTTCTTGGTTGAAAAAGCATAATCCATCTATAGATTGGAAGTCACAAAGAATAGCATTTCCAATAGAAATCCCTGCAAGAAAACTTTATAAAAAATCACATGTTGGTAAGTTTTTATTTATTAGAATAAGGGCCTTTATAAAACTATCGAAAGAAGGAACATTATTTATTATTTATGCGATTCCAACTAAAAAAGATATGACTTCATCAATAATTATTTTAGAATAATATAGCAAATTTTAAGATATTTTTTAGAAGAAGAATGTTGATATATTATCGGAGCACCAACCATATGATTCTGCCATAGATCTTTAAGAAGAAACACAATCACTTTTTGACCAAATTTATAATCTTTTTCAAAATAAGCTTTCAATATTGAAGGATTATATTGATGAAAATCTTACAAAGAATTTTATTAGACATTCAAAATCTCTAATAGATGTATCTATATTCTGTATAAAAAAAAATGATGGTTCCTTCCATATGTATATTAATTATTAGAGATTGAATATGATAGCAATGAAGAAATATTATCTACCACTATTAATCTCAGGACTTTTAAAACAATTTGGCCAAGACAAGATCTATACTACGATAGGTCTTTGTATAGCATACAACTTAGTATGAATCAAGGAAAGAAACAAATGGAAGACCATGTTTTGAATAAGGTATGGATATTTTGAATATAATATTATGTCTTTTGGATTAATAAATGCACCTATTATTTTTCAATATTTAATAAATGATATCTTTTGAGAGCATCTAAATAAGTTTGTAGTGATTTATCTTAAAAATATATTAATCTACTCAAAAAATTTGGAAGAATATGAGAAGCATATAAAGTTGATATTATAAAAATTACAAGATGCAAGTCTGTATATCAAGCTAAAAAAATATGTATTTAATCAATCAAAGATGGAATTTTTGGAATACATTGTATTTACTAAGGATTTGATAATGGATTCCAAGAAAATAAAGGTGGTTATATAATAGGCCATTCTAAAGACTATAAGAAATGTATAATGCTTTCTTAGATTTGCCAACTTATATTAGATCTTTATCAAAAATTATTCTCAAGCTATTATTTCTCTTATTCAATTGACATGCAAAGACAAATTAGAATATCTTGTTCATTGGCACAACTATGATATCAATAAATGCACATAGAAATTGACCAAAAATCTTGCCAATGTGCCTCAAAAGATATAAAAATTTCATTAGCTCTATCTCCACAAATCTAAATATATTTGATGATAATTTTATAGTAAAGATTGGATTCAAAAAATACTTATAAGAGAGAGAGAATCAAACCAAAGGCTTTATTAATATATAGTCATCTGTTCGAAGATAGAATAGAATTATAGAAGCAAGTCAATTACTATGTCAAATCTTCAAGTGTTGAAAGATTTAATAAAATAAGATTAAGAAGATTCACTTGCTATATAATCTTCAAGTGAATCAATACAATTTTAATAGCATTTGATTGAGCAAAGTAATAAACCTTATATTTCAGTACCAAATATAACCATGGTTGAAGCCATTAGGAGCAACATCTAATATATATCATTGTCTAAAAAACTTTTTGAGTAGCTTCCATCAAACTAAGAAGCTTCTTGAGTAGCTTTTATCAATTTAGAAGCTTCTTGAATTCCTTCTACCAACTTAGAAGCTTTTTGAGCTCCTTCCACTATCTACAAAGCTTCTCGAGCTCCTTCCACTATCTACAAAGCTTTTCAAGCTACTTCCACTAACTAAAAAGCTTCTTAAGTAACTTCTACTAATTAAAAAACTTCTATAATATTTTAAAAGGTTTTGTGAATTTTTAAAGTGTATGTCCCTAACATCACCTATTTCTTAAGTAATAAATTTCAAGAGGAATTCATACCTTTAGAAATCTTTTTATATATATAAAAAATTAAGAATATATTATATCAATAAAATTATAATTTTTTATTTCTATTCTTGGATAATAGATTCTACTAGTTTTCAAAGAAATTGCTTATAACCTTAAGTTAGTACCTATGTTATTGAAACATCCCATCTAAGGATCTAATCTTGACTGTGGCGTTCAAAACATCCTTGAAATAAACTCTCAGGCTTAAGAAGATTCATCTTTCTAAGTTTAAATAATATTATTAAAGCTTGAGCATTGAAATTGAGACTTGATTATCTATGGTTGAACAACTAAGCTAAAATAAAGTCAAATTATTAAATTTAAAGTGAAATAGAATGGATTTGGATTTATTATTTATATTATAATTTTAAAACTTATATATATATATATATATATATATATATATATATATATATATATATTTTTATTTTTTTTTTCTATAAAAAATTTTAAAAAACTTTGAAAGTGTTATATTCATCTTTTTGAACTAAATATCATAGCAAAAATTACCTAGCAATGGTTACATATGTTATGACTTTTGATTTAGATAAATATTGTTGATGAAATTTTTATACCTTTTGAGGTGCATTGACTAAATTTTGAGCTTGTTCCTATGTATATTCACTAATGGTATAACCGCATTAATATACAAAGTATTTCAATTCTTCTTCCTTCATTCTTAAATTAAATACTTCTTTTACTTCAAATTCTTTATAATTATTTAATTCAATATAAGGCAATGGCACTTATATTCTTTTTAATATACTTGATTCTTTATAAGATTCTAAAAAATATATATAAAATAAGATGTATTTTCATAAATGTCAATAATTCTAAATAATAAGCAATAAGATTGATTTTCTTTTGAATAAGAAATGGTCCTAACCTTTAAAAGTCTAATTTATTGCATGGTCAGTTGGTCTTTATTTTGTGCCAAAGGAACCACATTTTATCACCAATACCAAAAAAAGATTTTTTTTTTTTTAAATCTATTTATTATTATTTCATATTATTTTTGGATTTTTTTAAATTAAATTTTTATAGTTAAATGTAGCTCCACCAATCTTATAGCAAATTCTTCAATCATTAGATTATTAGATTTAAAAAATAATAATATATCTAATTTTGGATGATATTTATAGTTGACATAGAAAGATGTTTGTTAAATAGAAGCATGAATAATATTATTGTAAGCAAATTTAGCAAGTAGCAAATAAGAAGTCCAATCATCTTATTGATAGTTGATAATACACCTTAGATATTGTTCTAGAATTTGATTGACTTATTCCATTTGGCCATCAATTTACAAGTGGAGTATTAAAAATAATTTAATATTTATTCAAAAGATTTCAAATAGTGATTTTTAAATTTGGATATAAATTAGAATCTTCAATGTAATATAATATTATTTGATAATCTATAATACCAATAGACATTATCAATGAGCAGTTTGGCTGTTTCTTTACATATAATTATCTTTTTGCTAAAATTAAAATATACAATCTTAATAAACTAGTTGACAATCACAAATATGGCATCAAAAAAATTAGATGATAGAAGATCTATGATAAAATCTATAAAAATAAAAGACCAAGGTTGCTTTAAAATAAATAATGGTTGAAGAAGTCTATATAGGTAATGCTAAAGATTCTTTGATTAAGAACATATATCATATGAAAATTCAAATTCTTTTATATTCTTCTACATCTTAGGCCATTAGAAATCTTAAGAAAGAAGTTCCAATTTCTTATTGAATCCAAAATGTCCAACAATAGGAAAGTTATGACGTACTTAAAAAACATAAAGATATATTAGTCCTTTAAGAATATATAGACATCCCTCAAAATAAAAGAGATTGTTTTTGAACTTAAATTTGCTAGAATCATCTTAAATATTACTTGTTAGGAACATACACTTTAGAAGTTCACAAAACCTTCTAAAATATTTTAGATATTCTTGAATTAATGAAAGTTAGTTGAAAAGCTTCTTACTTGGTGAAAGTAACTTGAGAAGCTTTGTAGTTAATAGAAGGAGCTCGAGAAGCTTCCAAGTTGATAGAAAGAACTCAAGAAGCTTCTCAATTATTAGAAGCTACTTGAGAAGCTTCTTAGTTTGATGGAAGCCGCTCAAGAAGCATCCTAGATAAGGATATATATAGAAATCAAGGTTGAAAAGTTCTTCTTTCTTAACAACGCATCTCTTGAAATTCTATCTCATATTTCTTGATGTTCTTCGTGTACTCATTTGATTAATTCATGTTCTTGTTGGTTTCTTCTTGAAATCTTGTTTTAATTTAAATCTCTTACTTTATATTTTTGTATTCTTGATATTACTAATATATTATTTAACATCAAGAACAAGAAGGTTCATAGTCAATGTTGTATATATTTAATCAAAAAATAAAAAAATCCATTAGAATTGACATAGTGGTTTTTCAAAGATACAATTGTTTGGATTTTAAGATTGTTATTTATTGTGGGATTTCATAATTGATCTTAGTAGCTGAAAACTCTTTAGAATAAAATGCAGCCAAATGAAGTTTCTTATCTTTTTGCTTTTGTAATAGTACAGCTCCTAGCTTAAAATTCAAGGCATTGATTTTCATATAAAAAACTTTTATAAAATTCACATATATTAAGATTGGAACTATTATAAAAGCCAATTTAAGGTCTTAAAAAGTATTTTCTACTTAAGGCCTCCATTCTAACTTATCTTTGCATGCCAACTAAGTAAGTACAACAACCACTTGAGAATAGTTTTTAATAAATATCTAATAAAAATTTTAAATTTTAAAAAAATATTATATATTTTGCATTGTCTTGGAAATTTTCCAATCTTTAATAATTTGAACTTTCTTTAGATCCATTAATAAACATTCATTTGATATGATATATCTAAAAAATTCTATCTTTTGTTAGTAGAATATATATTTTTTTAATTTGGCATATAAATCCGTATTTTTTAATTTTTGTAGTATCAATCTTATATATTCTTTATATTCTTTAAATCTTTTGAATAGATCAAAATATCATTGAGATAGAAAATAACAAATTTATTTAAGAATTCTCAAGAGACATCATTTATCAAATATTGGAATATAGCTGGTGCATTTATTAGTCCAAAAGATATGATATTATACTTAAAATGTCCATACCTTATCCAAAATTATATCTTCTATTTGTCCCCTAGATTTAATACATACCAAATTATAAGCTCTACAAAGATTAATCTTTATATAAGTCTTTGCTTGATTCAATTGTTCAAGGAGTTCTAATATCAATGGCAATAGATAATAATTTTTTACCATTATCTTATTTAAATCTTGATAATTAATGCATATTTGTAATGATCCATCTTTCTTCTTCACAAAAAATATACGTGCTCTGATAAGTGATTTTGAATGTCAAATAAAATTCTTAGAAAGATTTTCATCAATATATTTTTACAAGATTATTATCTCTATTTATAAAAGATTATATATTGGTCCAAATGGCAATTGAATTTTTTTTTGTAATTATATGGCACAATCATACAATCAATATTTTGGTAGAATATCTGTATTTATTTTTAAAAACATCCTTGAAGATTTAGTATTAAATTGAAATATCTTATAAAATTTAATTAGTTGAATTTCTTATCAAAGTAGCATACATCACAAATGCAACATTGTCTTTTGCTTCTTGCATAAAAGTAGTAGTTCTAAAAAATAAATATGTGATATATTTCTTCTTTTGGTGTTTTAGTCTTAAAGAAATTTAGTATAAATTTTAATTAATATTATGATTATATAATTTAAATTAAATGACAATAGGATTTATAAGACATGAAGTAATATTAAAGACAATATGTAATACTTAGTCTTTTAATACCACTTACAATGGTTAGATTTCTTCAATAACATTTCTAATGCAAGTGCTTGTTTACAAATGACTTCAATATGTGCAGGATGAATCTTCTTCACCAATACTAAGTCATACTTAGTTATAAAATCTTTATCTATAAAACATATTGGGACTCTAATATCAAAAAAGATTTTAATAAAAATTTCACAACTTAAAATTTTTATATGTATAGAAAGTATAAAACAAAATATAAGATCTGAAGATAAAATCAGACCTTTTTTTGGTAGGTGGGATTTGATAGTGTCTAATTGCATAGTTCCTACTATGATTGGATTTTTTTTTTTTTTTTTGATTTAGCCAATTTTGGAATTAATGTCATACTTTGTGCTTTGAATCTTTCAAACTTATTTGGACAATTTTTTGCTTTGTTATTAGACTTTCTACCATATAAATATAAATTTTTTTTATTGTCATCTATTCTTCTTTATTTGTATTAATGGCTTAAATACAGATTGATTTGTATAGGTTCAAGGCCTGTTGAATGCTTCTCTAATATTCTTAAAGAAATAGCAATTGCACTGTAATAGTTATTACTAGAAATCCAATGCTTTTTAAATAGGCAATTGTTGCAAGTAATAGCTTGAGAAATGAGTTCTTTCAAACTGTCCACTTAAGACATTATAATTAATAAATATTTTATATCATCTTTTAAACCATAATAAAATCAAGTTATAAATGATTTATTATTCTAATTAAGATCATACATAAGCTATTGAAATTTTACAATATAAATTATAGCTGAACATGATCCTTTCTACCATTCTTTTTCAATCATTATTTCCAAATCCAATAGTAAATCTTTTCATAAAAGCCTCTAGATTATATAATATTAGAAATTTTTCTAATAATAGCAAAAACCATAAATAAATACTTTCAAATAAAAAATATCTATAAAAGTAACTTAAATGTACTCGTTTGGATAACAAGAAGGATATAAGTGCAAGTAGAGCCATACTTATTGAATAAAGCCTTATAAATTGGATTTTGTTCTGTCAAACTTATTTGGCATACTAGCCTTTAGTTCTTTTGTAATAGTCCTTGAAATATCTATAGAGGTTATATGTGTCACATGTCTAATATTTGCTTCTTTCAATCAAAGAATTTCTTTTTACAAACTATGAATATCTTATTTAGCTTCTTTGAATATTAGATTAATCTAAGATTTTTTATTTGGATTGCAAAGAAATACAATCTCTTTTTTTAAATTATCTATAAGAATTTAAAGATCTACAAGAATTGTTACTTTATTTTTTACTTGTGAAAGTACACCATCCATGATTTGATCTACTTCCATCAATAAAATAGATAAATGAGATTTTAAGAGAGAAGAAGAAATTAATGTGTCTTTGGAGAAATTATAGCATTATCTATAACTAAAATCAACTTAAAAAAAAGAAAATGATAGTGAATGATATTGATTTATAAGAAGAAAATTTTGAACTTCTAAAATGTTTCAATGCTTTTAAGAAGAGGGATAGTTTATACTCTATTAAGAAAACAAAGCTCTAAAATTGATATTAATAGTCTTAAAAAATTATTATGGACCAAATCAAAAAACTTATATGACACTATAACAAGATAATAGAATATAAGAATCTTATTATAAAGCAATATAATACAAAAATAAGAATAAAATTTACTTAAATGGCATAGTCAGACTCTTCTTTTATATGCAAGTTTATCTACTTATTCCAAATTTTGAACCTTTGCCATTCTCATCTCTATCACTTTATCATAGTTCTACATAAGAAAATGAGATTGGTTGTCTCTTTACATAGATATGATATAAAAGTAATTCCGTCATATACTTATTTAGAATTATTATCATCATTATCTAAAATATTATTATATTTAAAAATATAATGTTGATTATTTTTTATTTTTTGAATTAATGGTGATAAGATAACATATTTTTGTGGTCAAATATCAACAAAGAATATTGTTGGATTATGCATAAGTGCATGCTTCTTATTCTTCTTTTGTTTTGTTTTGATTAAATTTTAAGATGTCTTATATGAAAAAAAATTATGGTAAAAAATCACAATGTTGAAATGATTTTTTGTCCTAAAAAAAATATGTTATATTATAAATAGTAGCTATATATATATATATATATATATATATATATATAGATAAAGCCTTTAATACTATTTAGTTCATTTCCACATCTACAAGTAAAATTAAGTTATTATATTTTATTACTATTAATATTCCAAATTAATATTCCATCTCAAGATTTGATAGTTTTTTCTTGTCCAAGTTTTTTAACACTTCTAATAAAATACTTGTGAATATAATTGTTATTTATTTTTATATATTTATAAAATAATATTTTTTTATGTTAACTAATGCAATCAAACCTTCAAGTTAAATGTCATTATAGCTCATAAAATAATAAATTTGATTATTAAAAATACATGATCAAAACAATATTTACATTTGTATAGGTTCAAAAATAATTTTGGAATTTTGGATACTTCAACATACAATTAGTGTCATTCTTTGTATTTGTAATATATATATATATATATATATTTATAGAATATTATAATTTTTTTATACATATAATATATCAACAATAATCAATTATATATTTGACAACTTTTATAATAATTTAGTATTTTTATCTTATTTATATTTATTTATGAAAGATTTGGAGATGTTTTTGAATAGAATTTTTTTTTTTTTTAAATATTATAAAATATCAAAATATTATAATTATAATAAAATAATATATTCAAATAGATGTTATATAACATCTATTTATATTTAAATATAATTTAATTTTTTAGATTGTTATAATTTTGTATAATCTAATTTTTAAATATATAAACTTTTGTATCTTTTGAATAAGTAATATAATTATGCCTTAATTTTTATTTCATTATTTAGTATTTTTAAAATTATTTTAATTATTTCTTGTTTTAGAAATTTAAAGTGGAAAGTTTTAACTTGCTTTTAGATTAAGAAGAAGTAACTTAAAGGATAATAATGATGACAATAATATTGCTAAAAATTAATATATAGATACATATATAAATAATTATTTGATATTACATATTTGATATTTATTTTAAATTTATTTATTTATTTATTTATTTATTAAATCATATAATAATTATAATAGTTTTCTAATAAGTACCACTAATAATAAATATGTAATTATATATGTATTTTTAAAATATTTTGAAATCATTTAATAGTGATTATCTTATCAATGATATTTATCAAAAAGAATAAGAAAAGCAATTGAAAATACATCTAACCAATTTATTGTTATTATATTTTATGTCAAGAAAATTATGTGCATTACAAATAAATGGGTGTGTTGATGTTATTAGGACATCATTTTACATGGCTACTAAGCAATCCAATCATGTATTTTCATTTTTTAACTTCATTATAGGCTATTTGTACCATATTAGTGTAGCTTTTGTACCATAAGAATAACATACTATATATATAATTTTGTTTTATTATTTTATTCATATTATTGTATTCACAAAATCAACCAATCAAAAGGTTTTAAAATTTATAAACCACCTTTATAGAAACAAACAAACTTCCCGAGCAAAAGACGCAGCAAGTATCACATTCTAGCAACCCATGAGACAGTAATGAGGAGTTTTTCACCATCTTCATAATTTCCTAGTTTGTGTTTTTTTTCCTCAACTATGAGAGCATCCACGAAGCCGGCGGAGGAGTCCAAAAGCAAGTCAGTGATGGACCGGGATCCGGCAACGGGAACCCACAGCGAGGGGGAGGAGGAGGAGCTGAGGAGCAGAGGAGAGGGGAGGGGGGAGTCAGTTACAGGAATCTCAAATGGGTTCGTATCAATCCCTGCCCTACCTTGGAATGTGTGGTGGGAATTTTCCACGAGTCCCACCTCCCGCATCCCAAGTCAACACCAGGCTATTATGTTTGCAATTGCGAGGCTCTTCCCCATCCAACTCTGCTGGATGAAGATTGATTGATGGTTACCAGCCCCTTGGCATCCCCCCTCCCTCTGCTCCTAGTCTCTACAAAGATCTCCACGGCCCCGGCGCTCAGGTGATTAAAGCACCCGTTGGGTCATGGATCTCTTCCATCTATGTCTCGCTCCAAGATGGAACTGGCTGACACCTCCTTTTGTTGTTGCTGCTTCACCAGTCTGCCTTTCAGGCTTCCTGGACCGTCTACAGTGACTCCCTTGACTACATCATGTGCGAATGTCCTGCTTGGTTTGCCTTGCATCCGAGTGTGAATGCCTTGAAGGATAACTGGAAAAATTATTTTCTACTGTTCTTTGACCGAGAGGAAGAAGGATGAATCTGCGGCGATGGTGTGTGTGGGCGTGAGAGATATAAGCTGAGCTTGTGAATGAAATGGCCGTCCGGTTGGTTCTTTATTCTTCTTCAAGTTCTAGATCATTCCAGTGCCACTTCTACACAGTTGGATTATGTGACAGTGATCAGACTATTGAAGGTTTGAGCAGGATGATCACGTCGACGGTTACTACCAGTGAGAACATGAAGTTCCGATAATTAATCAAAACGTTTTGTCAAATACACCAATGTATAAACATGCTGAAAATATACCAACGAAAATTCGTGTTGAATCTTACAAGCAAAAGGACCTTTTGGCTACACCTTAGGTCCCTCAAAACTACAGTCTGCACACCTTTGACCGTAAGTAGGCCCAGGTACTACCCAAATTCGCTGGAACACTGAAATTTTTTTCACTTCAGTGAAGTTGCTGCTAAATTGCAGCCGTGTTTTTTGGTGATTTGGATTCTGGCAGGGATAAGCTGAGTTGAACGCTGCAGTACCATCAATTGTCAAGACAAAGCCCTCAAGCAAGATACATTTTTCATGAACCTGCGACTGTGGGTGCACAAACCCCAAGAATGGAAACAGGCCGAGAAGAATGGAGTGGTAAACCAAGACCACCACCAGCTAATTCCAGTTGTGCGAAGTCAACCAGGAGATCTTCGGCTTCTATGACCAAACAATTTTTCGAAGAATCAAGCCGTGGCTTCGGGATTGATCTGCAAGTGCTGAACAGCATTGATCGGGACTTCGTTGTCCACGATATATTTTCTGTGTTCCTTGACCGTAAAGGGGCGATACTTGAGAGGGCGGTCTTCGGTAATGAGCTTGGGAGGCACTGTGAGAGTGATGGAGTTGTCAATACCGTAAAAGTAGATAGTTGAGTACCGGTCCTTCTTCGCATTAACCACTGCCCGATGCGCTGCACTGTGAAGGATCCCATTCGTAATCGCCTGCAACAAAGCGATCATTTCCACGATGCTTTCTAGTTCAACTGCAGAAACATACCAAATACCACAGCATCTGGTAAAACAGAAACCAACGCAGAAGAAAAAACACAAAATACACAAAGCCTTGATGGGGTTACCTGGAAGGTATCACCAATGTTAACAACGAAGGTGGAATCATCAGGCTGGATTCCCACCCACTCCCCATCCTTCAGTACTTGCAGTCCACCAATATCTTGATGCAGAATTCCCAGCATCTGCGTGTCTGCGTGGGCAGGAATCCCCAGCACAGAGTCTGGATTGGGACAGACTGGGTAGTGGTTCATGCGTCCGGTGCAATTGGAGCCCGGCGTCTCGAGGCGGGTGAAGGTGTCACGTTCCAGGCCGAGGGCTTCGGTTAATTCCTCCACTATGAAACGAGAGAGCTCATGCATCGGGGGGAAGAATGACTTCAAATCCTGCCTGCGTATCACAACAAAAATGTGTTCAGTACTCAAGTGCAGCACCTGAAACCAAAGGCGCGCGTTGTTTACTAGAGCAGATCTGAACCAACTTAGTGATAAAGCTCACTTGAACTGTACGCCGAAATCTTTTTCGTCTGGATACACTTGAACGATCATGTCATCCAACGCCTCGTCCGTGACCTAAAATAGTTTGGGCACCCAATGACAACCAAATAAATAAAAAGAGGAAAAAGAGTTATCAAAATTTCCAGAAACTTCAGGAAGAAGACCATTAGTCAGCAGTATCACGACAGTCATGACCTCAGAAAACTGCGAAACCCTTTCCAAAACAACACAGTAGTTGATAGCTAGCAATACGCAGAAATCTCTTGTTTTTCCCCTACTGATATGAATGTGGATGTTGTGCACCTTGATCATAAGAGCTTCTAGCCACCATTTTGATTTCCACTTGACCGGCGAGCCGCCTGTGTAACCAAACACAAAATCTGGCGCTCGCACGGGAAGTTTCCTCTCCATTGGCAGAGCAAAAAATTGCTTTCCGTTTGTCTCCACTTGCTTCACCTGTTTGGTTCACCACCAGATTGTCAGGATCCGTCAGATTGTATTTGAAACAATTTATGAACCAATTTCATAGGCTTCTGAAAAAAGGCATGATCTGCCGTGATGAAGATGAGTTGCAGGTTACTCAGTACCACTTGCAAGGGGACTCCGTGATTGGTGATCTTGAAAAACCCCCACGATTTTGCTGCTTCCAGCATTTTGACCACATTGGCACGCCGTTCTTCTGCCGTGCCGTACTTAATCGCGGCGATGTCAACGACAGGGAGCGTATCGTCGAAGATATCGTGCGGGACAGTGGGCCGCTCCTGCTCCGATCTCGCAAAGTCCTCTACCTTCATCTTACCATCGAAAAAAGCTTGCATTGTGTAGAGGGGGCTTGCGGCAGCTGGTTTCGTCGAGTCTAAATGTGCATTCTGCTTTTCATGACCCCCGTCCTCGAGCTGTTTCTCGGCTCCTGCTGTCATCTTGGTACTACTCTGCTCGATCTCCTCTTCGAAAAGGTTTTAGCTGCAATTCTCCAATCGGCTTCGAGACTAACTCAATACAGAAGAGAACCTCACCAGTCTGCGAGCAATGGTACGCAAGTTGCAAGCTCAACATCAAAGGGAGAATTGCCTACAGCTTATCGATCTTCTCGCAACTACCAGGTTGCTCTACATAGATAAACTCTCGGCATCGGAAAATTGTCCAAACAAGAAGCACCCTAACCGCGGCTGCCCAATCCACAGAACAGCCACTCTCTAAACGAGGTCATAATTTGCGAGAGCGAGATCAAGTCCAAATTCCCGACGACACCCGACTACCACTAGAGATGAGTCGGTTATTCACTCCGCGAAACCGCTTTCCAAAGGGAACTAATAATAAATAAATGAATAAACAAACGGAAATCAAATCCCACTATTCGCCGGCATCCACCCAAACCCATGAGGTTACACAACCGCACAGCACCTCACCTCGATTGATCACCCAAAACGCCAACCCTACTCCCCAGCCACCGTCTTGAAACCACCACCACCACCGCGCTTCAAGCAACCCACAGCACTGCCAACCCCGTGAGAAGCTCTGTGCATGAATTCAACGATCGGACGTCACCAGCGGAACCAGATACATCATCATCTTCACATCAGCAGCAACAGGGCCAAGCTCGCGTCACCACTGTACCACAAGGCCACCAGATACCGGGCTCTTGCAATTTTAGTACTGGTCGAATTCGACGTGTCATCAACGAGTGACCTGAAGTAGTAAGTCGACCGTCGGTGATACCCCGCGCCCTCGAGGGGTCAAGCGGCAGATAGCCAACGAACCCGAGGTGGAACAAAATGAATTCTCTCCGCAGTCGGGTGAAATGGGCGCGTCTAATTTCGTCGCGCGAGGGAGGGCGGTTCCGATCGATCGGGTGTCTGGCCGACTAAGACAAGGCCTCGCGGTTAAACTCGCCACCGCAGATCTCTTACTTATTATACTCAGCCTGGCCCGCAAGCTCAAGTTGCGCATCGTCGCTCGCGCTCTTGAGCTCGCGCCGCGTTGCGCGGCGGATGCTCGACGCCTTCGTCGCGTTCTGGCAGGATACGATACCCGGGTGCTGCAGGCAGGGCCAAAATTTCCCTCCCGGGCAGGGCTGGTATTCTCTGTCACCCGGCCCGATCCAGCAAGGGCGAAGCTTCCTCTTTGGATTTTGCGGGCAAAAGGCGACAAATAATATCTGTGCTGGCCATATTCCAGGTAATTCATGGTAGACCCGCTCCGATTGAAGGGGGCAGAAGCTCATTTTCTTAATTATATTTTTAATAGTTTGTTTTGGCTTCGTTCTGCCATGTGAAGTTGGGTTTCTAATTTTGTTGAAAAAGGCGCCTTGTCACTGCGTTTGACTTTTTGGGACCCACTTCTTGTAATCGTACACACCCCTTGATGAAGGATTTTATTGTTCTCTTCACTGACCTGAATTTCTGTTTTTTTTTAAATGATGGAGAAATTGATAATAATGATGATGATGATGATGATGACGACGATGATAATAATAATAAGAATGCTAAAAATTCTAACACTGTATAACTTGATTAAGAGTACTGTAACAGTAAAAAGTTGATTTTTACTGTCTTTTGTATCTTTTCTCAAATGCATCCAATCAAATGATATTGAATCTTTAAGATTTTTGTTTGTTTGTTTTGTTAGTTCCTTTGCTCACACATGGTCTGATTTACATTGGAATATCAGATTTTGTAAAATTTCAGTGTTTATATTTTCGTGTATTTAATTCATTGTTTTGTAGAGTCCCAAAACAAGAAACCGAAGAATTTTTTTATTTTCTTGATTTTCATGGGAGTATGAATTACCTCGTGCATGGGTATATATATTTATTTATTTTAATAAAAACACTTTTTCTTTACACTGAGCAAGTTTATAATGTCAACTACATGGTCCAATTTAAAAGTAGCTAGTTGCATCTTGATTCTTAGCAATTTATTTTTTGTTTTTGTTTTTTGTTTTTTCTTCTTGATTTGATCATTTATGAATTATCTTTTAAAAAACTCAAGGGAAATTTCTGCTAAATCAAACTAGATAGTATATACTGAATGCAGTTTATTTCCTTGGACATATATTGAATCAGTAACATTTGTTGTGGAGATCAATTTAAAAATTTGATCTTTACTACTACATTTTTAACTCACATGCACAATGTCTGAACATCACAATAAAAAAAAGATTGAAAGATTTTTAAATTTTACAATAATTATTTTTATGACATTGGTTGAAGAAGCCATTTCATTTATTTAATTATTTATTCCTGAAACATCATTCCGAAGCACATGGAAGTCTTCATCTCTTTTACCATTTGAATACAATTTATTAAAGCTTATATGATTAATGTAATGACAGTTAAATTCATAATTAAGCTTGTATTACATTGTTTCTTCCAAGATGGTGTTTCTATGAGTATTAATTGATTGATTGATTTGTTTATTCAGGTAATCTAACAACTTATCTTGTAAATTTGAATAATATAAAGGATGTCAATTTTAACAGCCACAAAAAATTTGATACTTATATTAACATAGTTATGTTTGCATACCATACACACAGCAATTTTTTGCTTCTTTTTTGTATAAGTATTTTCTTAATACATAATTCAAAATTCAAAAGACACTGAGCTATTAAAACATTCTTCCAAATACGTACTAGTGGTTTTTTTTTTTTTGTTTTTTTTTTGTTTTTTGCTAATGATTATTTTATTTTATAACATCTTTGTACTTAGGAAAGTAGGCACAAAGCTACAACTTTCAAAGCTTGTAATTAGTAGAAATTGAGAAGTCTCTACTAATTGGATTTATATTTAGAAATATCAGCATAATATCCATAAAAAGAAGTGATGAAGTAGAATGCACTTTTTTCTCACATAGTATGAATAATGTTGTACCCTAAAATATGTGGTCCACTTCAAGAAATGATTTTTACAAAAATTTAAGACGTTGTGTCAAAATTTCTAAAAATATATATTGTAAATATTTAAGATAAAAATAATAAATTATTTATCATTATATTCAGAATTAAAATACAATTTTCCAAATTCAGAATCATAATAAAAAATAATTTGGTGCATGTTATGACCTCCTCTCACTTTACACTATGTCCAAAGGCCAAGGCCTCCAAGAGACAACTTTCCTTTACCAAGCAGAAGACCTTAACAAAACTTTTAGACCATGTCCTTATAAAGCTTCTAAATATAAATACCCTCTTGTACGACATTGCAAATAATTTCAAATCTATTACAAAATCATAATAATATTGGTATGGAGGTATCAATTAAAACATACCAAGTGAATAATGTTTACTTTTTTAATAAAAGAACATGTGATCAGTTTCCATGTTTGTACATATATATATATATATATATATATATATATATTATAAAAAATAAAAATAAAAAACAAATAAAGTCATGAATTTAGTTCAATCCTTTTTTAAAACCATATTTTCATATTTACAGTAGTAATTGAACTTTTCATAAAAAAAATACTCAATAATTTAAATTATAATGTAAATTTATATATTGAGTAGCATATGATAACTGCATTTTGCAAGTAAACGTTTTTCTTAAAATGGCAAGTTTTGCACTGATAATATTGAATTTGAATCTAAGAGAGAGATAATACTGAAGGTAAAAACAGTATTGTATGTATTATGTTTTATATTTTTTTTGTAAACTTTGAAATGTGTTGAATTAAAAATTATGTAATATTTTAAAAAGAAATTCTACAAGCGGAATGTTAAAAATAAAAACAGAAAGGAAATATGAACGGAAAATACAAAACATTTGGAAATTTGATTTAGTTTTATATCTTTTTTAAATAACTGATGCAAATGAATTGCACAGAAAAATCAAATTTTCTCACCAACATAATGACAGAAGAATAATTGTTGCAAGAAAAATTATAATTTTTTGCCACAGGTTTCAAAAACACCAATCAATCTGACTGTCATTACATCTTAGCCAAAAATCTATCAGAAAGAACAAAAACTAAGAATTAACTGAAACACTAATATATATATATAGATATATATATTATACATGCATACATACACAAACCACAATTTTCAATTTCATCGAAACAAAATTCATGAATCTGACAAGAAGATATGTGCTAACTACTATAAACCATACCAAAGTGCTGCATTACATTCTCTAACCACACAAATTTACACAATATTCTCACCAAAGCAACACCATATTTTCACACTCACACAAAAAACGCTAACACATGTTTGCAGGTTTTCAAACCCTCACAAAGAAAACCAAGCAACAAATGGAAATAATCGCCACAAGAGAAACTGCACAACATGACACAGACAAGTGCACAGCGCATGCAACGAAATCCCGGAAAGGTTCGGCAGATCGAAGTTTTTCAGAGTCAGCATGGACGTTGAGACTGGCTCCGTAAACGGGAAGAGGTGGCTGCCGGAGTATCAAACCCAGGATGTGGTTCCACACACATCCTGAACTCCTGGGAAGCTCTGACTCTGTCAAGCGTTACACAATCAGAGAAAGACCCACAAAAGTGTCCCACCCTTGCGGCTCAAATCGTGCTTGTTCGATGCCCCTTGTAATCAACTGTGGCTTAGTATGCAGTTGGTGACCAGTAAGGGGCAACAAGCTACAACAGTGCCGTGACGAAGAAGAAGAAGCTGACGGACTCAACTAGTTTCCAAACTTACACCAAGTCCAGAATCTGTTGCGTGGTTCAAGCCTGTTATCCGATACTGCATGCTCACTGATCACACGTGTGCCGGTTCTTTGTTCCATGACAGCACCTTCACTCTTTAATATCATACACGCAATCTAGACAAGCGTCAGTCGTTTCTTCCCTTCTTGATAGATCGAACACTTCGCGAACCCGTTCTGTTCCAGATCACCTCGAGATGCCTTACAAAAGTGCAGGTTCCTTATTTCAGTGAACAGTCTACAGGGGACGGACCCAGATACATGCTCAATCGCTGCTCTAAGTGACCGAGGCCCGAATACTGTAAAATTCCTCGATGGAAACACACATGAAATGAAGGCAATCTCACCTGGCCGGTCTCGGATTCACGCTGCGCCGGCATCGCCAGACTCGGTTCCGTCGCGACACGCCCCCAATCGGGACAGGTGGTCTTCGTTCGATTGATACCTTCTGTCAATACCCTTCCGTTGTGTCTCGGCGTACCGGATATGGTGCGTCGCAGTGATGTCTGGGTATCAAACGAGGGAGGTGTGAGAAATGAGAGGCATAATACAGGAATGGAGATACTAAATTATGCCATATTAGTATGTTTGTCGAGTAAAAAAGACTTATGCCACTAGAGATTCTAAGTGTAGTGGAATCAATGGAAATGTTTTTAGGCAAAGTTTTTTTTTTTTTTTTTTTTTTTTTTAATTTGAAGATGTTGTTATTATGTGGCTTAATTTTCAATCTGGGAATACATTGGGTACATTAGGTACATTGGATACTTAGTTGTAGAGAATTTACTTATAACTTATTGGCTAGGCTCTAATAAGTTGTTTGTCTTTAATAAGAAGGACAAAGAAACACAATAATATATTTTTTTTAAAATTATACTAGTAATAACCTCTTATATTTAAGTAGGTTTATATATAAAGTTTTTCTATGGCATCTAAAAAGTCCTTAATACTCTTTTCTATGCCAGATTATAACTAATTAATTTTTGATTAGTTAGATTCTCAATAACTTCTAAAAAAATCCGTAATTTCTTTTTACAAACTTATCTTTATATCAAAAATATTATCACAGCTCCATATATCCATCTTTTGACCTCTATAAAGTCTTGACTCCCATAAACCCTTTTGTTTGTATAAAATACTCAAATTATAACAAAACCCTTCAATACCTTATTCACCCATAAAAAATTGATTTTTTCTTGAATTTTAGGATCTAATAATTGTTAATCCAGCTGTTCAATTTTTGTAAATTTTTTTCAAAGTTTAGCTATATCTTTAAGCTTCACCATAAGAAAAATCAATTGTAGATTTACTTTTAATTGTTTGATATCTCAAAAATCCTAACAGATGCTTAAAATCCTAATTTATAGATATCTAAATATTATTTTCTTCATATTTCAAAAATCTAAAATTTTAATGCCTCAAAATTCTTGCATTTAACTTTGTAATATAAAAATACATACTTTTAAAAATCTTTAGCAAAATCCTTATCAAATTGCTTAAGATATAGGTCAAAACACAACCACTAATTAAATGAGTCACTTATTATCTTTAGATTGCAAGTGGTGACTTTAACTTCCAATATCTCTTTTATTTTATCTCAAAATTTATTAAGTTGTATATAAAGTATAGCCAAGAAAGTGTTCTTTCTAATTGCAATTGCAGATCCTTTATTGCTTTTTGTACGTGTGAGTTATACTCCAAAGAATGATAGTAGATACAAATTTAATATCTTGATTTTGAGCGCCTATATCTCATTCATAAAAACTCCAAATCACTCAATTTTTATACTAAAATCATAGCAAAAAATCTAAACTTACTGTTCTTAACCTTTGATGTTCAAATTTCTTCAAAAAAAAATCCTTATCCCTAATAAGGCCTTAGATAGCTTCTTTGAAGTCCATTTGTGAGTCCCACCAATGAATCTTAATTGGTGAATTAATTATAATTATAAATTTTAAATTATTTATATACTAAAATATTAAAATTAAAGATTTTGTTTGTTTTTTTAAATATTTATTAGAATTTATAAGAGTTTATAAGTTATAAGAGTCTTATTAGATAAAAGTCATATAAATGGAGTCTTAATAAGTCTTGGAGGTAATTATCTTAGTTGATTTAGAATTTTTTCTTAATTGTAAGAATTAGTATTTAGTTATTGAGATCAATGTCTATATTGGCCTTCTATCTATATATAATATTTATTAAAAACCTATAAATATTACTAAGTAGGTAGAAAAAGCATAAAAAAAAAAAAAAAAACCTCGTGTCTTTTTAATTATTTACATAGAAAATAGGATTTTTAATTGATTTAAATTGATTTTATTATTATAAAAAATTTCTAAGATAGAATAAAATAATATTAAATTTATATTATTATTTTAAAAATATTATAGAGATTTTTATAATTTATTTAAATTTTATTTAGGAATTTTTAGAGCAATTTTTGAGACTTTGGTAAAAATGAATTTTACCACCTTATGAGCCATTATAAGAAATGGATCAAGATTTGAAGGCCATAAATAGTTTCTAAACTAATGGGATATTTTTGAATACCATGATGAAGTCAAAAATATAAAAATATTAGTTCTATTAGTAAAAAATAGGAGGACCAATAGCTAGTATAGTCCTTGTAAAAAGAGAGGTACACAAGTTTTATATGGGTTGTAGTACCTTGGATATAGATAGGAAAATAAGACTAAAGCCTAGTCACCTCTCTAAGACACTCATATACACTACTTGTGAACCTTGGTGAGGTTTGAATTCTTGATCTCTTAAACAAGTTATCCTTGAGATAAAAATTATTCACTTAATTTTTTTATTATTTATCTTTTATCTTTAAACTATCATAATTTATTCATAATAACTTGGTTTTATATGTTTTTTATATCATTGGAAAGATAAAAAAAATTTATCTATTTAAAAATATATTTTTTATTTTTTATTTTTATTTTTTATTATGTAAAAATTTAGTAAATAAGTTGTGACTAATTTTATAGTATGTAATTGCTTAATTGCACATATGTCACTTTTTTTGTGTTATTTTTTTCCTTTATTGTTATTTATTGTTCATTATATTTTACACTATAAATTATAAATAACTCTTAATTGAGGCCATTTTGTAATTTAGATTGAGAGGTGAATTTTACCTTTACACCATTAGATATGACTTTTGACTAATAGGAATAGAGATTTCTATCATCCATCTCTATTCATCCACATAGATGGCCTATCTATTCTTTTTACCACCAAAAATCCTTTTTTAATCTTTTTAAAATAAAATTTACATAATATGTGTCCTAATCACCAAATATAAGAAATTAAATAAGATTTTAAGGGTCACCAATGTCTAACAAAGGTGATTCAAAATATATAAAAGTCATTATCAACATAAAATCAATTTCAAAATTCAGTATAAAAAAAAAATAAAGTTGTATAATCCTTAGTAGTGGTCTTTTTAAATAAATTTTTTAAAAAATAATAATCTAATCATATTTTGTAATCAATTAAAATTTATTAAAATGGCTCTTATTCAACTCCGTAATAAATTATATATTAAATATATATATGTACATTATTTTCACATGGTAGTTAAACCAAAATATAACATTATTTCAATTTTTTTGTTGTATTGTGTTTTATTTTATTTTTAATAATTTTTATAAATTATAAAATATATAATTTATTCTTTAAATACATATAAAATAAAAATTAGTTTAAATTATATGAGTCTTAAAATATAAATTAAATGAGTATTTTTTGAGATTTATTCAATTTAATAAAAATATTAAAGAATAAAATAATTTTTATTAGTTTTTTGGATATAAATTATTTAACTTAATTTATTATAGATTCTATTACTTACTTCAATTTTAATGCACAAGTATTGCAATTAAGAATTAAATCATTTTAACTGTCCAAAAAAATATAAATTTTATGTTGTTTAATATTGAATATTTTTTATTATATTTTTAAAAATATATAAAAATTTAAATATTTTCTTTAAATTTTTTTTTTATAATACATATTAATTTTTTGATATTTTTTATTTTTATTACATATTATTATAAGAAGTCAATTAAAAATAAGCAAGTAGAAAGATAAACAAGTCCTTCAATTGATCAAGTCACTAAATGCATTTTTAACAAAGTTCTTATGAAATTAAAATTAAGATAAAAAATAATTTATATGAGGATTATAAATATAAAAATAAATATTTTATAATTTTTTTTGAAGCATAGAAAAGAAGTTATTTCAAAATATTTTTAGTATCTATAATTTTTTTAGAAAATTGATATTTACCACATTAACATTATTGTTATTGTTGTTCTTTTTTTTTACTATTGTAGTTTTGTGATCTATTCAAAGGCAATTTTGCTTTAATCAATGCTCCAATAAGACAACCTTTGGTCTTTGTCTGCAATAGAATCTAATACAGTAGAGATTATTTTTGGCAATAAGGTCCAACTACAACTTATTAAGCATAGATCTTAAGAGAGTACATTTTTTTTTTTTCTAAAATAATATTATGTTATGTATCATCTTGTTTAAAAATACACTAAGTACTTGTCTATAGAAGATAAACTTGTATTTTGTAACTAATTAAGAATCTAACAATCCTAATAAAATCTTAAATAAATCCCAATTGAATCCTTAATAATCTTAATAAAATCCTAAATAAACTCCAATTTAATATTTCATAATTCTTATCAAATTCTAAAGTAATCTTAAAGAAATCCTAAAAGAATTATAAAGAAATCCTAAAAAAATCATAAAAAAATCATAAAGAAATCTTAATCAAATCCTAACTAATCTTAATGAAATCCTAAAGAAATCCCAAGTAAATCCTAATAAATTCCTAACAAAATCCTAATCAAATCTTTACCAACTATAATAAAATTCTAAAGAAATTTTAAATAAGTCCTAAAAAAATTTAATCAAATCCAATAGTAGATTTAAAACCTTAATAATTATTAAATTAATTATTGATCTTCATTCAAAATTTGTACATTTCTTGATCTACTAATTAACAATAAACATCAAAAAATTCTAGAAGATATTATAGTAATATAGTATTAAATTTCTATATAAATAAATTTATAGAAATTAATAATAAAGTCTAAAATAAAAAGAATAAATTATATTAAATATATAATTTAATTATAATATTTTATTTTTAACTTACTTCTTATTTGGTTTCTTTTTATGGATGTTACCATATAAATCATAATTTGCACTTATAGCTATTAATTACTTTTTATTAAATTTAAAATATTTTTTTCAAAGTATTTTGATTTATACACCATTAAAGAATAAATTTAAGTATTTATATTTTAAAATTAAAAAGGAATATAAAAATGATAGATGTCAAATTTATTTAAATCCACATTGGAAAAAAAAATAAAATTAATCAATTAATTAATAGAAGATTAATAAGAGACGTGAAGAAAATTAATATCTCAAAAAATCATGTATAGATTCTTATATAATTTCATAGGTGGAGTAATAATCAAAACCATAATATTAGCCATTTGCTTCTTAATACACAAAGTAATCCTTATTTTGATGGCATCTTGATTCCACAAGGCAAATTGGATAGTACAAATTTTTATCCTATTGCTTTTAAAAACCACATAAAAGATTCAAAGATTTAATTTCTCCACTCTTGAAAAGTTAAAACTAAGAGTTGATCACCCCTTTCTTTACTACATTACTACATTACTTCATCTTTTGTGATACTTCCACCATCTCTATCTAAGTCAAAACTCTCTAATTAAATGACAATCCAAAATAGATCTTTGAATATAACAACTTATCTTATTTTTCATGGACTATCTAGAATAAATCTAAATATACATATTTTAAGATTTTTAGTACTATGCATAGCTAATAAAATTTTAAATATAAATTATTTAAGAACTTTTCTATCTACCTTAGATAGAATTGCTCTTATATGGTATCCAAAGTAACCAATCTTTACTATTTATAAGTTAATAAAAAATATTATTATAGCATAATATAGAATTTTAGAATTTAAAAATAATATTATTGAAAGATTAAAAAATATATGAATGGAAATATAAGAAAGTGTAGAATTATTTTATAGAAGAATACAAGATATTTTAAATCAATAGAAAAACTATTAAGTACTTGAAGATATATGAAAAAATATTTTTGTTGAAAGATTATAGCATATTGAACTTAAATGTTTGTTAAAGAAAAAAGACCAATAGATCTAACTAGTACATATTAAACTATGAAAATTTAAGAAGAGGCCAAGTTAGATGAAGATTTCCTACCTTATGTTGAAATAACTTCTTTTTTATTAATAAGCCACAATTTAGAAATACTCATGTTGCTATGCAAATAAATCTAAGACCAAAAGTTGACTCTTATTCCATTGTAATGGAAGCTGATAGATCTAAAATTTCTAATACTTAAAAAGATAATTTTTAAAAAAAATTAAACATATTAATTAATTAGTTTTTTAAAATAAAAATAAAATTTATTAATAATATAATTAAAAAACCTAGAGCAATTAATATTTAAACCAATATTTGGTGTGATAATTGTCAAGGCCATAGTCATATAACTAATGAATGTCCTTCACTATTATAAATAAATATAAGATGCACATATTATAATAGAAGTCATAAGACTTTAAAATATTGGAATTTATATAAAAAATATATAAATCAAGTTTTAATTAATAATAGACTAAGAATTAATAATCTAAATAAAAGACTATTTATTAGACTTAATGTTTAAACTCATTATCAATTCAATAATAGAAGATTCTATTGAAATGATACATATAATGCACATCTATTTTGTAATGGACTACCAAATAATCCTCAAATATATAAATATCAGCCTTTTTTATTAAAGCCAAATGATTGCTTGTTGAAAATGTAGTGAACTTTGTCATAATAAAACTAATTATCCAAATCCTAGGAAAAAATTTTGCTATTTATTTTTGTATGGATAATATAATAAGGAAGGATATAAAGCTAATAAATATATTGACTTCAAATCAATATCTTTTGAAAGACAAGTTCAATTTAAAAAAGATAAAAATAATTCTTTAAATATAAATCATATATTAAAAAATGGAATATATTTTATAATCTATTTAGCTAAAAAAGCACATAATATAATTTTAAATAACAAAGCAGATAGTAAAATGGTATTGTGCTGTAACATAGTTGTAGGGTAAAAGATCAAAAGAAGATATAAATTATAGAAGAGCTTAATTGAAGACTTAGTGACAAAATTACTTTAAAAAATATAAATAAAAGATAGGGAGGTAGTAAAAATATATAGCATTAATATTGTTTTTTTTATAAAATGGACTTCTATTTACTTTGTAAGGCCATAAACAAGACAAAACAAAATAGATTAGCAAAAATAATACTATAGGCATCTTTAAATCTAAGAAAAGGATAGTTCTAATAAAAATTACTTAAAAAAACCTTAAATTGATATCCAATCTTATATTATATGTCGTCTTGTTTGAGAATGCATTGGGCATTGACTATAGAAGGTAAATTTGTATTTTGCAACTAATCAAGAATCTGACAATTCTAATAAAATCCTAAATAAATCACAATTGAATCCTTACTAATTCTAATAAAATTCTAAAGTGATCTTAAAAAAATCTTAAAAGAATCATAAAGAAATCCTAAAGAAACTTTAAAAAATATTAAAGAAATCACAAAGAAATCTTAAATAAATCATAAAAAAATCATAATAAAATCCTAAAGAAATCTTAAAGAAATTCTAATAAAATTCTAGCCAATTTTAAAAGAATCCTAAATAAATAATAATTAAATTTTAATTAAATGTTAAATAAATTCTAACAAAAATTTAATCAAATTTAAACTAATTCTAATGAAATTCTAAATAAATTCTAAATAAAGAAGAACAATTGGTTTTTTTATATCTCCAATCTTTGTTAATATTTTTATAGTTGCTTTAGTCTAATATTTCTAATTATAATGACTTGAGGCCTTTATCTCTTTTTTAATCTAATCTTTAAAATGTATTTATTGATTATGATCTCTTTTCTTACTTGCTAATTGCTTGCAATATTTATCAAATTCTTCTTCATTCTTATATATCTTTATATCAATAGCATGATTTAAGCTAGTTTTATTTGTTAATTGCCTCTTTTATTTAATGCTATAAATAATAAGATCATAAAATTTCTTCTTTGTAATCCTTGGAATTTTTTCAATGTAAATTCAATCTTAGCATTAAGTACACGTTTTTCAAGCACTCCTTCCAAATCTATTGTTGCTTTAATATCAGAAAGTAATTTGTAAGCTATTGATTTATTATTTTTTTTATCTCTTTTTCTTTTTTTTTTAATATTTTTGAAGCATCTTCTATGCATAATTTTTATGAAGCCATCTTACAAGCCTTGTTTTTTCAAATTTTCTTCTTAGAAGAGTTTTCTTGTCTTATATCATTGGAACCCTTCATCCTCTTTTCTTCTATCAAGGCTTCATGTTGGTCCTTAGCAATGTATGCATGAACTGAAAGAGCCTCTACAAGATCTCCCTAACTTGTAATACTATAAATTGTAGTAATGATCTTCAATAATGCTTCTTGTGGCATCTTTTTTTTTTACATTATATAAATAAAAAAGGATAATAATCCACTTATTTCTATAACTCCATTGAAGTCATTGTCTACCTTTGCACCATAACTTATAGCTTCTAGTACTGCAATTCCATGTACTATCAAATAATTTTGAATCAATGTTTTTATACCTCTCTTATTAAAATTGGTTTGGAAAAGATCTCCAATATCTTTCAATGGTAGTTTTCCATCATTCTAAAAAATAACTCCTTATTATACCATGTCATTGAATTCATTACAATCTTTTTAAGAATGTGATACATTATGACACCAAATATATCTTTATACATATTCTTATTTAAAAATAGCCTTTGAATTTTTTATAGAAGTCTTTTCTTTAAGCCTTATAAGTTTAATTTAAAGATCTTACATTCCATATATAATCTCTTCAATTTTCATATCTTTTTTTTGTTTTAATACAACCATTGAAATTTAAATAATAGGCATTTTTGATCATATAGTAGGTACTTGAGTTTTAGATATTTGTACTATTCATTGAATACTAATTCTATCATTTATCATTTCTTTTTTTGCAAGCAATTCCACAGTACTTCCAACATCTCTTTATTTTATTATCAATCCTTGATCTTCCTCCTTGTTTTTAAGAAGAACCTCTAATTTTTCTTATAATTTTCTATCAGCAGCTCAAAAAAATAACTCAATCTTATTTGACTCCAATGTTAAGTTTTCTACTTTTGACAATTGAGAATATTGTCTTTCAAACTCTCTTAATAGCTCCATAGTTTACAAATTCTTATTAGGCCATTCACCCATTCTAAGAATAATTTCTTAGTAATCTAATTAATATCCTCCAAGAACTATTCATCCTTGAATATATGTGAAAATATCTCCCATGAACTTCTAAAATATTCCATAATTGACCTCAAATGTTTATTTATCTCTAGTACTATGGTAACTTTAAATAACTTAATTATCTTTTTTTCAGAAACATGATTCAATTCCATTTTTTATACATAATATCTCAAATATTTTAAAATATTCTTTCTATCAAATTAATCAACCTTATTAACCATTGCTTGAAATGCTTTGATTACCAAAGCATCTTTACAATCATTGCATTGTTATTGTTGCATAAATAATGTAAATGCTTGAAACATACTTGCATTGTTTGAATCTATATATATATCTTATCCTCTAATAGAAATTCTACTAAAAGTTCTACTTGAATAACTATCCAAAGCTCCCATTGAAGTTCTAAATTCAACCTTCTTTCTCTATGAAATTCAAATAAGAATGATCAAAGTCCAATATCTCATACCACAAACCTTCACATTAGATTTACCACTTAAGTTGTATTATGTGTTATCTTGTTTGAAAATACACCAAGCATTTGGTTGTAGAAGATAAATTTATATTTTACAACTAACAAAGAATCTAATAATCCTAATAAAATCTTTAAAAAATCCCAATTCAATCCGTAATAATTCTAATCAAATCCTAAAATAATCTTAAAGAAATTTTAAAGAAATCCTAATAAAATCATAAAGAAATCTTAAAAAAATCCTAAAAAAATTCTAATGAAATCTTAATGAAATCTTAATGAATTTTTAAAAAATCCTAAAAAAATCATAAAGAAATCCTAAAGAAGTATTAAAAATATCTTTAAAAAATCATACAAATATCATAAAAATATCTTATCAAAATCTTGACCAAACCCTCTTCAATTCTAAAGAAATTTTAATATAATTCTAAATAAATCCTAATACAACTTTAAATAAATTTTAATAAAAATTTAATCAATCTTAATGAAATCCTAAAGATATTTTAAGTAAAATCTAATTAAATCCTATAAAAATTTAATAAAATCTTAAAGATATTTTAAATAAATTCTAATCAAATTTTAATCATATTCTAATTAGTTCTTAATCAATTTTTAATAAAATTCTAGTCAAATCCTAATCAAATCCAAATCAAATCTTAATGAAATCCTAATAAAATCCTAATCAAATCTTATAGTAATTTTAAAACTTCAATAATTATTAAATTAATTGTTGATCTTTATTCAAAATTTATATACTTTTTAATCTATTAATAAAAAAATAAGCATATAAAATTTGAAGGAATTTTAATTTATAAATTTGGAGAAAAAGCTCTTAATTTGCTTAAGAATTGATTGTCTTCTTTTTTCAACCTTGATGTCAATCTTCTAATATCAATAACTTTTTTTTTTACTATTTGTATACTTTAAAATTTTATAAAAATATTGAAAATCAAATTTTCTATTAGCTAAAAAAAAACTATTCTAATCTAATTAGAAAATTATTCAAAATCATACAAATCCTTACTAATCTTCAAAATCCAATTTTTGAGATCTTAGTCCACTTAAATTCTAATTACCTTTGATCGAACTGTTTGATTCAGTTATAATTCACAGCATACATTTAATACAATTATGTTTATAAATCCATAAATTGTCATCTATAGATTTGTTATAAAATTCACAAAATTCTCCAAAATTTGAATCTACTTTATTTCTCAACAACCAAAGTTATTCAAGTAGAACACGGTTTTTGCATAGTTCTTACAAAATTACTACAAACTCAAAAATCTTAAAACTAATACTCAAAGAAACCTTATCAAGTTTGCTATCTAATCTCATTCTCTAAACTTTAAATAAAATCCTCTCTCTATCATAGGCACATGGTTTTATACCTTAGGATGTGGTTTTAATCCTAGTTCACAACCAACCTTTTTTAGATATCAATCTACGATTTTTTTAAGTAATTTTTATTTAAAACTATCTTTTTTTTATCTAAAGATATCTATAGTAATATTTTTGCTAATCTATCTTATTTTATCTTATTTACGGTCCAAAAAAGTAAATAGAAGTCCTTTTAACAAAAAGGCAATATTAACACTAAATATTTTTATTACCTTCTTATTTTTTACTTATATTTTTTAAAATAATTTTATTACTAAATCTCCAATTAAGTTCTTTTATAATATATGTCTTCTTTTATTTTTTCACCTTATATACATATTACAATACAACAATAGGCAATTAACAATATACAAGGTGAGTTGTATGATGCTTGTCCAAATGTCAAAATTTGGATTGGTGATGTTCCAACACAACAAAATTTCTTTGTTTAAGATACAACATCTTATCTACTTATTTTGGAGCAACCATATATTACAACAATATGGATGCAAACAAATATATTTAATGATAGTTTAACTTATGCTTAGATACACAATGAAGATGGAAGAAAGATAATATAATTTTTAGTTGTTCCTTTCAATCATAAAAAAAATCAAGACAAATTGATGGAGAATACATTACCAAGGATTATTAAAAAATTTAAGGATTTTAAAAAAGTACCACTATAAAGCAAGATTATAGAGGTATAGAAAGGAAGGTACTCTTGCAAAATGCCTTTGATACAAGCTTTGTTGGTATTTTTGAAAATGAGATTATTATATATAAAAAAATTAAAAGAAAAAAAGAAAAAAAAGAAAAAAAAGAAAAAACTATATAATAATTAAAAATAATTATATGAATTGGAGACATTAGAAGATGGTAAAAAGATTTTTGGTATTTATGAAGAAAATAGATTGAAAGATTCTTTAAAATTGATTATATCAATTAGATTAGAAGATGATGATAAGGTTGTATAAATTAATTCAAGGAAGATTTATTCTATACTTGAATCTTTTCAAGAACCAAAGATTGTTATAAAAATAAAATATAAAATAATGGATAAGAAAGTGAAATCCATTACAAGATTTTTGTTAGATGATTTTAAAAAACAAGTAAAAGAAACATCAAGAAAAAAGAATTTAAGAGATTTAAGGAATATTGAACATTAATTTATTAAGAAGACTTTTGAAAAATTGAAGATTGGATTTGATAATTTTTTATTGCCAAAAAAAATTGTATATTTTAAAGAGATGCTTGCAAAATAAGATAAATCATTTGCCTTTGAACTTGATGAAATAGAATGTGTGGATCCTAATATTATAGTTCCTATGATTATCTTCACAATACCACATGTTTCTTGGAACTTTAGGTCAATTCTAATGCCAAAGGCACATTTATCTAAATTAGTGGACTTATTGAAAGAAAAGATGTAAATGAAGATTTTAGAGCCTTCTTTTGTTTGATATTGTAATCATTGATTTACAATGCCTAAAAAAAATGGATCTCTATAATTTATCTAAGATATACAATCAATAAATATAATAATTATTAAAAATATAAGTATAAGATCTTTAATAGATGATTTTGCTAAAGCATTTACATAAAAGATAATTTATTCAATGGATGATTTATATTTGGACTATGATTAATTTCAACTTGCATATATAAGTAGAAATATGATAGCAATGAAAACACCACTTGGATTGCTTAAAGTATGTATTCTTCCATAAGGTACTACTAATTCAATTGCACATATGATAAATAGAATGAATAAAGTGTTGAGAAACTTCATTTTTGAAAAAACTATGTCTTTTTTAGATGATGTTCTTATCAAAGGATGTAAAGAGGAAGAAAAAAATGAGACTTAAGATAAGAAGGGATGTCGCAAGTATATTGTTGATTATATACAAGATTATAAAAAGATTTTAATTCAACTTAAAGAAATTTATCTTATATTATTTGAGACAATATCTACATTTGGAGCACAAGAAGTTGTGATTATTGGACATTTATGTAGATTTTATAGAAAAAAATTGGATCTAAATAAAATTGATGCAATTAAAAGGATGAAGGAGATATGTGACTCTTTAATAGAAGTATATAGGTTTTTGGATGCATGTGTATTTTATCATATATAAATTCTTCATTACGCTTATATAGCAAATCCATTATATGAATTATTATGTAAATGTTATCAATTTAAATAGGAGAAGAAGCATACTAAAGTAATGCGAAGGCTAAAGATGTTATTGTAATTACTTCTAATTTTAAGAAGAGTTGATTATGCATATAATAGAAAAGTAATTTTTACTATAGATATTAGTCCTTTTGCTATTGGATGGACTATAAGTGAAGATGATTTACATGGGAATACATTTGTAGTTTTATTTGGAGCTAAGATTTTAAGTATATTCCAACATACATATTCACAAGTCAATAGAGAATTATAAACAATTATTTCAGCTATGAAAGAAGAAAAAGACTATTTCATTGATATAGTAAGAGTAATTGAAATAGATTGCATGTTATTTCTTGAAATGATTATTAATTGTATATTATCTGATATTATAGTACAAAAATAGATTACTTATATCAAATTGTTAAATTCAAAATTTAAGCATGTTGCTGAAAAAGATAATTTAGTGGAATACATATTATCTTGAGTAAGATATGATAATTTAGTAGCAAACATATTATCTTGAACAAGATATGATAATTTAGTGGCAAATGTATTATCTTGAGCAAGATATGATAATGAAGACAAGATGATTGAAGACATTGATAATATTGGAAGAAAATTTTACCCAATTTCAAATCTTAATAAAGAAGATAAGTTATTTTTTGAAGAGCTTTCTGAAAGAAAATTATTGGATATTGATTAATATTTGAATGCCTTAACTAAGCAAATAAATTGGTCTACAAAAAAAATTAGATAAATTAAAAAATAAGCATATAGATTTTTGCTTCAAAAGAGGTTTTTATAAAGGAGATCAAAGAAAGGAATTGGAATGCTACAACAAGTAATAGGTAATATTGAAGACCAACTAAAATTATTAAAGGAGTTTTATAATAATCAATTGGCGGGACACAGAAGGATTTGGACCACCTTTGCTAAACTTAAAGAGCAATATTGGTAGAAAAATATGTTTCAAGTTGTACTTTTATTTATAAAATTGTGTACAACTTATTAAATATATTATAATATATAACATTGAGATGATTTACATCTAACATATCTTTTGGCTATTCATTTTAAATGGATTGTTGATTTAATTACTATGCTAGTTAGAATATAGCAAATAAGATATTTAGCCTTGATTTATAAGGGTTTATCAAACCAACTTAAAAGAAGATACTAAAAATAAACTCTATTGAAGAAATTTATAGATTTATACTTGAAGATGTTATTTGCTACTATAGATGTGTGAAAAAGATCATTATAAATCGTAGAGAATTAGATATATAAAAAACTTGTGATTTCTTTGAAAAGTGTGGAATTAAGTTATTATTGACTATTTATAATCTAAAAAGAAATGCAAAAAATGAATGTGGTCATCCATTGCTTATAAAAGGATTAAACAAAGCTTGTAATAGGAAGGTGAAAGAATGGCCTCAACTTTTGTCATTTTTATTGTAGACTAATCAAACAACTTATAATTTAGTAATAGAATATATGCCTATTGAGTTCATGATAAGTTAAAAACTTATTATTCCAATTAAAAAAAAAAATGCCAACTTAGAATGTGCTACCATGTGAAGATGAATTAACAAGAAAAGAACTTTTAGCTATTAGGATTTAACAACTTGAGCAAAGATCAAAAGATGTGTAAAAAATATTATAAAAATTAAAAAAGATAAGGTTATAAAACAAGGCTCAATTTGATAAACAACATCAATTAAGACCTAAAGTAATCAAAGAAAGTGATTGGATTTTATTCTATGATAGTAGCTTAGATAATCAATATAGTATCTCACAAAAGTTTTTTAAATATTGTTGTATTGTAACACGGCTATAGAATGAAAGAGCAAAAAAAAAAACATATATTATAGAGAAACTTAATTGAAGACTAAATTATAAAATTATATTAAAAAATATAGATAAAAATATAAAAATAAATAAATAATAAAAATATTCAATATTAATATTATTTTTTTAATAAAAAAGACTTTTATTTATTTTATAGGACCATAAACAAGACAAAACAAGATAGATTAGCAAAAATATTACTATAGATATCTAAAAATCAAAGTGAAGGATAGGTTTCAATAAAAATTATCTAAATAAATCTTAGATTGATATCTAGAGAGAGCCAATTATGAACCAAGGTTGAAACTAGATTCCAAGGCATAAAATCATGTGCTTATTGCAGATAGAGAGTTTTTTTATTGATCAAGAAATGGAATTTGATAATAGACTCAATAGGATTTTTTCAAGCATTAATTTTAAGGTTTTTGAATTTATAATGACTTTGTGAAAATTATGGAAAATTAAGGTTCTATTTGGATGACTATCAACTTTAGTGTCTACTGTATTTTCAAACAAGATGACACAAAATATGACAATGTTGATTTGGACTATTTGTAACAATATTTATTTACAATAATACAACTTATTTGTTAAGATAGTTGGATGGAACAAAGTTGAAAATACCAATTACTAAAAAGTAAGAGAAGATATTTAAACAATGACATTCAAAATTCAATATAAAAGATCTTATTAGAGATTTTAATCTCAAAGATAAGAAGAAGTTTTTGATTTGGCTAATAAAAATAATGAAGAAGAATTAGATAAAGACATTGAAGGCATACTATGAAGCCAACAACAGCATATAATTTATTTGATGCATACTAAAAGATGTGTAGATTTGGAGGAGGTAGATGTCATATTGTAATACAGCTATAAGGTGAAAAAAAAAAAACAAACAAACAAAAAAAAACAAAGCAAAAAAAATATTATTGAGGAGCTTAATTAAATAGTTATTAATAAAATTATTTTTAGAAATATAAATAAAAGATAGGAAGGTAATAAAAATATTTGGTATTAAAATTATCTTTTTATAAAAAAGACTTCTATTTATTTTATAGAATCATAAATAAGATAAAAAAAAGTAGATTAATAAAAATACTACTATAAGCATCTTTAGATCAAAGAAAAGGATAGTTTTCAATAAAAATTATTTACGAAAACTTTAGATTGATATCTAGAGAAGGCCAATTATAAAAAAAGGTCAAAACTAGATCCCAAGGTACAAAATTATGTACTTATGGTAGATATAAGGTTCTTTTATTGATCAAAGAATAAGATTAGATAGTAGACTTGATATAGTTTCTTTAAGCATTAATTTTAAGATTTTTGAATTTGTAATGACTTTGTGAGAGCTATGCAAAGTTAGGATTCTATTTAGATAACTTTATTTGTTGAAAAATAAAAAAAAACTTATATTTTGAAGAATTTTGTAAATTTTATAGCAGATCTATAAATTAAAATTTGTAGATTTATAAATATAATTGTGTTGAATGTTTGTTATGAATTTTAGCATAATCAAATGGTTAGATTAAAGATTATTAAAATATAAGTTGGCTAAGGTCTTAGAAATTATATTTTGAGGATCAATAAGGATTTCTATGATTTTGGACAATTTACTAGTTAGATTAAATTGGTTTTTTTTAAAGTTAATAATTGACTTAGTTTTCAACATATTTGTAAAATTTTAAAATATATTAATAGTAAAAAAAAGAACTATTAACTTTAGAGGATTGATATCAAGGTTGGAGAAAAAAAACAATTATTACTTGAGTAGATTAGAAGCTTTTTCTTTCAATTTGTAAGTTCAATTAGAATTTATTAAAGATTTTTTAAAGATTTTATTATAATTTTTAATGATTTCTTTAATTTTTCTTTAATATTTTTTTAGAATTTTTTGTAGGTTTTTTATAATTTTTGTAAGATTTTTAAAAATCTATTTTTAAAAATATTAAAGATTTTATAAAAATTCTATAATTTTAAGAAGAAATCAACAAGAATTTAAATTAATCAAATGAGTACATGAACAACACCAAGAAATGTGAGCTAGAACTCCAAAAGATGCATTGTCAAGACTAAAAAATTCTTTAGCCTTAACTCCTATATATACTCCTATCTAGGATGCTTTTTAAGTGGCTTCCATCAAACTAAGAAGCTTTTTAAGCAGCTTCTACCAACTGGGAAGCTTTTTGAGCTCCTTCTATTAATTAGGAAGCTTCTCAATTGACTTTCACTAACTCAAGAAGCTGTAGAATGTTTTAGAAGATTTTGTAAACCTCCAAAGTATATATCCTTAACATTGCCTCTTTCTTTAGCAACGAGTTCTAGAAAGAACTCATATCTTTGAAAGTCTTTCTACATATGTAAAAAATCAAGGATACATTATACTAATAAAATTATATATTTTATTTTCTATTTTTGGATAATATGTTCTATTAGTCCTCAAAGAAATCACCTATGGCCTTGAACTAGTACCTTCATTATTGAAACATCCCATCTAAGGATCTGATTTTCATTGTAGCCTTCAAAACATCCTCCAAATAAGATCTTAGCTTTAAAAGGATTTATCTTTGCAAGCTTAAGCAATATCACTAAAGCTCAAGTATTGAAATTGAGACTTATATGGTTGGATCTTATTCCTAATGGCTTTAACCAAGGTCATACTTAGCAGTGAAATATATCATCCTCACTTTGCTCAATTAAAGGCTATAAAAATTATACTAGTTTGTTTGAAGCTTGCGTGGCAAGTAAATCTTCTAAATCTTGTTCTCTCAATGCTTGAAGGTTTGACATGGTGACTGACTATTCTATCTTGGAACAAATGACTATATATTGATGAAGGCTTTAGTTTAAATCTCCTTCTCTTATGATTACTCTTTGAATTCAATCTTCACCAAAAAATTATCATTAAATATATTTGGATTTGTGGAGATAGAGTTGATGAAATTCTTGTACCTTTTAAGGTGCATTGGTGAGATTTTTGGCCAGTTTTCATGTGCACTCATTAATATCATAGCCCTGCCAATGAACAAGATATTCTAATTTGTTCCACCTTCACCGTGAATCAAATACCTTTTCAACGTCATATTCTTTATGGTCTTTGATTTTGATACTAGGTGGCAATTATTGTACTCTCCTAGAAATATGCAACTCTCTATAAGATTCTAAAAGAGAGACATAAAAAATTGAATATATCTTCATAAAAAATGATAATTCTAAGCGATATGCCACTGGATTAATTTGCTTTTGGATAGAAAATGTTCCTAGTCTCCTATAATCCAACTTATTGCATGGCTACTTGGTCTTGATATTTCATCTAAGAAGCCATACTTTATTTCCAATATGAAAAGTAGATGATTGATTTCTAAATTTATCTATAAATATCTTATAAATATCTTGAGATGCTTGCAATTGAAGCTTCAAGGTTATTTGGTATTGCGATAGATGCTTTGCAAATCCTTCAACTGCTAGATTGTTATTTTTTGGCGTATTTTATAGATCAAGCTTCAGATGATATTCATAGTTGGAATAAAATGATATTTGCTAAGTTGAAGCATAAATAATATTATTATATACAAAATTTACTAATGATAGATACGAGATCTAATTATCTTGTTGATAGTTAATATTGTATTTTAAATATTGTTCCAAAACTTAGTTAACTTATTTTGTTTGGCCATCAGTTTGAAGGTGGAAAGCCAAAAAAAGTTTAATATTTACATTTAATATTTCAAAAAGACATCTTCAAAACTTAGATATGAATTAGAATCCTTGATTGAATATAATATCATCCAGTAGGCTATGATATCAATATATATTGTCAAAAAAAAGCTTTATCATTTCTTCACTAGACGCAGTCTTCTTATAAAGAATGAAATGAGTCATCTTTGTAAGTCAATCAATCACCATAAGGATGCTATCCAATGAATTAGATGGCAGTAGATCCATTATGAAATCCATCAAGATAGAAGACCATGACCGTTTTGGAACATGCAAGGATTGTAAGAGCCTATAAAGGTGATGTTGTAGATTTTTAGACCTTGAACAAATGTTGCAAGAGAGCACAAAGTCCTTCATTGCCTTTCACATTTGAGGCCATTAAAAATCTTAAGAAATAAGTTCCAAGGTCTTATTAAATCCAAAGTGATTTGCAATTGGAAAGTCATGGCAAGATTAAAAAATATAAAATTGTATTAGTCCTTCTGGAATATACAAACATTCTTCAAAATATAAAAAATCTTCTTCAAGTTTGAACTTATTAGGTGCCAATGTAATAGTGGCACAAAGGCAAAATTACTCTACTTTCAATAAAGTTCTATATTATTGATCAAACGTTATGTCTCCTTCCTTTAAAATAAGATATGATTTTTTTGATAAAACATTAAATAAATCTTTGTTGCTTCCTAGATCGATAAGTGATAACAAAGTTAAATTGAAATAACAACATATTCTATCAAGCTTGGCTGCAATTAAGAATCCTAGATGACATAAAATATTTCAAGTTCTTATGATATATATATATATATATATATATATATATATATATATAATCATAAGATGTATTATTCTTTCAAGAAAATAACGCCATTCTTTAAAAAAATCTATAATAGCAAAAAATTCTTTATGGTGGATTTTATAATTAATTTCGACAGCACAAAATTTTTGAAAATAAAATGCAACATGATGGAGTTTATTGTCTATATTCATTTGTGAAAGTACAACCCTTAGTGCAAAATCCAAAGCATCAATCTCCATGTATAATGCCTTTGCAAAGTCTAAATGCACCAAGATTGGAGCTATAGTAAACGCCATCTTGATGTCTTAGAATGCCTTTTCTGCTTAAGATATCCATTCTAATTTGTCTTTATATTTCAATCAAGTAAGAAGAGTCATAATTTGAGAGTAATTTTTAATAAAGATCTGATAGAAGTTGATAAATATAAAAAAAAATATTATACATCTCTCACAGTCTTTGGAATGGCTTATTACATAATCGCCTCTATCTTCTTGGGATTCATTATTAAACCCTCAATAGATACAATGTATCCCAAAAATTACATTTTAAGTTGATGAAATACACATTTCTCTGGTTTGGCATACAAACTTGCATCTCGTAGCTTTTGTAATACCAGCTTGATATGCTACTTATATTCTTTTAGATTTTTTGAATAGATTAAAATGTCATCAAGATAGATCACCATGAACTTGATTAAGTGCTCTCAAAAAATATCATTGAATAAATGCTGAAAGATAGCGGATGCATTTGTTAGTCTAAAAGGCATGACATTATATTCAAAATGTCCATACCTTGTTCAAAATCAGTCTTCCATTCATCTCCTTCTTTGATCTGTACCAAATTGTATATTCTACAAAGATCTATTTTAACATAGATCTTGGCTTGGCTAAGTTGTTCTAAAAGTCTTGAAATTAATGGTAGTGGATAACAATTCTTCACCATTATCTTATTTAATCCCCGATAATCAACACACATATGCTGTCATGTTGTAAAATGATTATATGGTGAAACTATGACTAAAAATGATTTTTCAATTAATATTCTATTATCTTAGTTCAACAAGAATTCAACATATTTTAACAAGATTTTTATGAAAGCCTCTTAGTTTATTTTCTTCACTTAATAGCTAATAGATAAGAATTAGTTAGTGATTTTACCTTCTAGGCTGTAGTAATTCTTTTACTGCCTTAGAAAGGTCATAAAATGGTAAAAATATAATAAAAAAGATACATTACTAGCATGATTGATACTAGGATTAAGTTGAGGGTAGGATCAGGCTATAAAATCCCTAGGATAGGTTAGATTGATACCCGGGGGTTGGCCGTTTGTAGGATAGGGTCAGAATTAGACCTTTGGCCACAAAAACGGCCGCCTAGGGCAAAGTACAGGGGATTTTTCAGATTGGATTTTTGGATTGGATAGCTAGCTTAAAGCTTCTTTTAGGAACATTAAGCTTGTTGCCATAGGATTTTGGATGACTTTGAAATTTTTGTTTAAAGTCAGGGTTTATATTGGTATTTTGGATTTTATATAATTTAGTGATGGCTTGCATTCTTGAGTGATTCGTGCAATTTGTATAGCATCTATGGTTCAAAATTTTATAATATCTAGATTTTTGGGTGTCCTAAGTGTGTACAAATTTTTGTGTTAATCTAATAATGCAATTAGGAGATATTTGGACTTTGATACAAAGAATTGTCGGAAGTTGGCAGTTTAGGGTTGGATAGGGTTTCTGTGATAACTAAAGATCTATCTAATGGATCAATGTAAATTTTGGCATAGTAATAGAAGACTTATAGTTCAAGCTACATACCAAGTTTGAGCTGAAGTTAATAGTGAAAGAAGGAGAAATCACCACTGGAATTTTTGCATTAATTTTCAAGTTGGCGGCCGAGTATCATAAGTGCGGTTTTTGGGCATTTTCTTGCAATCTGTAAGTTGGGTTGGGTTGAATTTTTTTAAGCATGTAGAAGACTTATACCAGTATTTGTGTGCAAAATTTCACACTAAGTGGATGGTTGGATTAAAAGTTATAGCTTGTCAAAGCTCACTAATTAGGATTAGGGCTTACAAACAAAAATAAAAATTGCTTAATTATAAAAGAAACGAGGCTATTGGAGTATATGTATGATTGATGTTACTAAGAGGAGTGTTTTTAAATACTTTTGAATTAAACTTTGAATTATATTCTTCATATATAGGTGAAACCTATTAGGATTTCTTGATTATTTGCAAATACAACTTTACCTTCTATAGCCAAGTGCCTGGTGCATTCCCAAACAAGACAACACGTAATACGACAACGCAAGGAATCATCTTTTTTCTTTATAAAAAGTATAGGTGTACTTACTATAGACTTTGAATATCTGATAAAGTTCTTTACAAGGTTTTTATAAATGTAATCCTTCAATGCCAAAAGCTCATTTTGAAAAAGATTATAGATTGGACCAAAAGACGATTGCATTCTTTCTTCAAGATCTATAGCACAATCATATAGTCAGTGTTCTAATAATATATCAGCATTCTTCTTTTGAAAAATATCTTGAAATTTATTATATTAATGTAGAATACTTGACGATGAAGTTATATCTTTTTTAATTAGAATCGCATAAATAACAAATGATATATCTTTTTTAATCAATTTTATAAAAGACCTTCTAATAAATAAAGCCTTACCAATTTATGACTTTTTATAAAAAAAAATTATAAGAATTTCTATAAAAAATGTTATTCATTGCAACTTCCAAATTATAAATGGATTTTACTTTTTCAACCAAAATAGTCCAAGAATAATAGGATTTGAAGAAGTCCTCATGACTTTGAATATAATTTGGCTTCTATGATCGTTGAACAATACTTCTATAGGCGTAGTTTTATGGATGATACTACCAGAGGATAATGATCTTCAATTTATTATCTCTACATGAATAGGTTTGGATTTCTATATTAGAAGAATTTTATAAAGCTTAATGAATGCTTCATCTACAAAATAAGTAGATACCCTCGAATCCAATAAGGTAGTTGTCTAAAGCTTCTGAGGGCCAAAATATAAAAAAATTATAAAATAACAAGTAGGTTGAGCAAAAATAGAGGAACCTAAATAATTTTATAATGTTGGCTGAACATTGTCATTTTTTTGAACAATTGTATTTTTGATTTTGATAATGTATCAATTTTATTTTTTTGAATAATTATCAACCTTGTGGCCTTTCTTGCCACAATATAAGCATAGACCTTCTTCCATTTGACACTTTTTTTTTTTTGTAGACTAAGAAATTTAAAACATATTGCATCAAATTACATGTCTTTTATTTTTGAATGTGAATTCAAAATGCTTATTGATATAACAAGAGTATATCAAATTGTGTGTTGTCTTGTTGAAGTCCATAAACGTTGATCTTGACGATGTTAAAATAATTGATTATTATATTTTATGGCTTAGCTAATGGCTTCATTGAGGGATTATAGATCCAAAATCAATAATAATAATCCTTTATATCATCTCTTAATCTCCAATAGAATTGGTTCATTAGGATTTTTTTGTCCCAATTGATATCATATACTAATTGCATAAAATTGGATGCATAGACTAATACAGAGTGTGTCCCTTAATACAATGCTTGGATTTTAGTTGTTGTTCAATGAGTCTTGTCATGTTCTCCAAATGCTTCCATAAAAACTTCAAAGTTGCTCAAAATTGGTGATCTCTTTTCAAACAAGGGAGGAAATTAAGATAATGCTTGCCTTGTAAATAAGGTACCAACCAATCCAACCCATTGTTGTGTTGTGGTTCGGCTACTATGTGAAAAAATTATACATATATATTTAATGTACAATTTACTACATAGCTAAAAGAAAGCCATATTAGTGGACTTTTATTAATTATAAGATGGGATTAGGTTGCTAGTTTAGAAGGAATCTATTAAAAAGATTATTATTGAGATTTATACAACCTTGTTTTTTATTTTGATAGTAATTTTGACATTGATTTTATATTAATAGTAAATTTTGTATATCTTAAGTCACCTTTGTTAGACATTGGTGACCCTTAAAATTTTAGTTTACTTCTTTTATTTGGTGCTTAAAGCACAAAGTATATAAATCTTATAAGAATAAGGATTAGAAAAGCGTTTTTAATGTAAAAGGGTAGTTTGGCCATCCATGTGGATGAATAGAGGTAGATGATAGAAATCTCTATTCTAATTGGCCAAAATTCATTCCCGATGGACTTCAAGGAGGCTGCCCGAGGGTTTATTAGGAGTTAGGGTTTTTTTTTTCGAAGGAAGTTGAACATCAGAGGCTAGGATCATAAGGTTTAGGTTTTTGGATTTGGTTTAGGTGCAAATTTTGTGTGATTTGCACTTTTTATGAAGAAGTTATAGGCGCTCAAAGTTAAGGTATTGATTTTGGACCTACTATCACTCTTTTGGATATAACTCACGCATACAAAGAGCAATCAAGGATCGGCGATTGGAATTGAAGAGAGCACTTTTACAGCTATACTTTTTACATACAACTTGATAAAATCCAAGTTAAGGGGAAGGAGATATTGGGAGTTGAAGTCAATGCTTACAAACTTAAGGGTAGTAAGTAACCTGCTTACATAGTGGTTACATTTTGAGCTATATCTTAGACAATTTGATAGATTTTTGGCTCAAAATTTTCAAGAGTATATATATTTATGTTATAAGACTATGTGCAAAATTTTTGTGGCATTAAGATTTTGGGCTTGTGAGATATAAGGAAAATAGTGCTCAGGTGTCTCTAAACTAGGATTTTAAGTATCTACTAGGGGTTTTGAAATATCAGATGATCGGAAATGAATTTATAGTTGATTCTTTCTTGTCGTGAAATTTAAGAAGATTATCCACACTTTGAATTAAATTTTATAGAAATTGAATGATTAGATCAAGAGTTATTGGACTCTAAAGTTTAATAAGAAATAAGTCCTTGCGGGTGAATAAAGTTTTGAAGGGTTTTAGTGGAAATTTGAACCCTTTTTGTACAAACTTACTTGAATACAAGAGGGTTTATATATATAACTTTTCTTTTGTGAGTCTTTTTTATTATTTGTCTTTTTTATTAAAGACAAATCACCTGTTGGATTTTTGCCATCAAGTTTCAAATAAACTCTCTACAGCCACGTATCCAATGTATTCCCAGATAGAAGGCCACGTCATACGACACCGTGATTCTTCTATTAAATAAATATCAAGTTGTAAGACTATTATTAATTAAATTTGGTTGATAAACCCTCAAAACTTTAAATACATACCATCATATTTCTCCGGAAGACTAACCTAAGGCTCCTTACATTGTTGAATAGATGGATTTTTTTGGCATAGCACAGGTAGTACTACATCCTTAAGCGTAAAAGTTGGAGATAGGTGCAGTCTAAATTGTGGCACTCTAGATGTTGTATCATTATAAAAATTTATAATAACCCCTTCAATCTCCATAGTCTTAGTAGATAAAATAATAAGAATATTTATAATAGCATCTAATTTGGACTTGAAAGATTCAGTCATACTAATGTCTTAACCTCCAATAATTTTAAGAGAAAAAAAAAAATGAATCTATGAAAAAATAATATTAGTTTACAAGAGGATAATCCACAACTTCTAAAATGCTTTAAAATCTCCAAAAAGAGATGTAATCCACTTTCTTATAAGAAGGACAAAGCTCTAATATTGTAATGAAAAAAATATCAATTTAGAGGAGGATAATCTGCAATCTCTAAAGCATTGGTATATCTTTGAGTAGAGGAATAATCCACTCTCTAATAAAAAGGATCCAACTCTAATATTAAAGATGAATTCAATCTCAACAAACTATCAAGGATACAAGAATACAAAACAAGAGATTTGAACTAGGACAAGGTTTCAAGAAAAAACCAACAAGAACTTGAATTAATCAAATGAATATATGAATAACATCAAGAAAGGTGAGCTAGAACTCTAAGAGATACGTTGTTGAGACTAAAGAATTCTTCAGCCTTGACACCTATATATACTCTTATCTAAGATGCTTCTTGAGCGGCTTCCATCAAACTAAGAAGCTTCTTGAGTAGCTTCTACCAACTGGGAAGCTTTTTGAGTTCCTTCCACTAACTAGGAAGCTTCTCGAGCTACTTTCACCAACTAAAAAGCTTCTCAATTGACTTTCATTAAGTCAAGAAGCTTTAGAATATTTTAGAAGGTTCTATAAATCTCTAAAATAAATATCCCTAATAATATAATAATAGATAATGATAAAATTTTAAATTATAGTTCATCTAAAAATATTGTAGAGAATAATCTTATACTTATTAATATATCAAAATCAATGCGGATAAAAAATTAATTAATTTAAAAAAAAAAATTAAAAAAAAAAAAAAAAAAAAAAAAAAATCTCAATTTTCACAATGTTGAACAATGTTCCAAAAGAAATTTTATTGTTAATTTTTTTATCTTCTAAAATTTATACAAAAATTTGGATAAATAATCTATCTTCTAAAAATTAATTGAAACATCTAAAAACTTTGAAATTAGCTATTAAATTTAAATTATATGATATTCTATCTAATTTAGATAATATTTAGTCAATTATAATTATACATCAATTATTAGCTATTACACCAAAATATCAAAGTGAATTAAATTATTTACTTATTAAAAAAAAGATAAAAGAAATTAAAGCCCATGATATTTTTTTAAACCTTAGTACATCTACTATCATAGACAAGGTTAAAGAATTATATAAGATTTTAATAAAATAATAGAATATATAAGTCTACTTGTAAGATCATGCAGTACAAGAATAAAAACAAGACTAGAAGGTCCAAATGAGACCATAAGACATGCATTCTCAAAACTGAGAAGCCCCTCAGCCTCAATACTTATGTGTACTAGAAATTAGAAAGCTTTCAAGTAACTTTTTATAAAAGACTTCGCCTTAAGTCATGCTAGGATGCTTCTTGAACAACTTCTTTGTTGATTTGGTGTGAAGCAACATCAAGAATCTCCTAGAGCTATCAAAAACCTTTGAGAACCTTTTAAAATTATGAAGAATCTTTAAAAATCTTCTAAAACCTTCGAAAATCTTTGCTAGATGGATGTCTATGACACCTACAATAGATGTTATAATTGATGGATTATTAATTCATAAAATCTAAATTGATAAAAGTTCCAATGTAAATTTAATGAATAAAAAAATATTAAATAAAATTATTTTAATAAATATAATTATTATTTCTATTATTTTTTAAATAACTAATTAAAATAATATTAAATAATTAAGATTATTAAAATAAATTATTAATTGAGTGGATAGAATAGAATATAAAATAAATTATGTAATTTTAAAAAATTATTGAATTAATATTTTTACATCCAATTCTATTGGAATGATCTTGGTTTTATTTAGCTAAAACTAAAGATGACTAAAAAAGATATTTTAATTATTAAAAATCAAAAAATTATATCATTAATATATTCAATAATATGTAAGGGTGAAATCTAAGATGAAAATTCTAATTTAACTTATAATTCTTATGAATTTGATAATAAAAGTTATATTCTTAAACCAATAAGATAAATTACTAAGTCTTCTAAAGCTTATCAAAATCAAAGATTTGAACAAAAATTTTGTTTTTTAGTAGATTATAGATTTTAAATGATGATGCCAATAAAATATCTAATCAAAATAAGAATTTAAATCCAATTCAAAAGAATTAAAAGAATTATTATTAGATAATGATTCTATTTCTTTAAAAATAGATACCTTAAAGATAACTTATAAAAATATGAATTTAGGTGCCTCTAATAATTCTAAAAATATTAATGTATATGAAGATTTAAGTTCTTTTGAGACTATAGAATAGAAAAAGTTTTTTAAAGACAATACAGAAGCTTTTTTATGGTTATATAAAGATTTAAATAATATTTTATTAAAAATATATAAACATCAAATAATTTTAGAAGAAAATATAAAATCAATTAGACAAAGGTTGTACAAATTGAATTCAAAATATTCAACCTTGATTCAAGAGGAAATTAATAAGTTATTAGAATGTGGATTTATATATCTAATATTATATATTAAATAGGTGTCACATATTATTGTTATTTCAAAAAAAAAAAGTAAAATTTGAATTTAATAAGATTATAAAAAATTAGATAGTATTATCAAAAAAGATCATTTTTTACTTCTATTCATTACCATATTATTTAATATAGTAGTTGATAATAAAATATTCTTTTAATAGATGGATTTTTTGGATATAATCAAATTAAGATTAGTAAAAAAATATTAGTTGTTGATTACTTTCACTATTGCTGCTACTGTCTATATCTATAGAAAAATATCACTTGGAGTATATAATGTACCTACTATATATCAAACGCTAGTAATGAGTGTTTTTTAAAAATATTTATATAAATATATTAAAATACTTTTAGATAATTTTTATATTTTTAGCTCTAAAATTAATCATATTGATTATATAAAGAAGCATTTTATTAAATATTATATATATGAAATCTCATCAAATATGGCTAAATTATAATTTTTGGACTCCTATGGCAAATTATTAGGACATATTGTATCTACTTAAGGAATGGCTATTGACCTAGATAAAATAATAATAATAATAAATTTATCAATATCAAGTACTATAATTAAAGTTAAGAGATTTTTGAATCATATTGGCTATTATAAATAATACATATATAAATATGCTACCATTGCTCTTCTATAAATCCAACTTTTGAAGAAGAAAAAATTACCACCCATATGTACTTAATCTTTTAATACAATCAAATCAAAATTGATTATAATTCTAATTTTAGTATTATCAAATTAGAAAAAAATATCTTAATATTTATGTAGATGTAATTTATTTTGCTATTGAAACTATATCAAGGCAAAAAGATGATACTAAATAAGACCATCTAATCTATTTTTCTAGTTGCCAATTGTATTCATTTAAGAAAAATTACAATGTCACAAAACAAGAAGCATTAGATATAATTTTCTCAGTTCAAAAGTTTTATCATTATCTACTTGGCTATAAGTTTATTTTCCATATAGATCATGATTCATTAAAATATATGATAAATAAGCATCAATTAAGTGGTAAAATAGCTAGATGAATCTTATTACTTTAAGAGTTTAACTTCTCTATTTAAGTTAGACCATAGAAATATCACACAAATATATATAATTTATTTAAATTAATATAAGAAAAAAATCTAAAATTAATCAATGATGATTTTATATATGCACATATTTTTCATGTAGATGTTATATTCTTTGAATATGGTGATATCATTTATTATTTTATTGATCCTCAATATAAATAATTAATCTATAAATCTATTTTATATACAATAATTAGAAAGATTTTATATTTTTTTAAAAAAAGAAGGATAGAATCCTTAGATAGTGTATAAATCTAAATGAAGTCTTTTTTATTTTGAAAGGATGTCATAATAATTGTTGAGATGGCCATTTTTTTAGATTTGCAATTAAGAGAATAGATCTTTAAGTTGGCTATTGCTAGCCAACATTATTTAAAGATACAAAAATTTATACTTAGAATTGTGATTCTTATTAAAGAATTGATAAACTTGCAAAAAGTTTTGCTATACTCTTATATCCTATTTTGGCACAAGTACCTTTTAAAAAATAGCAAATTGATTTTGTGGAGACCAATTAAATCTTTTAACTAATATGGTAGAAAACAATGTATTTTAGTAGCCACCAAGCTAAGGCCATGGCTATAATATATGATGATATTGATGTAGTTGCCAAATTTTTATATAAAAATATAATCACATAATTTGGATGTTTAAAAAATTTAATAAATAATAAAGTTACTTATTTTTTAAATTCTATTATTGAAAGATATTAAATAAATATTTAATAAAATATCAAAAATAAATATCTTATTATCTTTGGATAAATAAATTTTAAAAATATATAAATAGAATTTTATATAAAATACTTACTAAAATAATTTAAAGCTCAATATATAATTGGAATCAGCAAATTTTTGCTGTTTTATGGATTTTTCAATTAGCATATTAAGTAATTATCAAAAATACATAATTTTAATTAATATATAACTATTCTTCCTATTGAATTAGAAATTTAATCTTTAAAAATGAATATTGATAAAAGACAAAATAATCTAGATTCTTTAAAATATTAATACACAATACTAAAAAACTTAGATGAAACATGGGTATAAGCTTATTTAAATACTATCATAATTCAAAATAGAAAGAAAAGTTTTTATAATAATGAATTATATACTAAATCTTTAAAAAAAAAATGACTTAGTATTACTTTATGATAGCAGGTTTTAAAAGTTCTTTAGAAAATTTAAAATTTGATGGTTAGATTTCTATCAAATTTTTAAAAGTTATAAAACTAGATTCATTAAATTACAAGATTTTGAAGGCAAAATTCAAACTACCAGATGTATAACAATTACTTAAAATTATATCAAACTTAAGAATAAGTTAATTTTTCAAAAGAAAAAAGAGATATTATGCTTTAGCAAAAAAAGACTTTCTAAAATATTTAAAATAAGAATAAGAGGGATCTTTATAATTATCATCCCATAAAAATTAACAAAGGTAAAAAAAGATCATAATAAATGTGGATTCAATTCTCTTGGTTTTTCTTTTCTTATATTAGTAAAAGAAGGGAGGCAAGAAAAAGGTGCAAGGACCATTTTTACTTGTGACCCTTTCAATATAAGATGTATAAATTAGGCAATGGTTAGTACTTAGGAGTTGGGAGCTTTGAGCTAAGAGGGAGGTTTTTCTATCTATTGCACAAAAATAAAAAACCTATTAAAATTTTAAATTTTAAAATGATAATATATATGTATAAATATATATATATATATATATATATATATATATATATACTAACAATATTTGGTATTAGAATAAGAATTAATATATGGAATTGTTTTTTTTTTTTTTTTTATCACTCTCTTTCTTCTTATTGTTTATTTAGCCTTTGGCTATTTAATAAGGACATGAATTGAAAGAAGATGCATAAATCAGTGAAATCTATATCAAAAGAAAATAAAAATATATAAATAAGAAAGTATATATATTTAAGAAGAAGCTAGAATGGCTATTGCCAAAGATTAGAAAATAGAGAGATTCTTGAATTAGATTAAAAGCAAAAAAAAGAATTAATAAGAATAAAGAAGGCTTCATTCTTATCTCTATATATACTATATACTTAAGAACTATGTGGTAGCATTCTATAGGACCTCCAATATATGTCCAATTTGCAAGACATGTGTCAAACTAGTAAGATAAGTTTCTTATAAGTATACCACATACTTAGCTTATTCTACAAACTATCAACATGTGCAATACGTGGTTAACTTATTTGCCAAGTTTCTAGCCTATCAATCACCTATACATATGTATAAAGGTAAAACCACATCTATAAAGTTTTTAAGAAGCTTTTCTATAATATAATATTAATTAATCTATTTTTATTTATTTCTATATATCTATATTAACTAGATAATTATTAGAATAAATCTTATATTTGTTATATTATTCTGCTTTCTAAGGACAATTTCTATGAGGAGTGGTGATTACATGTTGAGAAAGTCTAAAATATGCCAAATTGTGTTTGCCACATATTTTGATTTCTATTTCCTTTGAAGGTAGTTGATAGGTCTTCTCAACCATTAATAGTGTCCTATACCAAGATAGAAGAACCACCCTAATATTTGATTATTGTTGAGGCCTTCATAACTTCTTTCAAAGAAAACATTTGTAACACCATCAAGAATAGTTTCTACTTCTAAAAGTATCACCAAACACTAAGAGTTTCTTCTAAGGTTGTAATATCAAACATGTTGTATCTCACTATCAATCTAAAAAAGAACATGTCGTTCTTAAGGATCTTCATCTCTATTCTACCATCTTGAAGGTTGTAATAGTCGTAATGTCTAATCGAATAAGTCAGCAAACAATAGCTTTTGAGTTGAATTTGCTAGTTGTTGATTTTTCATCTTTCTAATACTAGAAAATTCAAAAGAATAACAAATAATAGTATAAGATAGAATGAAATCTCTATTAAACTTGCTTTGTTTTATAACAAAGATTTTTTTGACTTTTCATCTTGGTTTTAATGGATATCATCAATGAAACATATTGACTTTTGCTGATGTATTTGCTAGATTCCTAAATGGATTTTATATATATTTATTAATATAATATCCATACTATTGTATAAGATATTCCAATTGATTTCAACATTGTCTTAAATCTAAGACCTCTTTCACCTCAAATTCTTTATTATTGTCTACTTCTATTGAAGGTAGTGGTATTTGTCTTTTTTCTTGTATATCCATTATCTTGTATAACTCAAACACTAATATATGGAATACATGATGGATCTTCATAGATCTTGATAAATATAATCAATAAGTATTTGAATTGATCTATTCACAAATTAAAAATAGTCCAAACTTATAATAATCTAACTTATTACAAAAACAAGTAGTCTTGATATTATAATAAAATAATCATATTTTATTGTCCAAATAGAATTGAAGTTATTTCTTATGATAGACATCTATATTGATCTTTTGTTATTCTTGAGCTTCTTTTAATTGTACCTTCATTGTTGCATGTAGTTCTAACAATCAATTTATTAAATCTTTTATTGTAAAATTATCAACTTTTGAAAAGTAAAAAATATCAAATTATAGATGATAACCATAATTTATAAAGAATGGAATTTGTTAAATAGAAGAATATACTAAATTATTATAAGCAAATTCTGCCAATGGTAATAGAGTTGTCCAATTATCTTGATAATAATTGATGATACATCTTAAATATTGCTTCAAAACTTGATTTATCCATTTCATTTGTCCATCAATTTGAGGGTTGAAAGCTAAAAATATTTTATATCTACTTTTAATATTTTGAAAAAAATTCTCCAAAATCTTGATACAAATTATATTCTTCTATTTGACATAATGTCCCTTGGTAATCTATAATAATAATAGATATTATCAAAGAAGAGTTTAATTATTTCTTCACCTATGATAGATTTTATACATAATACAAAATATACCATCTTGGTGAAACAATCTATAATCACAAATATAGAATCATATAAACTTGAATTTAAAAAATTCATGATAAAACATATAAAAATAAAAGATTAAGATTATTATTGTTTATATAATAGTTGAAAAAGTTTGTAAGATCAATGATGAGGAGTTTTTTTTATCTTGAACAAATGTTGCACGATTATACAAACTCTTTAACATCCTTCTATATTTGAGGCTATCAAAAATCTATTGATATTGGCTTCAAAGTCTTGTTATATCCAAAATATCTTGTTACATAGAAGTTATGATGAACTTCAAGAGTATATAGTCGTGGTTCATTTTTTGGAATATATAAGCATCTTTTAAAATAGAATAAATTATTTTTGAACTTGAACTTAGAAGTATTATGAGACTTAGATGAATTATTCTTAATATCATAAACAAGACGGTCTAAAGATATACTTGATTAGACTTGCTTGAAAAAAATTAAAACAATAATCAATATTGATTTCATTACTTGAAGATGAAATTGCTTTGACTTCAAGATGATCATTTTTTGTTGATCAAAAGCTGAATCTTCTTCTTTTGGTACAACATAAGAATGTCTAGAAAGGGCATTGGATAGACCTTATTGTTTTCTTAGCCAATAAGTAATGATAAACTCGAATCTTAATAAAAACATTCTCCAACAAGGTTGACAACGATTCAACATGCATATTGACATGAAGTACTCAAGGTTGTTGTGATCTATATATATAGTGACTAGACTAAAAGCATCTTTTAGATAATGATGCCATTCTTAAAAAGAATCTATATTGATAAGAAGTTCTTTATTATAGATTTTGTAGTTGATCTTTATTGTTAAAAAAAATTTAGAATAGAAAGCTACTAGATGGAGTTTATTATTTGCTTCTATTTGTAATAATATCACCTTCAAAACAAAGTCTAATATATCTATTTTCATAAAAAAATATCTTAAAAAAATTGATGCAATACAAGGTTGGTATAAAAATAAAAGTTGTCTTTAAAACTTCAAATAATGCTTTTGTTTCTTTACTCCACTTGAATTTGTCTTTATAAGTTAAGCATATAAATAGAACTACAATTTAAAAAAAATTCTTAATGAAGATTTGATAGTAATTAACAAATTTCAAAAAGTATTGCATATTTTTTTATTATTTTTAGAATCTTTTAGTCTATGATTGTCTAGATTTTTTTTAGGATCTATCTTAAGATCATTATTTGAAATAATATATTTTAAAAAATCAACTTGAATAGTATGAAATATATACTTTTCTATTTTGGCATACAATCCTGTATCTTTAAGTTTTTGTAGTACATGACAAACATGTAATTTATATTCTTTTGTATTCTTAGAATAGATTAAAATATCACATAGATAATAAATAATAAAATTATTTAAGAACTCATAAAAAAATATCATTCATGAAATATTGAAAAGCAGCTAGTGCATTTGTAAGTCCAAAAGGCAAAAAGTTATATTTAAAGTGTCCATATCTTATTTAAAATGTAATTTTCTATTTATCTCTTTTTTGATGTAGACCAAGTTGTATAGTCCTCATAGATCTATTTTTGTATAGATCTTAATTTAATTCAATTAATTAAAAAGTTTAGATATTAAAAATAAAGAATATATATTTTTTATGGTAATCTTGTTGAGTCCTTAATAATCTATATATGTTCATAGTGATCTATCTTTTTTTTTCACAAATAAGATAGGAGCTTTTACTAGAGATTTTGAATGGCATATGAAATTCTTGGCCAAGTTTTCATCAATGTATTTCTTAAGTTCAGCCAATTCATTTTATTATAAATTGTAGATTGGTCCAAATAAAGACTGAGTTCTCTCTTTAAGATTGATTGAACAATTATATAGATAATGCTTTAGAAGAATATATGCATTCTTCTTTTCAAAAATATCTTAATAATCTTAATATTGACTTAGAATGCCACTTGAAGTCTTTCCACTATCAAAAATAGATGTAATATAAACAACAAAAGGTGATCTTTCTTTTGTTGTATGTATAAAAGCTTTTAATCTTACAAGTACAAATTTTATTATACTAGATTTATGGCTTTTCACTTGATTAACAAAACTCTTATTAATGCTTTGAAAAAAGTCATGTCTACAAGAAATCCAATCTATTCAAGGATTACATTTTTTTAGCCATGATAAATGTAAAATAATTGGATTAAAAGAAGATTTAATTATTTTAAAGATTACATAATTATTATGACCATCTATTATTATATTTATAAGAAAGATTTCAAGAATAATATCTCCAAAAGACAACAAACAACCATCTACGACTTCTACATATATGAATTTAGTTTTTTGTATTAAAAGTATTTTATAATTTTTAATAAATTCTTCATCTACATAACATGTTGAGGCTCCTAAATCTACCAAGATAGATGCTTTGTGATTTTTAGGTCCCAAATATACATCTATTATAAAACAAAAAAAAAATTCTAAAAAAAAAATATGACCTTTACTAGAAGTTGTAAAAGATTCCAACTGCACGGTTCCTATTATAGCTAGACAAACTCATTTTCTTCTTTGTTAGCTGTATTCTTTATTTTGTAGTTGTTTCATTTATTTGGATAATGTTAAGCAATGTGCTTAGATTCTTTATAATATAAGTAGAATCCTTTTTGATAACAATGAGTCTTTTTTTGTTGAATAAAAGATTTAAAATATATCACATTAATTTGTATGTCTTCTACTTTTGAATATATGTATTAAAAAGATGTTAGTATTGCTATTATATTATAATAATATTGAGGCTTCCTTGTGCAACTCTCATATCAAAATTCAAAAAGTCAATTGTCATACTTTACAACAAAGTCAATTGCTTAATTTAATGTTTGAAGATCAAGTAAGTTGAGGATCAATTTTTTTATCTCATATTGTAACCTGTAGAGAAATTGGCTGATGAAAGCAAGATCATTCCACTTGATATCAATCGCTAATTATCAAAATTATGAAGCATATAATAATAGTGATTGATTGATTTGTTGCAAGATACAAATCTTCTTGGTTGTAATACAAATTACATCATGTTTTCCATACATAGATTAAATTTCTACTAAAAATACCTCTAAATTTTCCAATATTGAATCTTATTATTCAAAGAAAGATGAAAACCATAATAAAGTAAAACTTGAAAGTAATATTCTAATAAACTTGATATATGATCTTTAAATTGGATAACTTTGAGATTCAAATTTGATCACTACTTATACTTGATTGATAGATCCTTAAAACTTAGATCTTGTGCCATTAAATTTCTCAAGCAAATTAATTTTTGGTTCTTTGATGCTTGAACAATATTCTATCATAGGTGAAATAGTATGGCTTGGTATAGACATTGAAGTAGCTCTAATCATCTCTAAATCTTCACTTTTTGCTAATCTTATTGTTCCTTGTGGTAGTACATTAAGTTGATGCATTGCAAGCATTAATTTTCTTATTTGTTCTTGCATTTGTACCATTGTATTCTTTGTTTTAGGAAGCTTTGCCATAATAATACAATAGAAAGAAAAGTGTATATTTTCATTACAAAACAAAATACTAAAGAACAAAGAAAAAAAATTTAGAAATAATATCAGTTTAAAAGTGAATAATCCGCAACTTTTAATATGCTTATATCTTATCAAAAAAAAAAATCCACTCTTAATCAAAAAAAGATAAAGTTTTGATATTATATATATATTCTTGTCAATCTATCAAGAATATGAACTAAAAGAAGATGCATAAATTAATGAAATTTATACCAAAGGAAAATGATAAAATAGAAATAAGAAAGTATATATATTCAAAAAGAAATTAGAATGACTATTACTAAAGATTAAAAAATATAAAGATTCTTAAACTAGACTAGAAGTAAAAAAAAATTGACAAGAGTAAAGAAGGCTTCACTCTTATCTCTATATATACTATCTATCTAAGAGCTACATGGCAATGTTCTATAGGACCTCCAATACATGTCCAATTTGCAAGACATATGTCAAACTAATAAGACAAGTTTCCTATAAGTGTATCTTGTACTTAGCTTGTTCTATAAGCTACCAACATGTGTAACATGTGGCTAATTTATTTGCCAAGTTTCTAACCTATCAATCACCTATAGACATATATAAAGATGAAATTGCATCAATGAAGCTTCTAGGAAGCTTTTCTATAAGATATTATCTAATTATTAATATAAAAAAGATATCATAATTAAAATCTCCTCTAGCAGCATGGTTGTAGTAGTGGTAGTAGAAGAAGAAATGTTGCTATTTTTTTCTTTCTTGGGACAAGAAACATAAAATAATTTTTTTTTTTTCTTTTTTTTCTTTTTTTTTTCTTTTCTTGTCTTAATTAGGATCAAAAGCCACATCATATTTCAAATCTATAAAGAAGGATTTATTCTACACTCTCTTTTATTAAATGTTGTTCATGATTAAAGTGAAATGTAAAGTTCATATTTGTTATTTTATTGGAATAGCAAAAAGATTATAAAAAAAAAAAGCTATGTATCAATTTTTTTAAAATTTTTGAATTAAAATTTTTTTTAAAAATATAAAAGAAGTTCATGTCTAGTTAGAAATAGATATAGAGTATGAAAAGAAAGTAAAGAATCTATGAATTTTAAAAGAGATCTTAAAGATACAAATTTTTTATTTTAAAGATTATACTCTTTTTAAAAAAATACACAAACTATGAAATGAAGAGATCTTTAATAGCTAAATTTGAAAAGATATAATTCTTTATTTTGGAAAGAATATAAGTAAACTATCTCTTCAACAAAGTTAGCAAATTGAATAGCAATTTGACTATAAAAGAACACTATTGATTAATAAGGTGCATCTAAATATATATTAAGTAGAAGCTTTATAATAATAAAAATTATTATACAATCCATAATCTTGATAAATAAGCTATGAATAATAAAATATTATTGTTAGGCTGTGTACAATTGATCGTACATAAGTCAATTAAATTGTAAAAGTAAATGAATTGTTATCCATGAAAAAATACTCAATAAGTGAGTATAAATTTTTATAAGATGGTGGTGAAAATTTGAAATCATGAAAATTGAATTTGGTGATGTGTTGAAAAGTACTAAAAAATTATAATAAAGATTAGTTTTTGATATAGACTATAGACTTAGAGTAAGCTTAGTAGTAAAGATAATTTATTAGATAATAAATCTATAGGTTTATTTATTTGAGAGAAATTAAAATATATTATCTTTCCAATATATTTCTACTTACTTCTATTTATTTTTATTTACTTAAATTTATTCCTATTTACTTAAGTAAGATAGGTATCTATTATAATATATGAACAATTGAAGACATGCATGGTCCATGGTCATACATGAACTATTGAAGATATACATGGTTCATGATTATATATGAATCTAATAGAGTATTAATGAAATATTAAAAATATTGAATAAAGCTAAAAAAAAACTAAAGTAAGAATTGATTTTATAAAAATTACATTTAATAGTGATGATATTTTAATAAGAGTAAAGATTATAAATATTAATATGCACATAAAATGGATGGAGCATGGATTATTCTAATATGTAATGCATAAATGCATTTATTGTGGATACTTTAAGAATATAGTTAACTTATTAGCAAAGTCATGACTATTATAGGCATATACTTGTGTATCAAAGTATATTCTTGAATGTTTAGAAAATTAAAGAATTAAAAAGAAAATAAGAAAAAAATCTCTTTTATATTAACTTTGACATATTTGTAACCTTGGTTACGCATACAATAGCTAATCTAGACTTCTCCACAAGAATCATGTATGCTTTAGGATTGTTTTTAAAAAAAACTTTTTATATTACAATCATAAAAGATAAATTTAATGAAGGGTGGAAAACAATAAAATCAAACATAACCTTATTAAGAAGTATAACAAAGTACTTAGAAATAACTTAGATTTTTTTTTATTTTTAAATTGTTATAGCTTGGATAAATCAATTCTAACTTTTAGAGCACACTCTAACTTTGTATACAAAAGGAGTCAATAATTGCTTAAAAAGATGTTTACAGATATTTATTGGAGATATTTCAATGGTATATGAAAGAATCCTACAAGCCCGTAAGGTTGAGTATTTGGAAATTGCTACATAAATTTCATACAAGCAATTCAAAACTAACATCAAGCATCAAATTTTCTTTATATAGTAGTTTATATAAAGATTTTATATTATAAATTAAATAAAAGTTCTAAATATTATTATTAGATAAAATATATATTAGATATTAAATTTATATATATATATATATATATATATATATATATATATATTTACACATTCTAAAGAACATTTGGGCTTCTTTTCTAGTACATTATCTAAAAATACATTAAAATTAATCAAAAATTGATTGAAGATCATTTCTATAAGTATTAAAAATTCCACTAATCATATAAAATAATTGCCTTATTTATCAAAGTGGAAGCATAAGAAACAACAAAAAATTATATAACATAGTTGGAAATTACAATTCAAATATAGATATCATATTGACACATTATAATACAAATTCAAATTTGAAACATTATTGGAATTAGTAAATATTTTGTTTTTGTTAAAAATTCTAATATAATAATATCTAAAAAAAGATAACATTAGGGAGCAAAAAATCCTTAGTAAAACTTTAATTTAATCTAAAAGAATATATATACCTTTGATGTCACAAATAAATTATATCAAGTAGAAGATATTACAATAATTGTATAAATAAGTGATTATTAGCCACAATGCATAGACTTTTTTTGAAAGACTTTGTCAAGGTGTACAAACAACATCAAAAGAGACAATAGAGGAGAAAAAATTGTAATTATATAAGTGAAGTAATTGCTTGTATGTTACATTTTATTAGCATAGATATCATATTCAATGATAATTTTATTTATAAATTTATCTAGTTAACAATAGCTAATTGACAATAGCTAGTTGTAAATGGAGACAAAGCATAAATACTAAAGAATTAGCAAGAAAATACATTAGATAATTATATAAATATTAAAAAATAAAAATAAAAAATATAAGATTAAGAATTTAGTTGGCACTCTATTTAAAGCAAAGGTAGTAAAAATGTTGGCTAATGGCTTATAAAAAAAATTGATTAAAGATGTTGTTACTTAATTAAAGACTATTGATAAGCCTTAAAAAGAAATAACTAATAGAGCTTGTACCTTATTGGCAACATCCACACTATATTATAAATACAATTGAAAAAGTTTGTTTAAGAGATTCTAACAATCTAAGAATTAATAATCTATAAAGATTTGTCTATGGATGCCAATATGAGGTTGAAGCTTATAGAATACGCTCAATTAAAGCTTACAAAACTTTAACTAGTACATATTGTTAGAACTTCTTAAGCAAGCTTCTCCATTTATATTTAAAATATAATGCATACATTAATGATAAGGTATGATCTCCACTAATTATTGATAGATAATGATTAATCAGAATTTCTTATTAGTTATTCAAGAGATGCAATCAAACATCAAGTGGATGAATGAAAAACAATGTTATAAGAAGATTGGTTGTAACTAAATATTTTATAAAGTCATTAATTTTATTACTTAAGATACTAAAATAGTTGAGAGAGAGTACCAAAATATCCATATTTTTTATCATTTGAGTATTATACAAATGTTAATAGATTCTTTATATTTTAAAATCATAATAAATTATTATTAGTTTATATTCTTTTAAATATCTTATATCTTTTAGAATAATAATATAGATAATAATAGTCTAATAAATGAGATTCAAAACTATTATTTTATATATCTAAATTATATATCTTTTATAATTCTAATATTAGTAGTTATATAATATCTTTCTATCTTGATAAATTATACTTTTATATTTAATATTTTTTATAAAATTATTAATTTTAATTTAATTTTCTATAAAAAGATATAAAATCTTATCTAACTTAAAATACATTTCATACTTTCAAGAAAAATATTTTTGATTCTTATGTACTAATATTTTAAATAAAAAATAAATTAAATTTTATTAATAAGATTACTAATATATGGAAGTTAAAAAATAATCTAATGGCAATATATTGATTTTGAATATTTTACAATTTATTATAAAATGAATTATATTTTTTCCTTAAAAAAACATTAATATTGTGATCCATAATTTTTTAAAAATTAGATATAAATATAGAGAGAGAGATGAAAAAGTATGACGGAGAGTTTAGTGGAAACAGAGACATCTAACAAAACGTTTTCATCCAGGAGTGGTCACGCTAGATGAATGATAAAGAACGATCCACGCACCAAACCAAGGTCGGAACAGAACCGGGGCGCGGGAGAAGGTGCCAGAGTTCCCCACCTTGGGAGGAATTAGGTCCCATTCTGACCACAGACCCGTCAGCGGGCGAGGGGGGCAAGAAGCAGGGCAGGGAAGGGCAGGGGAAGGGAAGGGCACTGGGGCACACAAAGGGGCTCTGTATCTTCTTATCAACCAAAAGCACCTGTCATTCTGTGCAAGCCTCTTGTTCCTCATCTCCTTCGTTCCCCTTCGTTTCATCGTCTCCTCCTCCTCTTCCTCTATCTCCCCTCTGCATGTTTCTATCGTCATCCTTTGCCTCCAATTCCTCGTGTTTTGCTTTTCTTCTCTTTTCCAGTTGTGTGGATTATTCGTTCTAGGATAGTTGCCATCTGAGGCTGGCTGCGGAGTGTGCTGGCAACGGAGTAGTGTGAGGATGGTGTGAAGACTTTGAAGAGGCAGGGGACACGAAGATGGCGATCTCTGGTAGTGGACTCCTGCTCGGGGAATTTTTTCTTCACGAGAGGTTCTGTGTGGCGCGAGCTGAGAAGATCGTTAGCCTTGACTTTCTTCCGTCCTCCAGCCATGTCTGTGCCGCCAGGAGGAGTGGGAAGTGCTCGTGGAGAGCGCGGGCGTCCGTTTCTGTGCAGTTGCGGGAAGCGGGGAGTGGTGCTGAGGCTTTGCTAGAGGGAATTGCGCATGACTTGTACTTAGAGAAGGATAGTTTGGGGAATGAGGATTCGAATTCTAGTGGACAGGAAGTTGTCAATTCCTCAGACGCTGCTTCTTCGGATACTTCTTCTTCTTCTCCTTCTTCTTCGTCTCAGGTTGATAGGTCTATGTCGAGTTACGTTGAGATTATTAGTGCACTGCGAGGAAAACGTTCGAATGCATGCGAAAATTCTAATATGGGTCGCGGATTAGGAAACTCTGAGGATGTAGAGAAAAGATCCGTCACGAAAGTCGTAGGAAAGCCAATTACTAGGAATGTGTCCAGAGCGAAAAGAAGAGGTTACGCGAAATCGAGTGGACGTGAAAGAAGTAGGGATATTTGGGAATCGTCAAGGGATTCAAAACATAAAACAATTAATTTGGTTAAGGCGATAAACGCATTGCCATGCGGAGGTTCAGTTCTAAATTTGCTCGAGCAATCTGAGTTGCAATTTACATCACGCCAAACGTCTTTCATTTTGAATTCTCTTAAGAATCCCGACAAGGCGCTGGAAGCGTTTCAGTGGATGCAAGAAAAGGGGAAGACGAGAGGGAACGTGTATTCCTACAACATTATGTTCAAGATTCTAGGGTCGAGACAGGAATGGTCGATAATTTACGAGCTTCTAGGTAAAATGCAGGGAGGTGGTTGTGAGCCGGATGATTACACATTCAACACCTTAATTATGAGTGCAAGCAAGGCTGACTATGCTGACTATGCCACGAAAGCTTTCCAAATGATGTTAGAGAAGGGAGTTCAACCCACCAGATTGACCTACAGTATGATGATGCTGCTGTATCAGAAGAATGGTAAAGTCGAGGATGCAGAGGTTGCATTCTCGCACATGTTGCAGAGCGGGATTCAAGTGGTGGCCGCATACTCTGCCATGATCGCAATTTACACGCGGTGCGGTTTCTTTGAGAAGGCAGAGAAAATAATGGAGGACATGTGGAACCACAAAATTGCGCCCGACAGAGATAACTGGTTGAAGCAAATGAATACTTATGGACAGCAAGGCAAAATAGAAGAAGCGGAGCACATAATGGACACAGTGGAGAGGTTAGGGATGGATTTAGGTGTCGTCGGTTATAACTCTATGATCACTGCATATGGGAAGGCAGGTCTTTACGAGAAAGCACTTCGGCTGGTTGAGAAGATGAAAGAGGCGGGCCTCGAGCCAGACGAGGTAACGTATAGCTGTATGATAGGGGCGTGTGGACGTGCGGGGAAGCTTAGGGATGCATTAGTTTATTTTCAGGAGATGAAGAGATTGGGAATTATGCCAGCATCATCAAATTTTAACACTCTGATTAGTCTGTACGGGAAGGCAAGAAATGTGGTGGGCATTGTCCGTGTCTTAGCGGATATGAAGAATTTTGGGTGTACGCCTGATTCACAGACGCTAGATGCGGTTGTGAGGGCATATGAAAGGGCTGGGCAGACGAAGAAGGTCGTTCAGGTTCTTAGCTTATTACGGGAAGCTGGTTGGGTTGAAGACACAGAAAGTTATGGCACATTGCTACATGTTTACCTGAAATGCAATCTGCAGAAAGAAGCCTTAAGTGTGTTTTCCGCCATGCGCAAAGCTGGTATGGCACCGAAGGAATATATGTGCCGCAGCCTAATTTGTGCATGTAAAGATGCTGGAATGTTCGAAGATGCGACAAACGTGTTCAAGGACATGCAGATTGCAGGCGTTGTTCCCAGCTTAGAGACCTCATGCACCATGATTAATGTCCATGGGTTGAAGGGCGATGTAAAACAGGCTGAAGAGCTGTTCCGCTCACTTCGAAGTTCAGTTTCAAAACTAGATATTATAGCGTATAATGTCATGATCAATGTCTACATGCGGTATGGAATGCAGGAAGAGGCCTTCAGGATTTACAAGTTAATGGAAGAAGAAGATGGTCTGCTTCCAGACTCTTATACGTATCACTCAATGTTGAGAATGTGTCAGAAATGTAATCTCCAGACGCAAGCCGAGGAGATTTATTGGAGGTTGAGAAACTCAGATGTCGAGTTAGACGAAGTTATGTGTAACTGTGTGCTTAACACTTGCGCAAGATTTTTGCCTCTTGAGGAGGTGCATAAAACATTTCAGGAAATGATAGATGTTGGATGCATTCCAAATACTATAACATTCAACGTTATGATTGATTTGTACGGCAAAGCTGGGATGCTAGACAGGTAATTTTCTTTCTCTCTCGTCGATGTATGATTGAAGTGATTGCCCTTCCCAAAATTACAGTTGTCTAAACACTGCAATGTAGCTGAGGCTTGTTGTCAGAATACCACTATGTATACTACTATTTAAATCAGCATGTGATTTTTGAAGACTATTTGACATTGCCTAGGTGATGTTAAAGTCAATCTTGTACTTTTAGATATTTTACTTTCATTTCTGCATTTTGTTTTTTCCTTGAGTTCAATTGGATGTTCATTATGATTCACGTGTCAGCAATTCTACATGGTCCATCCCCACAAATTTGTGCATTCAGCTTATATGTGTTCCCTCTTTGCAGGGCACGTGATGCTTCGAAGTTAGCTCAGCAATTAGGAGTAGCGGACAAGATAACATTCAGCACTTTGATTAATTCTTATGGCAAAAAGCAAGACTTTCGAAATATGGAGGCGACTCTTTGGGAAATGCAGAATGCAGGGCACGGAGGTTCTTTGGAGGCCTATAATTGTGTACTTGATGCGTATGGAAAAGCAGGTCATCTTGACAAGCTTGAGGATGTAATTGCTCGTATGGAGAAATCGGGCCTTCAGATGGACCTTGCATCGTATAATATTCTCATCAATATATATGGAAGACACACTAAGATTACTGAGATGGAGGCTCTATTTCACAAAATGCAAGTAAGTTCATGTATTTATCAAGTCAATATAGAGCTTCATGCTAATATATATTTTATTGCTTGAGCTCTTTCGAGACAGAATTTATGCATGGTGCATGTTGCAAAGGTTAATCTGTTTTATTTTTATTTTTATCACCCAATTTATTTTTCTGACATTGCATGTATGAATCTTACAGTGATTTTAGCTGTTCAGTTTGTACTTAAATCTTATAGATGGTCGGCTGTGTATGATATGGGTCTTATTCCTATATTTTGGAAACTGGGGCCTGTCTATTGGCACAAAACATTTGTTTAAATGTCTTTGGTGCTATTTGTTGTTATTGACCTGATATAAAACCAATTGCACTCGTGCAGGAAGAGGGCTTCATCCCTGACAGATGGACTTATAATACTATGATTAGAACATATGGCTATGCGGATTATCCTGATAAAGCAGTAAATACCTTCAAGATGATGCAAGACGCAGGAATCATGCCAGATAGAGTAACCTATGTCATGCTTGTTGCTGCTTTTGAGAAAGCAGGGAACCTCCTAGAAGCAGCGAGGTGGTCTCTATGGATGACTCAAGCAGGCTACACAAAATGATCGCAATAGAAATCAATGATTCATTGCTCATGTAAGTACTAGTTCTTCGATCAGCTTGCTACGTCTGTGACGACCAGGATCTTTTATATTTCCTGTGGTTCTGTTTTTTTTTTTTTTGGGCGATTGTTAGTGTCGATTGTGAATTACTTGGGTCAACTTTCCCATGGTTGCTATATTTGAAGCACTTGTCTGTCACTTGGACATTAACTGTCACTTCTATTTAACCAGCGTGAAAGTGAGGAATTGCTATAGTCTACAGTAATGAATGTTTGGAAGGTACATTGAACAGGTGATGTGCAACAAACCATACTGAAAGGATTAAAGCTCAGTCCCTCAACCAAATATGCAAATGATTCAAGAAATCAAATAGGAGCTGGAGAGGTACATCTACTTTTTGCACTCTGGACACTTAGCATTAGCGAAATAGTCTCGTAGCTAGATTCGGGAATTTACAGTACCCTGATGACGGTATTGTGTTGCCTGGCAATATTATTATTAAGCCCATAATGTTTTTGTTGGGTTGCAGTATGATGTACAACAATCGCACAGTAATCAATCATACCTACCGTGCTAACAAAGCTTTCATTTAGGAAATAATATTGATGACCCTGTCTTGATAGACCACTGTTTATCACATGTCATCATCGGCAGTGAAATGTCGAAGTGGCATTGAGTACTCTCAGGAGCAGAATTTCCATTTTAAATCTGGCTATTAGGCGATTTTCATTTTCCTGCCGTGGACGCTTCGATACTTGAGGAATGTAGACACCACTCAAACAAAACATCACTGCTACTGTACTTTTAAATCTTAACAAACTATTCCTTCCGACTACCTCAGAACACTCTTCTCTCATACCTGCTACTAAGACCAACATTTTCACATTTTGAATGTGGTATGATAAAGACTACAGAATAGTGTAAAGAAGTTTTGGGTGCACAGTTTCAAACAGTCCATACCTAGGGTGTGGTGTAGGTGGTGTACAACTTTTGTATGCCTCTTCACTGCTCAAATAGTATTGACCCTATCACAATGATTGTACGAGAGTAAATATATTTTGGAGATGAAGGTTGGATATGTCTAAGGAATAATACCATTTGGTTTTGAAGGAAATTCACCAAGAGCGTCTACAATTTTGTGTAATTACTTGGTCTTTGAAAGTAACTTACATTTAAACTTTTTGGTCTTTCAAAAATTAACATTAATTTTCAAATGTTCATTTAGAAGAAATATTCAAGAAATTACAAACTGTTTTGTATTTTTTTCATAAAATAGAGTTAATCAAAATTCAGTGACATAATTTTTACTATACATTATATTTAGAGAAAACACATTTGATGAACCATATAAAAATATTTTGTAATAAAAAGAAGATAATATTTTTTAAGTTTTTTACTATAAATATATATATATATATATATATATATATATTGAATGGTCTTATAATTCTTTATAGATGTTTAATAAATTCTTATTACATGGATCATATATGTGCAATGTTTTGTACTTTTTTTAATTAAATGCTTATAAAATCAAAGAACAAAATGAAATTGCATAATTTTAAATTAAAATGAGTAAATATTCACATACATTTGGAAGATTTATACAAAATAGAATTATATTGAGTAAAATTACAAAAAATAAAATAAAACTTTTTACAAGGTAAATGTTATATTTAAGATATTTTTTTAAAAAATGACAATCAAAGTATCCAAAAAATATTGTAAGGAGATTTGTTTTTTTGCTCCTTTCTTACTTTATCTTTTTTTCCTTTTATTTATACAAAAAAATTTAAAGACTTAAAAAAAAAAAAAAAAAAAAAAAAACTAATATTAAAAACAAATAAAGTTAATGGAAGGTTTATTTATTTTTTATTTCTACATTATAAGAGACTTTAGAATCATTGTCACAAAATTAACTTGATAAATGATGAGGCAGTGATACTATTAAGTGAGATATTATTAAGTGAGAGGGACTTTATATTTAGGGTACAAGGTGAGAGGCCACAACTTTTAAATTTTTTAACTAGTTGAAATTGAAAAGTCTCACTATCTTGGCTTTATACTTAAAAAAATAAGTCCAAATGCTTTAAGAGGAAAAGATGATATAGAATGTATGTTTTTCTTATATAGTATGAATAATACTATCTTCCAAAATTTCTTGTGGACTTATCTCAAGAGGTGGTTTTTAGAAAAATATAAGAAGTTGTATTAGATAATACTTAAAATAACCATTAAAATTTAAGAAATTAAGTATTTAATACTTTTATAATTATTTGAATTAATATATGAATTAATATATTTAGAATTATAATAATATATATATATATATATATATATATATAGTCCATTTTATGGCCTCTTCTTACTTTATATTGTATCTAAAGACAAAGACTTCCCAAAGAGAATTTTTCTTCACCAAGTAGGGGATTTTAATAAGACTTTTGAATTGTGGCCTTTCAAAGTGGACTTCTAGATATAAAGTCCCCCTCAATGCAAAGCTTTCTTTATATTTAAATTCCAAAAATGGCATTATCACATTTCATAATATACCTTGGAGAGAATGATGTATATTATATTATAATGAAATCTTATGTAATAATTTAGTAATAACTTGGATATATTTTTATAAATTTTTATTACTTTATACTAATTTTAAAAACAATAGAAGTTAAATACAAGTTTCATAAAATATCAAAAATAACAAATTAAAAAAAATAAATGATATTATTTTTTAAATAATAGTTTTTATATATTTTAAAATTTTTATCTATTCCAACTCCATCTTTTTGTATATATATATATATATATATATACACATACACATACACACACATACGTACACATACATATGTGTGCACACTCTTTGTTTTTCATTCAATAAAACCATATAGTTCTTTTAATAAATATTGTATTCAATATTTGTGTTGTTGTAATCCTTATTAATAAATTGAGTTGGGAAAACATATATGTATGTATGTATGTATGTATGTATGTAGTGGTATAACATGAACTATATTTAAGTTCAAAAAACTAAATTTTATTTATGTCATTTTATGTGTAGTTTTAAACTAAATAGTCTATAAAGTATTTTTGTTATTAATAATATTTTCATACTACTACCCTCATGCATTTGTTTCTCTTACAGCTGATTTTGTTCTTTTATGTGGAGTGTGGTAGTCATGCTGAGTAGTGTTATTGGTTCCAAAGAATACAACTGCAGTATTTTATTTTATTTTATTTTAAGTCATAAATCAGATATATAATGAATAAGTAAATATTTGAATACAATTCAATTTAAATACAAAAAAAAAAAAAAAAAGAAAAAAAAGAAGTATAATAATCAGTAATAAATTTACCCAATTAATTGATTTTATAATTTTTTTAAGATCAAGGATTTATCTTGTTGCTTTTTAGTATTTAAATTGTAAGAAAATCTGATTTCATGGTTGTTTAATGTTTTTAATTCAATGGGCCTTCATACTGTTTTTGTGTGTATGTATAATATCTTTTGTAACATATTTTGTGGATTGTTATTTGTCACAGGATATTAGTTTTTGAGTTTGTCAACAGGATTATTTGTTTCATTTTTTATCTTATATATATATATATATATATAGAAATATGATAATTTGTATACTTAAAGTCTTAAAAAACCAAACTACTTAAGTACATTAAAATTCATATGACTTATTATGATGTTGGTGATTTAAAATACCATTTAAACAGTCTTCAATATCAATTGCATTTTATTTCAGTCAAAGCACCAGTAATTTTTTTATTCATATTGTATGAGGTTTAAACATGTATGATTGGATTGTACACCATGTTCTTTGAAATAGTCACATGGGTATCAATTTAAAAAACGTCTTTTTCCACTCCAGATTACATTTTCACAGTCAATCAGCAGGTCATTTTCATGGTTTATCTTCACTCAACAACAAAACTATGAAACTAATTCAAAATTTGAGCTTTTTAAAAAGAAATTATACACATTAGTTTCTTTTATCCATATAATTTCAGATCTCATCGTTCTAGACATTTTTCATTTTTGAAACACGTGCACAAACAAAACATCTTCAAGATATTTAATTTTTGATTAATAATATATATATATATATATATATATATATATTTTTTTTTTTTCATTTATCTTCAAATGCATACAATCCAACCTTCATACTGTAGGGTTTCAGGTTTTTTAATAAAAGTATATTTCATGTACATTTTTTGGAGGTTTTTAAGTTAATTGTTTAGAGTGCCCCTTCTTCGATGTGACACGTCACCCAGTTAACAACCCCACTCTTCAACCCGTCCGCCGTCATCTGCGGCCAGAAACTCACTCCACCTGGCCCGGCCCCACCCGGACCCGGGCACCGAAAGAACCCCACCACGTAAGCCCTAAACAAGGAATCCACAAACGCGATCAATCCCATCGTGAGAATGCCTCCGACCGCGATCAAAACCACAACTTCTATCGACAAGAATCGAAGCTTCGAAATCGAGCAGTTGGGCATCGCCTCCAGCTGCGCATTCGGAAGAAACTGCACCGAATTGGCGAGATGTAACAGCGGATTGTGCTTGTGACCACTCTTGCTGGGCTGCAAGGAGATCCTCTCTGGCTTGCCGCAGAGTTTGCACAGGCACATGATGGGCGTTGATTTCGATGACACCGAAGTTGCGGCGTCGCACAAGTTGCTGCGGAAGTCGAGATTGACGTCGCAATTCGGAAAGGTGTCGACCTGAATCTCTAAATCTTGCAGTCGAGGCAGTGCTGGCTCGGGTGGTTGGCTTTGTTGATGAGGTTGATGTGGGTTTTCATCCTGTTGGCTTTGTTCATGGGGGTTTGGTTCGGGTTGCGGTGACATGCGTTCAGGTTGAGGTACATCTGGAGTTTGTGTCGTTGTGGGCCGTGTGTGCACCATTGGAGACAGCTTGGATGGTGTCCAATTATTCCTGTCCCGGTGCATTGTGTGCGGAGTTGTCTCTCTTTGGGAGGTCTCAGACGGTCGGGTCGGATTTTCTGAGTGTTGAAGAGGGGGAACTCTTTGTTTAGGTTTTGGATTTAGAAGTTTCGCTTCATTTATAGCGTTCGCTATCATTTCTCTAGCAATCTTGGTTATGCTTCGAGAAGGTTTAGTGGCTCGAAGTAGAAATAAGCTTGAATTAGGGTTGGATGGATGTGTTTTTGCTGCTGGCATGGGGGGTATCTGCTTTTGAAACAGCTGGAGTGTGGAGTTAGAGTTCCTGTTGTTCAAGACCCGCACTAGAATTTTATGCTTTTCATCCTTTTCGCCGCACTGTCCTACTGTGGTACTTGCCACCGTCTCTATGGTCGAGGATTTTGATGCAAAACCACATGCATCAGCGCTTTGCCTCTTAGAATCTCTCGTTGGCGCCTTTTTCATGCCTTCGTGAGATGCACTAAAACATACAACTCGGTTTCTGACAGCATTTCGTTTAATCATCGGAGAGACTTGAGAATTTCTCGATTCCTGCAAGTCCCTGAACTTTGCAAATCCTGTGTTCCTATCGTTGATATGGGTGTTGAGTTTTCTTCTAACTGTCGCCATGTTACTGTGTCTACTTCTCATTATCGTTGATGAGACTCTTCGCCCATAGTTTTTGGCATGCACTTTGTCCTTTCGTGCGTTGAGTGCATAAAAAGGCAAAGCATAGTATGGGTCATTTGATGCACACCGAGAATCTTTGCATTCAGGTCTACTCCCACAATTCCTTGCAGCGGCAAGTTGATTAAGTCGATAATCTTGAATTATCATCCTCCGCCCCGAATTTGTAGATTTTGCATTCGGCTGTCTGATGTTTCTTCTCTTGCTTCCAGATGTGATATTGCATGCTGCGTACGCAGGCTTTCCAAATCTATGGCGTGGCTCATCATTCCTGTGTCCGCCTCGCAAGTCAATATGGCCGCCTTTGAGGCCTGGAGAACAGTCTCTGTACCCAAGTTTGTCATTCCTTGCACCGAATGTCGACCAATTCATGTTGTTATCCCTTGCTAAGCCGAATATTGGACTAGACGCTTTTCCTCCCGGTAATGATTGTCAGTACGCAACATTGTTATGTCTCGACCTATACGTTGGCCCACAGCAAATCACACACCTCCCATCAACGTGTTCATGTCTCCGACAGGAGCATCCGGACGAACCTGGAAAGATCAACCACGAAATGTTTTTCTCCTCATCAACGAGATAGTTGCAAAAGACCTCGTTGTTGCACACTCACAATCCTCGAGGTACAACAGTACTGCCTATGCCTTTTTTTTGGGCAGAACATGATGTTCATTCTTCTCCTAACAGCCAGCTACTCAAAACAGTCTTCAATATGTCACATGGTCGAAGAAACATAAAGATCCAATGCCGCGGCTCTTTACTTGTTGGACTAGATAATCCTGGTCATTGAGCTCCCCAACGTGTGCAAGTGAAGAGAGTATGCACTGCTTTAAATCATATATCACACTGTAATTGTCTGCATGTGTCGTTGACAGCGAAGAGACAATGTGGGTACACTCTGATCCCTTAGTCATAAGCGCTGCATCGATGTTTCACTTCCCGAGGAGATAAAATGTACTGTTCTGGCAGTAATTTACACTTCATGTCACCAGAACCTTACAAGTGCACCGAGGGTAATTTGATGCCTGTACCTGCAGACGCAATATCTAATCACTGTTGTAACAAGGGGATGAAGATATAAGGCTGCTGTGAGGATGTGTTCACATTCTTCAGTGAAAGTCTTTACGAAACGCAACATGGAATTGGGATTGTGAGTAGTAGAAGAAGAGAAAGTTGCTTCTGGTGAGGGATGAGGAGATTTATGGTGCCTCATCAGCAATCAGGCAGTTACAATCCCTGAATAATGTGGCAACTCTTGATATGCCCCCAATCAAGAAGTTTTCCTCCACAGGAGAAACCCTAAAACTGCAAGTTTGGAATTGGTTTAATTTTTAATTTTGGTTGTGATTTTATTTTTTTATTTATTTATTCATTTTCAGATATTTGGTTATAATAGTATCTGAAGAAAAAATACTAAGTAAAGAATAAAATTGAGGAAAGTTCTTGCATGGAAAGTGTCGATTACTTTTCTGTAACATTTTTCCATTTTTTTGACAACCATTATGAATGTAACTACAAATCTTTGAAAATTTCTTTTTAGAAAATTTCATAAATGCCTTTCAATTTTTTTTTTAAATAATTTTTTTTTTAAATTTAAAATTATTATATGTGAAATATAAAAATGATCATGTAGATGAAATCATATAAGTTGTACTAAACAATCAAATCTATTTTCTTCTTTTTCTTTATCAAAATTATCAAATATGCCAATTTTCAAATTTCCATTTTAATTCTTGGAATTAGTAACACTTGTAAACTACAACTTGAATTGCTTGTACAAATTAGATATTACTAGCTTCCTTAAACTTTAAAACCGTATACATATACACATGTAATTATTTTTAATTCTCAAATAATATTTTGCATTCAGATTCTTTTTCTTTTTTTTTTAATTCTTATTTTCAAATAAAACAAATGTATTCCAAATAGAATAAAAAATTGAAAAAAAGGTACAACAATTCCTTCTTTTGTCTATTATTTGATGAATGTGTCAGCTGCAAAAATTAATAATTATTCAAGTTATTTGTAGAATATTTAAATCATAAAGATAAAAAAAATTAAACTATTATTTTATTAAATGAATGAAATAATAATAAAATAAAATAAAACTATTGAATTCTATTTTAATGTTGTTTCAAAGACAAATGATCTACAGGCATTAAATAATTTAATATTAAAAAATATATTAAAAAAATAAAACCTTATCATCTTTTTATTGAAATAAAAAAAAATTGATACTAATTTAATGATTTAACAATTTGAATGTCTAATATTTTTATTAAATATATTTAAATATAAATATCACAAATAAAAAATATAATATAAAAAAGGATTAATTAAAAAATTAATTATATTACTAAAGTTTAAGATATTAGAATTATTATACCTAGATAAGAATTAAAGAGAAGATTGCATAAAATTTTAAACAATCTTAGTTTTGTCATTATTATTCTTCATCTTGTGAATGTTGCTAATATATTATAATTTTTAATCAATTATTTAACAAAGAAATAAGTTTTTATGTCTTGCTTCTTATAAGATACATATTTTTTAAGTATCTAATAATTTCTTAATTTGGATTAATATATAACTAAATTAGAATATGATACACAAGAAGGTTTCAAAGCCACAAAATAAATACAATTTTTAAGAAGATTTGATAATAGTGCAAATAACAATTAGAAAATAATCTTAAATTTGCTAACACTATTGCAAAACTAAAAATATTTTTGAGATTTATACAAAAAATAATTTTTAGAGAAATATTAATCAAAAAAATTTAAATATTTTTATTTTAATTTTTTATATTCAATATCTCCAATAATACTTTTTAACCTTTAAAACAAATATATATAAATAACCAATAAAATTAATAATATATATGTATTAAATATTTTTATAATTCTTTTCATTCAACTACTATCTACTATAATTATAGAATGTTATGTCTTGCCAATGTTTTTAATTGATATACCAACTTTTAGTTAGATTTTTTGTATTAGAATGCATGTTTAATCTCTAAATGTGCTTTTAATAATTTTGAAATAGCAATGGAATTTATCCCTATCATTTAATTTGAATTGAAAATATCTATAACATATATTTAAATCAAAGAAAAAAATAATAACAATAAAAATAATAAAACAATGTTTCTTTGGTTGTTATAGAATCAAAGAGTATGGAACTAATGCATGCCACTCTTATATAAACAAACTTTGTCATCTTTAATATATGGGTCATAGCCAGACCCTTCTAATGAAGGACAATTTTTTTAATGTAGGACATTTGTTATGAAATCATCAAAAACTGTGTCCAATATTAAGAAAATAAGAAAATGATTTTTAAACTTGTAGTTATAAGATAGCAATTTCGAGACAGCAAAAAGTAGTTATTGAGCTTTAAATGCAAAGCTGCCCCTCTTGTGTAGCTCTATTCACATTCACATTCTCCAAGCACATTCAATTGTGTCCTATATTAAGTATAATGTAAGACAAGTAGGACAAGTTGTGTCCTATATTACACAATGTAGGACAAAGTTCCCAATGTCCTACATTAGAAGGGCCTGATCATAGTCAATATTTGATTTTGGACAAACCATCTTTAGTGTCATCATTTCTTCTTTACTCAACTTTAATTAGAAATTATGGCCATTTGTCATTGCAACTTGCTTCTAAACCTTGCAGGTTTAGTGAAATGACCTAATCTTCAATATGTTATCATAATTCCCACTCTAAGTAATTTACTCAATATTGAAACATTTTATTAGAGTGTTGTTGAATGAGTTGGATGAGAACTCAGCAAGATACTGTAAATCCCCACATAAGCATGATGCTATTATCCATGAAATTTGATGTTATATGAACCTCAAATTTTATTTTAGCACAGTAGCTCCTATGTGGTTTTGTTTTTTCCTGTAGTGGCAAAGAGGTTAACCCTCTTTTGTTTCAAAAAGAAACCCCTCTGCTCGCCCACATAGTCAGCCTCTACAACTGAACATGGTGTCCGCTAAGATCGGACACCATCATACAGACTTGAGTGCAATCGCTAAAAACCTCACCTTAATTCTTCAAGATTGACAAAGTGAAGGAGATTCATTCGGTTGCATCGATTCCGAACTCCAGTTTCTTTCACGACGTCTGATAAATATGAATTGATTTACTATGTCGAGGCAATGTCAAGAATCTTCACCGATCTAGTGGCTAATCTAGAGGGCTCAGAGACGCGGAACATTGCTTCGGAGCAGTTGTCGTGGTCCGAATACTGGCTTGATGTGAATTACGGAGACATTGTTATCAATTCATTAAAAATCGAGTAAGTCCAATACATTGTTGTAAACCAAATCTGAAACAGGAAGAATACTGCGGGCTGGGGTTCAGATAGTGAAAATCCATCTTAGTTGCATGATTATGCGGACACGCAGAATCATCTGATGAATTGTGGGTACAAGGTCAGTTTCATCACATTGCAATCAAACATAATCGCTTACAAGATATATCCATGTAGTACATGATACGAAATAAAGATGTTTACGTGTTAATATAGGGACTTCACAATTAACATGACTCAGATGGACTTCACAATTGAAACATCAGATATTAAAGTAAGTGTGTCATGACTGTCCTTGCTTATGAAGTTCAAGATTAGTAATAAAGCGAATATATGCCCCTCCCAAAATTTAAAGGATCAGAGAAATACTATCCATGCAAATCACAGCGGATACTTAACAGAACCGTTGTAGTCATTTACTAAAACTCAAGTACCAAACGTTTTGATTCATACAACACGACTACTATATCTACACTTCTACTCAATAAGTGGACTTCTACTCAACACCTGCACTGAAAATACAAACTAGTTCTTTCAGAACCAACTTCAACTTCTTTGACCTCCCAAACAATCTAAGATTGCAATAATATTGAGGAAGTTGTGGGAAGATGCAGGGCAGAAAAGTGTCGGTATGTTCGATCACACAAGAAACCTGAATGATGCCATGACCTGCAACACTTGATGAACCTGTAGGAGGACTTACATGAAGTTGCTTTGATCAATGTGACACGCGTTTGTAGAAGAGAACATAAGTATGCTCCTGTAGAACCTGGTTGATAGGAACTACAGATACTACTGCATCGTCAAACCTTAACCAGCGTCCGTCAGGCTGTCTACAATCAGCTGTGTAATGGCCAGTAGATGGGTTATTTCCATGGTGAGTCACAGTTGCCATCAGCTCATATTTCCGTCCCTGTATTCCGATATCACAGTTATCGTCAAAATTAAATAATAATGGCACGACTGCTATTATCCATGAAAATGTATCCTTTGAACTGAATAATACTTCCTTGCAAGGATAATAAGATTGCAGAAGCATGGCTCGCTGACCATACCTCACTAGCGGGACCGGTTGAAGTTGCTAGAAGTTCCCGTCCTATTGTAAGAGAATTGGAATATTTTATAGCCTTATTCAGCTTGCCACTGCCAGAGGCTCCATAACTAAATCGCATTAAATGAACAATCAGCACTGGTGGTAATGACTGAATCTTAATAGCCTTGCTTGCACTGACCACTTCTGAAGCCTGTTCAAGCTCACGATCCAAGTAGTATTAATTACTAGCAGCAGAAAGTCTAGAATACCAGTTATTCAATACTTATCAGAGAAAAACTCTGAGCCATTTACTTAATGAGGAGATATTGCACGCATTCCGCACGTATGTCAACGTCAGACCATAACTCGAGGGATGTTAAAACAATCTGGAAAAGTATGTTGGGCAACTAAGAGTCGGGTGGATAACCTTGCTTGATGCTGCTTTGTAGCCTTCTAAAGATTCAGGTGCTGCAAAAAACCTGAGAGCATCCTCTATACTTTGTACAGCATCAGGAAGAATATCAAGATGCAAAACTAGAAAAGGTTGTACTGTTGCTGAAGCTTTGTTGCCTGTTCACAAATAAAAACATCCAGGTCAGCGTTACTCAAGTTATCTTTCATGTTCTCATTCACTGCACCACCCGTCAGAACATGAACGTCTGAAGGATTTTCTTCGGATGATGCACGAAATTATTCAGTTGAATAAGCTCAAAACATCAATATTAGGACTTACTCAAGGTAATACCTTTAGCCTTCACAACACTGCAGAGTTGGCCCCCAAATATGTCACTGAGTGGAGATTTGATGGTCATATGAGTCCGGGTCAAAGCACTCTTGTTTTTGGGGCCTACTATTTCCCACTCCTCGTCATCAACCACTGCATTCTGCCCAGCTACACTTCTGCCCTCAAGCCACAACAGCTCCTCATGCAGGCGGTCCATTACATGACTCAGGAATTCTTGGGCGTCTTCCTGCCTGTCGAACGTAGTCAATTAAAGAGCTCATGAAGGGGCACTGCCACCACTAAAGAAAAGGAGAAAGGAAGAAAGAAATAATAATAATAATAATAATAATAATAATAATAACAGCGGAATCTGGATGATAAACACCTTGGTCTCCCCCGTGGAGGCTGATCAGGGCTGAAGCTGCGGAGAACATCATCAAACATCACTGGAGCGAAGGGTCTCCCAACATCTACTGGACCTAGTTTCTGGTCCTTCTGCTCAGGTTCACTTGCAACGCGAAATTGTCCAGCAAAATTGGCGAATGCCCTGAGGGCTGGAAACCCTGTCTGCGACCACCAAAGGAAATTGAATGTTTCCTCAGTTTTAAAATATTAAAAAAATTAACAGCTTTGAACAACTGATAACTGTGGACGTAACAATCATGAAATTTGAAAGGAGAAGTTAGAGGCTAATTTCTTGTTGACATACACACTATAAAAACTACTCTTCATGCATGCATGAAACTTCTAAACCCCTGCAAAGATAAACTTAAGACAACAGCTTAGTAAACAGCAACACAATGCATGGGGACCATTATGTTGGCTTTGCGTAGGGAACTAACCGGGGGAAGGGTACGTGACTTTATGGTAACGAGCAGGTTCAAAAAGGGTGGACACGATAACAATGCTTGCAGCGTGGAATTGGCGAAACACGTGTTGCCAGTATTGATCAATCCCCTTGGCTGCAGCTTGGGTACGGCTTCGGTTGTTGGCTTACTAGCGAGTCCTGTTACAGGCTTTCCTTGCCCTGAAGCCCTCCCAGAGATCCTACCTGCATCACCAGGCACTGGTTGAACACCGACCAACGATGCCCATGATTTTGGAGTTTGCTTCGTATTTGAGCGATGGTCATTTTCAGCCAGGGATTGTGCCTGGGCCTGTTCAACTCTGCCTTCCTTATTAGGTTGCTTAGTATCTCCTTCCTTCTCGAAGGTAGCTGCCTCAGCTTCTGGACCCTTCTCACTTCGTTGTACAGCTGCCCCATCTGCTGATGTCCTCCTCGAGACATCTGTCGGTCCCACTTGTACACTGAGGAGTACCGCCGCACCATTTTCCCCAGATGGTTCCCCAGGCGCAGAAGCAAATGTATCAGAAATATGTAATTCACCAAGTCCAGTAAGGTCACCAAATTGAAATGATGGCAACGAATCTGCTCCCTTGTGCAACGCTTGCTTGACAGGAGGTGACGCCGATTGAAATAACTTTGCTTCATTCTCATTGAATGAACCAAATACAATCTGTTCAATCAACAAATAAGTCAGACGTATACCAAGGACCTAAATTTCTCTAGTGGTTCTGCACTAAAGTCAACGCATATGACAGGCATTCGGAAGAGACAGAGCTGGTACAAATGTGGGTACTCCTACAACATACCGACGACCTCAACTAGAGTAAAGAAGCTTCTCAATGCAAGTGGGAATTCCAGCAGAGATAAAACGACGAGAGGCGCATTACAATAAGAAATTGAACAAATGACGGAAATGAACAAATGTGGGACTTTCTGATTTTGTCTGGCTCTTGGAAGATATATGTTACTCAGATCAAAGACGTGCAAAGGTTTAATTCACATAATAAATGGCAATTCGAAGTCAACGAACCCCAAAATCGCCAAGACCTGTGCCCTCCTTCAGCCCAGAATTCTTCGGCAACTGCAACCACAAATTGATCACAACTTCGAATAATCAGCTTCAACTTCAGAGCCCTCTAAAAATGCACGACCAAGCCGACAGCTCGTGTCTTCCAGTCGTGCATCCTGCGTTGATACACAAAAAAACCCCTCAGAGGCGGACGCCACAAACCAGAGCTTTCGCCGCAAACACTATGCCACGAAACTAAAACCCTATCTTTGAACACACCAACAAATCCACAGGCTTACTTCCCCAGGTAGCTACGGGATCCCAAACTTCAGCATGAGGATACGATAAACGCCTACTGTCTCAATAGAGACCAAGGAATCGCAGGGCAATTGCCAATCCGCAAAACACCACGTCCGTCCTGAGGCGACACACAGCAAGTGACTGAAATACCTCACAGGTCTTGTTCTGGCGATGATCAGCGTGGTTTTTCGATGCAGCGGTGTTCGGAGGACGCAAAGGCCCTCCTTGGCCCGCCATGGCTCACCACAACCCGCCCCGCAACCCGCCAGACCTCTCCGACCTCGTCGTCCCCGTTCTCCTTCTTCTTCTCCTCCTCCTCCTCACGAATCTCCTGGTCCTTCCCCGCGGTCTCAATCACCTCCTCCTCTTCCTCCTCCTCCTCCTGCCCCCCCCCCTCCACGCGCGGCGCTTGCTATCGAATTGAAATCCCGACGCTCATTCTCTGCAGCTGTGGCTGGAGCTGGGGTTGTGGCTATGGCGAAACCCTAACGCTAACTCAGTCCAGAGTACACCAAGGTCTCTAGCAGCAGCACCCTTAAGCTCTGTTCCTACTGCCTGCTTCACTCACTGTGCTCCCTCGCAGCCTTTGCCACTCACTTTAAAGTCTCGATACTTTTGAGCTTTGCTTTTAAAGTAAAGATGTTCCCCTTCTTGTTCCCATTTTGTTCGCGTGGTTGACTGTCCGAGTACAATTGAACTTGCACTCGTTGTATTGGTATCTATATCAAATGAGCTATATTTTTATCTTTCAAGAAAAAATAATTGATTAATTTAGGTATAAGAAGATGCTAAATTTTTAGTCATATTATTCCTAAATTAAATACAACATAAAAAATATACATACCTCAAGAAACACATAAAGCATCCTAGCCAAATCGACAACATAAAAATGAGTAATGTTAGAAATAAAAATATACAATGTGAATATTGTGAATCAATGCAATGGATAGATAATAAAAAGCAACTAATTTTAATAAAATAATTTTATGATTTAGAACATGTTGTCTTAATAAAAAGGTTATACTTCCGTTTCTTTAAGACCCACTGCCAAAAATTTTTAAAATCTCAAATGGAGATGATAAACAAAACAAAGAGTTTCAGGAACACATTTGATAATACCATGTAAATTATGCATTTATATCTTTAGGAATAAAAATGGGCAAAAATCTTTTAAGAACTATAGTCTTATTGTTTTTGGATATTTAGAAAGCTTTAACATCAAATTGGTACACTTGCACAAGAAATATAATCTAAACCAAGCCATGCATAATTATAAAAAGACATGTTTATATAATGAAGAAGATACACAAAGTAAAAATGGCAGAAAACAGTAATTTATTAGATCAAAGAATTCAAGAATTCTAACAATATTTACAATACAAATTATGAAATTTATCCACTTTTTCCCAAGCTTAGAATAAAATGACAAAATCAAGACAAGAAAAAAAGAAAATAATAATTCAAATAAATATTTGTGTTTTAAAGTAAGCAATGATAAGCAAAGCTATAATATTACAATATTATACAAAGTTGCAATTATTTTGCTTAGATATAGAATGCAGTTTGAAAAATATGTGACATGGTTTTAAGATGGTGAGAATGATGATTGCAAGGAATTAATGAAGGACATCTAATGTACTTGCTACTTCATTTTTCTTTTTTTCGTTTCTAATCTATCAAAGGTAGAATTATGGTTATACAATCAAATAATGCAAACATAATTACATAATAAAAATGAAGGCCAATATGGAATATATATGAGATTTGCATGCATGAATCAAATAAAATTTATTACTATAAATAAAAAAAATATCCGAGAAGTAATAAATATTCAACTATTTTGTTTGGTGAAAAGTTGTAACATGAAATCATGGTAGATGTTTGAGCAACAAAAATCAATAAAAACAATTGAGGTATGAAAATTTAAATTCAGTTCAATTACATATAGATGTATTCCAAAGACTAATATGTAACTAACAATGAATTTAATCATGAATTTTAAGTATAAAACTTAGAAAAAAATTCAAATATTATTTTTTGTTATCTATTAAAATTACATGCAAAATGCTTTAAAACTATTTGAATTTAATGACAACTACTCATTTTTTCCACCATCTAAAACATATTTGAAATAATGAACACAATTCTTCACTAACTAGAAATAACCAAAACTTTTCTTCTAAGCCAAAAATGTATAATTTATTAAAAATAATTGCAATAATGTTAAATTTAATTGTTATACAAAATTTCAATATATTTTTTGGCCTACAATTCATGTAGAGCTAAGATCTATTAGTACTATATATAGCAAAAGATGATGTTTATAAAAAATATTTCTGAAAATAATAAAAAATTAATTTTAATAAATGAATATGATTATCCAAATCATTCTAGAAATAAAGATGAAAAGACATTTAGTATTGTTGGTTAACTTGTGAGTAATTTATATGTTGCAATGTAAAATCTAAGTTGAAGCAAAAAATATAATTTTTATATTAGTATTATAGTTTTTGCTTCTATGTATTAAGTAAGTATATTAAAAAATACATTCATAAAAGATGCAATATGAAAACTATGCAAATATGAGAAATTGATAATAAAAATTAAATAATATATTAATACAAGGTGTATTACAGCTCCAAAAGCTACATTACATTTGTTTAAAATGTACATGCATGAAGAAATACCAAATATTGTTTAATCAGTACTACATTGTCTTAGAATATATCAAATGATGTTTAATTTGAATGACGATGCATAAATTATATTACAACGTGCAAACCAACATATAAAACATTTTTGTAAAACATGTCTATACATAAATAATGCTTGTCTGTATGTATATATATATATATATATATATATATATACGCATAACTTCTCACAAATTTTACTATTAAAATTTACAAAAAAAATAAAAATTTGTTAATATGGATTTACAATTATTATTTTTTTCAATTGTAATGCAAGTAAGAGATTCTATTTTAGATTTATTATTTACAAATTTTTGAAGTCCTCAATTTTCTAGACATTTATGAACAATATGTAAAATAGTTCATTCAAAAATTAATAATACATGTTTAGAAGTGATATTAATAGAGGATAACAAAGAGTCAATGTAATGGCTTAAAAAAGTATCAACAACCAAAATTTATAAACAATTGAGAACATTATTTACTAACAAATAACAAATGTATTATATGTAACAAATTATTTGTTAACGAATGTAGATGTATCATAGTAAGATATGAAACAAATTAAAAACAAGTCTTTGTAATGATTTACATTACCAATTTATTTGTAGATATGAGATCCAAAATCCTACAAAAAATTGAATATATGATCATGGTTTGTCTTTTTTTTTTAACAAAATTCTTCAAGAATCTAATTAAAGATTGGAATATTTTCTACCTTTGTCTTTGTGGAAAAATAATTGGACTCCATAACAATAACTTAATTGCTCATCACAATATTTAAAGTTGTTAAGAGGTTACACAAGAAGCTGTTTGTTTGTTTGTTTGTTTGTTTTGTTTTGTTTTGTTTTTTTTTTTTTTTTGAATTAACAAATAGACAACATATTGTATATAAAGATGGAAATGCTTCTGCAATTAAGAATTGTATGTATTTTTTGCGTTTTGCAGGAGTGTCTTTTTTCACTGTTTTGTTTGGTTTTTTTGTTGTATTGATGAAAGATGTTTGTATGTTGTGATGAATTATTCTTTTGTATATTATTGTACATGAATAACTTGCTTTTGCATATTACACATAAGACAAGGCAATGGTCCCTAGTGCTAGTAAGTGTGTGTGTGTGTATATATATATATATATATATATATAGTATATTTGATTGTCCTTATGCATCTAGTTTTTACAGTCTTTTACAATCTAATGAATGTTTTTATCTCAAGGTTATAGTTCAAGAATATCTTAAAGTTTAAATTATAACTATTTCATTATATACGTACATACATATATATTTCTATATCAATTCTCATAAGCTTTGATAACATTTCTTCACCTAACAAAAATTGTAATTGGAGTACTTGTATTTTACAAATTCATGCAATATATGTTCAAACCACTTTTGTTAAAAAGCATATTATTCTGTGTCAAATTAAAGTGAAAAAAATGTTCTGCCAAATCACACCTGTACTAAAAGTATAATAAAGTCAAATAGTTTCAACTTGTTTCTAAAAGTGAGTTGTTGTATCTAAATAAAGCCTTGTAAAGACGTGGTTTTTTAACAAAAACTGATACTTTTGTGCAAAAAAATAAAAAATAAAAAATAAATGCTAGTAAGAATACAATTGTGCTAAAATATAACAAGATAACAATGGTTGTACCAGGAGATAAGATGGCCATTAAGCCTTGATACAAGTAATTTACAAAAAAACAAAAAAAAACAAAAAAAAACAAAACAAAAAAAAACAAAAAAAGACAAAACAAAAAAAACAAATGGATAATATTGAAGATGATTTTAGTCTTTTGGCATGTATGTTATTTCCAAAAGTTTAATTTTGGTTATTAATTTTGGTTATTAATTTTGAAGTTTAATTTTAGTTATTAATTTTAATTATTAATTTTGAAGTTTAATTTTGGTTATTAATTTTGAAGTTTAATGTTGGTTATTATTTTTGAAGTTTAATTTTGGTTATTAATTTCCATTCAGTATTCATTTTTTAAAATTTAAATTTTACATTAATTTTTCAATATAAATTAAGCTGTTGTAAAAGCATTGGATCTAGTTTTAGTGATCGAAACTCAGAAATAATTTATACAACAAACTTAACTTTGGTGTTGTAGAAACATCTTAAAATCTATATTTAAGTCTCTTTTTCAAACAGCCTATAAGATTGTGAGGCCAAAAGAGTCTTCTATCTAGATACATCAACATTAATTGATAATAATTCACCAAATTCAATCATAACTTATAAAAATAATATACACTTTTTTAAAGATAGGTAAATATCCATTACAAAGTTGATTAATCGCCTAAGTCATGCAAAATTAAGTGGTATCATTACAATTGATACATAATTGAAACATAGAACTACACCAAAAAACCAAACAATAGAATACTATCTAAAAAAGAGGTCGAAGTTTCCCAATCGAGTTAAAGAGCATCACAGTAGAATCATCCTCTTTTGCTTATAGAATACATGTAGGGTTAAAATTAGCCTCCAAAATAATGTGATAAAAAAGTGGCCGTGCTTATAAGCCAAGAAGAGGCGGATAATTCGAAGAAAAAGCAGAGGGAAGTGCCAGCTCAGCAAGACTCCACCTAATGATAACGCAAGCTCATTGGATGCCGTAGTCATGGACCCACACACTTGGTGCGCATGGATGGATGAAGGAGATATACATGAAGAGTGATGATCATGAATGCGTGCATGCGCATGGGCTATGGCTCCATCCCGTGCCATTCCATTCAGTCCCCGTCGTCTGGTTGGTCGCCATTAGGTCACGCCATCGCCGCAAATCGAGCCCCTGCTGCTCTTCCTGGTCCTCATCGTCGTCATCGCTGCCAATTTGCCACGCCATTCCCACGCGGTCACTCATTCTGCCACACGGATTTCTACTGTAGTCTTTTTTTCACGCAATTTTTACGACGCTTGAGCGAAGCTTGATAGCTTTTTTTTGGTTGTTGTTGTTGTTGTTGTTCGGTTGGTTGCCGGGGTTTGAGTTTGACACATCGGACTTGATATCGCGTTGCAGTTGGCGATGATGTTGGGGCTTGCACATGAGCTTGCACAGCTTGGTAATCGTCTGAGTATGGGAGGAGTATGGCTTGACGGAATGTAGAAATGGAAGTGGAGTACCGATCGTAGTTCGTTTCTATTGCCTTGGGCAGAGTATAGTTGTAACAGACGAATCGAGGTAGTATTTGGTGTTGCAGAGAGGCTTTGATATTGTGGATTTCGTGGAGTGGGCCAGCGTTGTATTGATTTGATTTGATTATTATTATTATTATTTTTTGTTCATTTACTTTTTTCGTGAGCGTGTTAGGAGTTGACCAAGAGTACCGGTGGGGAGCTTCGGCAACTGTGCAGATTGAGGGCTGTGCATACTTGTTTAGTTTGTTTTGTGGAATTTTACTTAGTATTTTGGGGGGGAGGGGGTCTTAGAGTGGTTGTGTTCAATGGTGTGTCGGTGGAGGTGGTTGTCGTCTGACTCTGTGGGGAGTTGGTGAGTAGGGTATGAAGGGGACGGATGGAGTGATTGAGTGCATTTGCTTCATTTTGGAAGCAAGCTGGATCTGTAGAGAAGTGTTGGTGTGTTGACTAATCAACTATGGAGGTTTTCTAAGTGCAAACTGGGATGTCAGGCTTGCTAGACTGTTGTGATGATGAGGAGGATGGCAGGGTTGGTGATCTGGTTGTGCGGGGGATTCTTCCTCAATTAGAGACGGTGAAGTTTATGGGACAGGTTGACGTGGTTTGTCAAAGGTAGCGTTTTGGGTTTTCATGATCCAGCGAGGGGATGGGTTTTAGTGGGGCGGAGTAGCAATTCTATCATGATTGCTGGAGCTGATTTCAGAAATTTGTGTCCCTTGCGACGAAATATGAAAAATATTTCTTGAGTCTCAACATCTCGCGAAGAGGGAGTCGAAGCAGAGTTCTGAGAGAGGATAGTGCTGGGCTCTGAAGTTGCCGATTGTGTCCTAGATGACCGCATGGTAATGTTAACTGCTAGTCGTTGTTAGTCAACTTGAAGGCGCAATAGGGTGGATGGGAAGGAAGTGAGTAACCATCGAGCTTTACCTAAAGGTTCTTTTCAGCTGCATGGACATCATTCTATGACAGGGAATTTAGGTTTGTCCCTGCGGTAGTCTCGACTTGAAAAAATGGCGTTGCTGCCACCTCTTGCTGACTCCGTGAGAATGTCAGGTACGTCCGACCATCTCCTACTTTTGTCATCTCTGCACTGTGGTTTGGTTCTTTCATTTATTGTTGCACCTTTTTGAGTTCTTGACAGTTTCACTGCTAGGGATGTGATAGTGCTCTCAACATGTCCCAAGTTCGTTGCGGAGTGGGAAATTCAAAGAACGTATGACATGCCGTGTGGCGTTAATGCCAATGAGAGCTAGGTCGGGGTTTTGGGGTCTTCAATGGAAGATCGAACTGCTTAGCGTCGTCGCATCATTGCTTACAATCCTTCCGTTGTAGCAATTGCTTTGTGTTCTAGATTTGTTTGCATGGGGTAGTGATGAAGAGAGGACTGACTATTCACCATACATACATGGACTGCAGCTACACTGGGGGGTTTGGATGCACACCCTTCCTTTTACTCGAGTCATGTGGATGTGTCTGGAACTGAAAATTCCCCTCATGTGGTTCTCACATTCCATGGGTCTGATCCAGAAGAGGTTTCCCAGAAGCCCATTTTGGAAACCGTGGAATTGAATGTCTCTACGGACAGTCAAGACGAGTCACCCTTGCCGCCTGTTCGTCGGAAACGGATCATCCGAAGGAATCCAACAGAATCCAGTAGTGAAGATGAGTACGTGCCTAAATCTGTCAGGCGCAAATCTCGAATTAGCTATTGCGAGTCTGACGGTAGCTCAGACGAAGAGACTGGCCATGTTCGACTGCCACAAGTAAGTACTCATCCACTTCTCATATTGATCTAGTCTGATTATGGCGCAGGAGTCTAAAGCATAACCCTACATAGCATCTCATCACTCGCTTTCGTACTGCATGGACATGAAGGTTTGAGGAATGTAGAGCATGTTCGTGATATGTTACGTAAAAACATGGTGCTGGAAGAGAAGCATATTATATGAAGTTTTATAATATTCAAAGAATCTTATGATAATTGAACACGTAATAAGTTTCTATGGTCTAAAAGGTACTAAGCAGCAGCAAGAACGAAGGAAATCAGAAACTTAAGCTGGTGTTGGAGCTTCTTTCACAGTCCAAGACTATTGAATCCGTTTTGCATGTTGGTTGTCGAATTCATTCATGGGAGGTAATAGCTCGTTACCGTAGGCGTATTTGAAGGATAATTTAAGGGTAATATAAGACTCGTGACTTAGAGGTGATCAACATCGCATGATGTTTTTATCCGGTTGGGTGGAGAGTCACTCTTGCAAAACCATATCAAAGTTAAACATGTAATGGGTAAGAGTCATGTATTGGGTATCAGCACTGGCTGTAGTCAACTTCGACAAATGTGTGTTTTTCCAAGTATGTCTAGACGACGTCTTCATTGCAAGTTTACTATGAGTTTCATACTGGTCTTTCGTATGTGCTCCCAGGCTGTTGCTACAAAGCCCGACTTACCGTATGGCGTGTTGCGCGGTTGTCCATCCTGTCGCACCTGTCAAAAGGTGACCTTGGAACCTTCAGTTTTGATCTTTCAGGTTATGCTTCATGTGATTTCACTTCTTCAGTGCCTTCGAAGATGCAAGTGCTGAATTTGTACAACTTAATTTCCTATTCGAACTAGGTGGTGGCAACTTGGCGGCCGGATACTGGTCGAAGACCCTGCATTGATGAGGCCCCCGTTTTTTACCCGACGGAGGAGGTACGTGTTTCACATCGCAAGTCCTTAGAATCTGTGTCTTTTGGATCTACGTCATACTTTACAGTATTTGTGGTATCCATCAGCTCAAACAGCTAACCTTGCCTCTTTGGCTTCTTCAGGAATTTAAAGATCCTCTGAGGTACATTGCAAGCATTCGAGCAAGAGCGGAGCCCTATGGAGTTTGTCGCGTTGTTCCGCCGCAGTTATGGAGACCCCCCTGTCCATTGCGAGGGGATTCTGTAGAGGCCCAAAATATGGAATTTCCAACACGTGTGCAGCAGGTTCACAAGCTTCAAATTCGGCAACCAACTACCAAGGTGTGGTCACCAACAAAACTAGCTAGCAAGAAGCGTCGAGGACGGGCAACAATAGGTAGAATGGGAGGTTTAGCCGCTTGCACTACCTCCCCACCTATTAACGATCAACCGGAGTACTTCGGATTTTGGCCCGGAGACCCGTTTTCCTTGAGGGCCTTCGAAAACTATGCCAATGACTTCAAAAATCAGTATTTCCGCATCGCTGAACGACAAAGTTCAGAACCTGATTGGGAGCCTACTGTTAATGTGATTGAAGGAGAATACTGGCGTATTGTTGAGCAAGCTACGGAACAGATAGAGGTATTTCACCATTTTTTGAATGTCGAAGCAAGTCGTTGTAAATTGCTTTGTCAATCTACTTCATAGTAAGGGCATCTCAATGATTAGGTTGAGAATGTAATATATATATATATATATATATATATATATAAAGGAGTAATTCCCTGCATGATCTTCGGTGTTGTTTATGGGCTTTAGCTAATTGGTTCAAAAGTTGAAAAGTACGTCTTTTTTAGAACGTAAGCGCGGGATCTACACTTAGAATGCAGCCCTATCACGAACTTTTGTATCTCGAGGTGAGTCCAGGTTAAGGATATGTATTAAATCCTGAATTTTTTGGTCAAATATTTGGAGCAGGTTCTATACGGCGCTGATGTGGAAACTGGAAAGTTTGGAAGCGGTTTCCCTAAGGCACCACCAGGGTCGGAGGCTGCGACTCATTATGAGAAGTCAGGCTGGAATTTGAATAATATAGCAAGATATCCTGGTTCCATGCTATCTTTTGAGGAAGGAGACATTTCTGGGGTGCTTGTGCCATGGCTGTACATTGGGATGTGCTTTTCTTCATTTTGCTGGGTGAGTAACAAACCGGATCTGAATTGGTTGCTTGAATGCAACATGCAGTGATCAAACCTGAGTTGATGTACAGACTTTAGTGCGTTCTGCAACATACCATTTCTCGATATGGATGTTAACCTTGTAGTCCTAATCTTCATAAATTGTGGAGTATCTTGCAGCATGTAGAGGACCATCATTTTTATTCCCTCAATTATATGCATTGGGGTGCACCGAAAATCTGGTATGGTGTTCCTGGGTCTGCTGCTGACAAATTAGAGGCAGCAATGAAGAAACATTTACCTGACCTGTTCAGTGAGCAACCTGACCTTCTTCACAAACTGGTAATACAGCTTACTTCTGCACTAGTTACTTCGACCCTCATGATCCGCATTTGGGTTTTGGGCCTTTTGGACTGGTTTGCTATCATATTTTCATTATATCTTATGTGTATTTAGCAACTTTCCGCCTTGTAGTATGGTATAAAGCTAGTTACTTTAGGAGACGATTTTCAACCCTAGTTTAGTTAGTGGTGTTCCTTGTTTCGTGGTCTAACTGGCTGAAATAACTATCAAAAAATGACTTTTGTAAGATTTTTCCGTTCAGGTAACTCAATTGTCTCCATCTTTCTTGAAGCAAGAGGGAGTTCCAGTCTACAGGCTTGTGCAGCAGCCGGGCGACTTTGTGATCACGTTCCCGAATGCTTATCATTCTGGATTCAATGCGGGATTTAATGTTGCTGAGGCTGTGAATGTTGCCCCTGTGGACTGGTTGCCTCATGGCCAAGCAGCGGTGGAACTTTACAGGGAGCTTCATCGCAAGACATCTGTGTCGCATGACAAGTTATTGTTGGGGGCAGCCAGGGTGGCAGTGAGAATGTGTTGGCACTCGCAACAAAACGCAGGTGGCTTAAAGCCAAGTTTGGTTTCTTCATGGCAGGCTTATTGTGGGGAGGGTGGTATTCTGGCCAAGGCTCTCAAAGTAAGCATTGGATACTTCTCAAAGTAAGCAATGAACACCTTGTTATTTATTTTGGGTTTTTTTCTGGTGTATCCGTCCTTTGATGGCATCTTTGATGGTCTTTACAGGCAAGGGTGGATATGGAGCGTGTTCGTCGGGAATCCTTGAAATCAAGTTCCGGTGAACTGTTGACGTTACCAGCGAAGCAGATGGACAGCAACTATGATTCTACGGATGAGCGAGAATGTGAAATCTGCAAATATGATCTACATCTGTCGGCTGTAGGGTGTGTATGTTGTCCCGACAAATTTACATGCTTGCTACATGGCCACCTTCTTTGTTCATGTCCCTGGAGTAAGAAAACTATGTTTTACAGGTATCATCTAGAGCAGTTAAGCCTATTACTGGCTGCTGTCGAAGGTCGTCCTGGGGCTGTTGCTAATTGGGCTAAGCAGGATGCTCTGCCACCTATTCCGTCACCTAGTCTTCGGGACGTGCTGCCTTCCCAAGTTATGGCTGGGTATATACCTAGAGACATCAATTTTCAAATGCCACATTCTTCCATGAGTTCTGCAGTTGTGAAGACTTCTACACAAATAAACCCCGTAACTTTTGCAGTTAAGAAAGAAATGGCAACGCAGAATGTCGGTGGGCTTCATCAGGTCTACAACGTGCTTAATTCAGAACCTGATAATAAGGCTCGGTCCTTTCTGAAACCCCCGACTTTGGTGAGGAATTCCGTTCAAGTGGCATCGGTTCTCAACAATAATAACCTTCCGGAGCACAATGGTTTTTTCATGCGCTCAGAATTGAAGGATGGGTTAGGCCATTCGGAAGGTGTATTCTTCCCGAAGTCCGGCCACGGAAGAAAAAATGTCCCAGAACATTCTGGATGCAGTGCATCATTTCAAAGGGAATTCCTAAACACAAAATTAGGATCAACACAACAACCAGCTCGCTCTTCCTCTGAAAAGCTGAACGTGGATGCGTCTAGACCTGAAGTCATAATGCTAAGTGATGAAGAGGAAGAGGAAATGGCTACCTGCAAGTTGAAGGAAGCAGTGGAATCTGCATTTCCAGTTCATGAAGCGGCTAGCAGTGTTCCCTCTAGGGCGGCAGAATGTGATACGGGCAATAATTTAGGGGGTCGAGGATGTCGAGCACAGTCTCAGGTTGGTTCTGACATTGCCAGATGTAGGAGTTCGACCAGTAACCCCCTTAATAGCTTTGGTGTGTCATTCCCTGAAGGGAATCCTTCTCATGGGTCCCTTGAAGTTGCTAGAGCTGGAGGTAACATGAAGCAGCTAGCATCAGTGACAGCTGTCAGAATCCCTGTTAAGGAGAGAGCACTGCATGCCCTTTCATCAGCTAGTATTTCTCTTAAACCGGAGGCTGAGCTGTCGAATGGGCACATTGCTCCCCCAAGGTCTACGACCGAATTGGTGACAGTCTTGCAACGCAATGGTAGTGTATGCGTTCCTCCCAGGGTGGCCCGAGTTCGTGTGAAAAGGGAGGTGGAGCTTCTTGATATTGGACGCCTTGTGCTGAGAGAAGGGTGGCATACTAATCACGCTATTTATTCAGCAGGTAATGCTTCCTTGCTTTGAGCTAAGGTTAAGCTAACTTTTGGCAAATGTTGCGATGAACCCCTTCAGCGAACATGAGTAGTGTTGCCTTAGATAGTTGCTATTTTTTAATGTTCACGCTTGCAATCATGGTCTTTCCTTCCTCCTGAATGTATGCTGTTAAATATCAGTTGATTGGTAGGCATTTAGTTGGGACGCCTAGTGATAGTCCTTAACCACAAAAGTTCTTTTTGCTTTTAGGTTTTAAAAGCCGCACACGCTTCATCGATGTTGAAGATGTCCTTAAGACTTGCATTTATGTATCGGAGATTATTGATCGAGGTTCGAGTGCAAGGCCTTTGTTTCAGGTGACTTTTGTTACGTTCTTTGCTGCAAGAAATTCGCCTTAATTTGAATGTCTCTACTTCTGAAAGTTTGTGAGGTTCATTAGATTCGTTTAGCAGCTATGAAGCGTATTAACTTTTGGGCAGTCGCTGGTTCATCCCTAGTTCTCATTTGTTATTCATCCTTTCACTCTTGTTTTCTAGGTTATACATCCAACCAAGCGGGAAATCTACTTGAGTGAGACTATAGACGGATGTTGGCGTGACATTCAGGATCAGATTAACGAGGCAATTATTGCCCGCCGTTCTGATAACGTCAAGTTGCAGCTACCTCCTCTCTTACCGCCCCCAAGCGGTCTGGAGATGTTTGGCCTTACGACGACCTCCATTGTCGAGGTAAAGATCATTCAACTTCTGATGATATTGTTGATCATCGTTGCATTCATGCAATAGGTGAAGCCTAGAGAAATCAATCATGCGAATAGATGTCATGCATGCTAGAATTCAATTCTTTGGTCTTTCTTCAAAATAGGAATGTATGGGTATACCCGTCACGTGTTTTGTTTCCTGTTACAGTTTACTCGTCCTTGCAACCCGGTTTCTCAAAATTCAACCTTAAACTTGAGGCGCATCAGCTGATCTGATAACCATGTATTTGCCCTGCAGGCTATGGAGGCGCTGGATCCTTTCCACCAATGCTCTGATTATTGGAATGGCAAGCAGGCTCTTGTAAAGCAGAACTTCAGATCCGATCTAGCAGAGCCTGAGTTTCGGAGAGCAGGGATCAGTGTGGGTCGGTTAAAGGAGGAGTGTCTGGAACTGCCTTTGAGGGCTATGCCAGACAGAGCACCACAAGATAGGATTGTAAATATAAATAGCAGGTCATCTGTGAATATTAGCAACACGAAGAATACTTCAGGACATGCTTTTGAGCAGGGGAATCCTGCAAGGCAAGGAGTTATGTCGAGCGGCTTCCCTAATGAAAGGCAGGATGCATACTCCACTCTGCAAAGTCTCTTTCAGAGGGCAACTTCAGCAGAGTTGAGGGTCTTGTACCGCTTATTCACCACTGACACACATGGGGCTGATTGGAGCTCTGCATTCCGGGCTCTTACTGAAGAAGTTCAAAAAAGATTTTTGTGATCAAGAACAGATACATTGACACTATCATTGAATTTATACCACTGCAATTGTGGGTCAGCAGCAGTAGGTTCTAGTGAAAAAGAATTCGGACCGACTGGTTTTTCAAAAGGCTGATTATTTTATTGCTGAAGTAGAGCCTTGCAATTGAAGGCGCCCTGGATTACATTATGGCCACGAAGTGGCTCATTTAGACTCCTTTTATCTGAAGCTGGGGATACTTCAGGGGATACTGATCCTGTTCCTGAAAGAATGTAAGTCCCTAAAGCCACATAAGGTTAGCTCATGTCAATGCTCATTGAACTTAGAAGTTCTGGATTTTTTTTTTTTTTTTTTTTTTTTTTTTTTTTTGGTCCGCTCTTTGGTTTTTCACAATGTACTGCCTGATTAGATCTCCTTTTGCATGTCGGAATTACGCAGATCTAGAATTGTTTACCTGCTGTCACTATTTGCAGTTGGATTATGCTGAAGATTAAGTTGTTAGGTTGGAATGACGTAATCAAATCTAACGAGATCATAGAAAAACCAGCCGCGCAACCGAAATCATCTTAAGTTAGTCCTATCAAGGTGCGGCGTTGTTCAACAAGCTTACCTTTGGAGGTCACATCTGGTGGTTGAAGCATTGTTTGAAAGTTTCTCTTGCAAATTTGACGCTACTAAACTCACGACAGAACCATTTGGCTTTTGAGCAGCACTTCTGAACCTTATTGGAACTTGTCTGCTCCAACATGGACTGGTGCCAAGCCATTTTGGTACACGTAACTTTCAAAGACCCTATTGGATGGGGAAAGTAAATATGCAGAAGCAGACAATAAAGAGAGATTAGGACTGAATGTTTATCTTTCTTGCAATAAATGACGCTTGTTGCCTATACCGAAGTAAAATTCAGTTAGAGCTGGAATTCAAGATGCCATGGATTATCATTAGCTCTCCACATTGTGCACAGAACCAGCCACAAACCGGCGAGGAAGTTACCCTCATTGTTTGTGTAGAACTCAACATGACCCACAATGGGTATGCCGATGAGCTGATTGATATTAGTAGAAATTCAAGGTCGTTGTATATAATTGTTCATGGGTTTTAAGAGCACCGGAATACAGTAATTGTCAACTTTGCATCGTATAATTCAGACAGGAGTTGACTGCAACTTTGCCAGGTATTTATAGTTTCTGACCAATGCCTGGTTCAAGCATGTAGTTCATCAGGTTGAGATATTATGTAAAATGGTTCTAAACGGAAAGCACTCTCCATAATTTGAAGCTTCTTGTGCTGTCATTCTGCGCTGACTATTGGAAGATGGATATCATGCAAGTTATTTAAGATTGATATTAGAAAGGGCCACAATGTAGTGGTGATTGGAGTGTATTGTTCCTTTCTATATATTAAGATAAATGAATAAAATCTAATAAATTTACCGAGACAAATTTAATTGGAAAAAATGTGGAAGTTTAAAAGTTTAATTTTTTTTAAAGGAGATACATAAAAACATCAATAACATACTATTAAAACATATTAACAAAATTAGCTTAAAATAAGATTTAATTTTTTCATTTAATTTGAAGTATTTTTTGGAGATTTTTACAAAAAACTTTTACGAACATGCCATTCAATTTTCCCACTTATTATCCTTACACCAAAAAAAATTGTTCTAAAATCACTTCAACATATAATGTTTTAAATAAAAGAGCGTACAGGTGTTCAAAGGCGCAACTTTAAACCCACCCACTCACACATCAGACGAGACGACGCGGAGGACGTGGACGGGGACGTGGACGAGAATCGAAACATCGTCGACGGAGAAGTTCGTCACGGGACCAGACTGAGCTGGTCGATGACGGAGCGCCTCGGCAGCGCAGGGCCGACGCTCACGAGCAGTCCACTCGCAGTTGCCATTTCGATCAGACATGAATCGTGATGCCGTGGAAACCATGAGGCGAGAAGAGAGCATGAGAATCCGTCGCACTGTGAGCGAGGCGGTGCTAGCTATGTCCACATTGCGAACTTGCCTCACTCAGCCCGTGTAGACATGTTGAGTTGCTGATTGAAGCTCAGGTTTGACGGCGTTGGGTCCTCATCAGATTCTGAGCTCTGTGGGTGCTGCATTGCTTCTCTCTCGTTCGCTTTGTGTGGTGGATTCCACGGGGAGTTGGGTACTTGGATGCAGTTTCATCTTCCATCGTTCAATGTTGTGGTTGGGTTGTGAGGTTACGACGATTCTGGTTTCGGGATGGCGTTACGGTAGCCCAGCGGTCGGGGGAGAGCAGCTCATGGCAGAGTGCTGGGTTCAAGACCGGAGGGGTGATGCGACACAGCCGCATTTGCATTCCACGAGGAGTTCAGCAATGTGCTTAGCTCTGATTGCGAGGAAGTTTGAGTTGCTTGGTTGTTGACGACGGTGGTGAAGGGTCGTTTTTGTTCTGTGAGGTGCAGACTCCGTGACGTTTATGCAGGAGTTGTATATTGCAACGGAAACCATGGGCCACCTGAACATCAAAGATGTTCTAGGAATCTTGGGTGAGGCTCGAGGCTTCTCTACGTGATGTTGCATGTTGTGTGGGTGAATCCGTTAATACCTTTTACAAAATCATCTTGCGAAGCAGCAATATCACGTTTCACATTGCGCACTGCTAATAATATGAACAAACTCTTTGTAACATGTCCACACGTCGGAGAACTGATCGCATCGAAAAAGCTGTAGTTGTGTAAAATTTCATCATTCTCTTCAAGACTAACTTCCCGGTCCACAATGGCGGGCTTAGAAAAACACACAAGATTCAATACATTTCATTAATCGTTCCTGAATATTCGTAAGAGTCCGAGAGCTTGCTATAATCGCACATGGAAGTCGGTCTCGGCGTACTTGAACAGGACCTGTGAGGTTTCAAGCCCGTCTGTTCTATTCATTTCGCCGTCAACTCTGGAAGAAACCCGCCAATTTAGTCTGACAACATGCGCTACAATGACTTTCCTGCAGTAATCTTCTATGAGGGCGTTCAGAAACTGCCTCGTTCCACCAGTATGCGTTAATTCATTATTACGGGTAATAAATTGCTAAGATAGTGCGATGTAGATTCCAATAGATAAAGTCTTGTTAAATTTTTTCTTCATGTGACCATCAAGATCAAGAGGAAGTCGATGCCTCCAGGTGAAACGGTCTGAGTATCACGTTTGAAGTTCTTGTGATAAGTAGGAAGTTCCGTATTTCATTCTTTGTTCCATATTCATATTGTCAAATAACTCTTTTTTCTGCTTGTGTTCAGGAAACATCACTGCTATCTGTTTGATTACCTCACCAGTGTAAGTTCACGTTGACATTTTCTAACAACAGACAGTGTAGCCTGGACCTTGATTGTGTCTCTCATAATTGAAAAAGAATCAAACATGTTTCTCATAGTCGGTGGACAAATTAACATGCAGGACATGCTACTGGGTTATTGAAAAGGAGCTGATTTCATTCATAGATATAAACATGCATGTTGAATCTGAACTAGTAAATTGTAGTGCACATAGAAATTGTCATGTATTGGAAGCACCACGTTTTTGTGAGCCTAGCAGTATATATATATATATATATATATACACATTTACATACATACATACATATATGAGTGTTCGCATGCTGAGTGTGAGAGTCTCTTGTAAATACTACAGTCCCACATTCGTCGACATCGTCAAGAAGAAGTCAGTGGGAGACTACTCTGGCATCCCCTATATATGCACCCTCCTCAATTGCTTGCTCTGGGTCGTGTATGGCCTCCCGGTGGTGGAGTTTCAAGTGTTGGTGGTCACCATCAACGCGGCCGGCGTTGTGATTGAGATGATATACATCGGGATATATTTGAAGAATGCGCAGAGAAGCGTCAGGGTAAATTCGACAACCAAAACCGTCTTTTTACGTAGACATCAGTTCCTGTGTCGATGTTAAATAAGGACGATCCCAATACAAGTTAATGCTGATTTCGACCCGCTCTTAGCTGCGTTTTGTCTATGATCGCAGGTTAAGATGATGAAGGTTTTGCTAGCAGTTTTGATCCTGTTCACCTCGATTGCGGTGCTGGTGTTCAAACTCGTCAACGACAGAAAGACCCGCAAGCTTCTTGTTGGGACACTCTGCGCTGTATTCGGAGTCGGAATGTATATTTCGCCCCTTGCAGTCATGGTTTGCCCTCTTGTCCCAACACTCTTCACATAAACTGTTGCTTGTTCGAAGAACTGCTTTACGATAAATAACTTTCTTCCTTTTACTTCTTCTTCTCTTTCTTCTTTTTTGGAACTCATCCAACTCTCTTATGCTTTGACATACAGAGGTTGGTAATCCGGACCCGAAGTGTTGAATACATGCCTTTCTTGCTCTCCCTGTTCAACTTCATCAATGGACTCGTTTGGTTTGGCTACGCGGTTATTGGTCACCTTGATATCTTCATTGCAGTAAGTCTCTACGCGGACTCCCACCTGTCTAGCTAGTTTTAATGTTTGCTTCCGCTACAAGTTAATAATTTCACAACAATACAAACCGGATTACTCATTGTTACCTTGAAATCGCCATGCATGTTAACCACGCTGCATTTGTAACTGACTGGTTTCAGATTCCCAACGGCCTCGGTGCTCTGTCTGGTGTTGCACAATTGTCACTCTATGCTTACTACCGACCTGCCACACCAACAGTTCGTGACCGGAATGAAGAAAAAGGCAACTCCATGAAGTGGATCCCGAGCTCCGTGTCCATCCTGGTGGAGCAGAACGACCATCCTCCCTTAAATCAAGCTTGTGGATCTTTCGAGGCTCTTCGAATGTGCGAGAAAGCGAGCAACTGATGACATTATCTTTGTTCAGTCATCCTGTTCTGTGATACTGAGTTCGATGCCTCTGTTTATAAATCAGTGGAATCTCCCAGTTCATGATGCACGAGATTATTGTTAGTCTTGAAGAAAACAAGCCTGCCAATTTCATGACAGCTCATGAAATCAGTTGTCGGTAAGGATTAGAACTTACCGACATTTGCTGTCTGCCTGCTCATTGACAGCCAGACACCGACACTTTGTAACGATGAGGTTTTAGACGTCCCATCGTTGCATAGTGTGAATTCAGTGTAAGTGCAACAATATAATTTTTCTTTTTCTTATTATTTATTTTTAATCCAATTTTTTCTTTTTTTTCAAGGTTATTCTAATTGGATTAAAATTACTATTTGGATTTTTTCAAGGTTTCAAGAAATTTGGACTAATTGGATTTTTTCTTTTTTTTCAAGGTTTCAAGAAATTTACTCTAATTGGATTTATTTTTAATCCAATTTCTTAAGTTGATGTATGTAAACAATAAAGTCAATGATAACCTCAATGTAAAGTGTACTAGTTTCTTAAATTTGCACTTAAAGTTGTAAAAAATGTTGCTGTGTTTCAATATCTCCATAGAATTTAAAATTTTCAGTTTCTAATTTTACTTCACTATTATTTAAGTAGCATGTATAGAATTACTAATAATAAATAATCAATATTTTAAAGTTGGAATTTTTTGTTTTTACATCATCTAAATTTTATTATATTTTTTAGATGTATGTTAATGTAAAGATATTATTTAATTAAATAAAATTTTATTGTAATTAAATTTATATATATATTAAGTATACCATTAATGTAGAAATCCTAATCTTTTTGTATCTTTAATTGGATTGGTTTATAGTTAGGGGGATTACTTTATAATAATCTGAACAACAACATCCTTAATAAAATAAAAAGTGCTTGTTTTTCATCACTTCAATTTTTAAATTGTAATATTGTTCTTTTTGCATCAAAGATATATGGTATATTTTTTATATTACTATGAAATTTTCTTAGAGTAAAATATTTTTACTAGACATATCATTTAGATACAAATTAGAAGAAGAATTAGTAGAAAAAGAATTTAAAAAAAGTTAAAAAATTTAAATCTCTTATAATTTAAAAAATATTTATTTATAAAAAAAAAATTCTAAATATATTTTTTAAAATTGCTACATTATTAGAATTTAGAAGCATATTCAAATTTTATTATGCTACCAAATAATATAGAATACATGACTTCTTTGAAAATACTTAATTTGAAATATTATGAAAAATTAAAATTATTATGAACATCAATAGAAAGTCTTTTTAAGCTTGATATTATTTGCCAAATCAATTGAACAATCTCACATCTTTAATTACTTTTCATATAAGCGAGTATTTAAGCTTGCTAAATGAATTAGCTAATTTCATATTTTTTGCTACCTTTAATGTAAGCAGGTGCTCAAACTTGACATCATTGCTATTGAATTGGACAATCTTACAACTTTGACTACCTTTACAATGTGGGAGTATTCAAGCTTGATATCATTGCCAATCTCACAACTTTGACAACCTTTCATATAGAAAGTTGTTCAAGCTTGACATCATTGCCAAATGAATTGGGCAATGTCACATTTTTTACTACCTTAAAACAATTGCCAAATGAAGTAGGCAATTTTATTGCTTTGAGTATCTTTGATGCATTAGTGCATTTAATTTGGCAGAGAAAAAAGTATAAGCCTTCAAAAAAAGATATCTATAAAATATATTTAAAACTTATAATATATTCATATGTTAATGAAAAGAGAAAATTTAAGCATGGACAAGATAAATTTAAGATAGAAAAGAATTAAAAGAATTGTATACCAAAAATAATATATTTTATAATATACCAAAAGAAACCTTTATAAGAATTTTATTATTAAAAAAATATTAAAATTATTTCATATATCTAGTTGCTATAATCAATTAAAAATATTAAAATTATTTAGTATATCTAGTTGCTATAATCAATTAAAAATATTTAAAATTCATTTTTAATTATTTATTTTATTTATCATACAAATATAAATATAATTTTTTGTATAATTTGCCGTTTAGAATTTGCTTCTAATATATCAATTTTAAAGTATAAAAGTTTTAATCTAGGATTATAGGTTAAGTAGATTATTTTCAATAAGCTTGGAAATTTGAATTTTTTTTGTGTAATGAGTAATGTTTTATTATTTTAAAAGTTTAAAAATATATCAAGATTTGATAAAATTATTTATTTAAGGCAAACTACTATTTATTCTATAATTTTTTTATTCTATAATTATTTCATTTTTTATAGTTATTTTTAAGTTTTAAAATATTTTTTCAAAATAAACCTAAATATTTAAATATTTAAAATTATTTTATTGAATATTTTAAATATTAAATATATAGTATCAAAATTTATAATTTAAAATTTTAATTTTATAATTTTTAATTTCAAATCTGTAACAATTTTAGGATTTAAAATATATTATTTTAAAGATTAAGATTCACAATACAATATCTTAGGACACCTTTGAAAGATATAGCTGCTTTAATTGAAACTTTAGAACTTTTATTTTTTGAATATAGAATCTTTTATAAATTTTATATAAATCATATTTTTTATTTTAAAAATCTTATTTCTAAATATATATTTAAATTTCTTTAGAAGTTTATAAATTTATAAATCTTGAGGATATGACTATTTTGGTTTTTAAATTGATTGTGCAATATTTAAGATTTTTGTAAGTTTTGATTTGACATATCTTACTATTTTTGGATTCTATAAATTTAGTGGTGGATTTAGAATGATTTTAATATTTTTTTATTTTTAAACGTAGGAACTTTAACTTGATACTTTTTCTATTGATTTGAATTGATTTTTTATTTTATGATTTTGAATTGATCTATCCTCCTATTTTTAATATTTTTAATCTTAGTAATATATTTTAATTCTTTACTAAGCTTATAGTTTAAGAAATATGAAGCTTTCAAAATTATAAAATAATTCTTTTCTCACTATATATTAAAAAAAAAGAAAAAAACTAGATTTATATTTTGACTTATTCATACTATGAAAATAAAATAGATAATTTATTGTCAATCCCATCAATACATTTTCATTGGTAGAATTATTAAAAATAAGATTTTAAGTTATTTAAATATAAAAATATTAAGATTTAAGAGTATATTTGATTATTTAAGTATTTATTAGAATTTAAAAGGGTTTATAAGTTTCAAGAGTCTCATTAAAAAAAAAATCATAAAAATAGAGTCTTAATAAGTTTTTGAAATAATTATCTTATTTGATTTAGTATTTTTTTTTAATTATAAAAATTAATATTTAGTTATTGAGACCAATAGCTATATTGGCCTTCTATCTATATGTATTACTTATTAAAAATCTATAAATATTAGTTAGTAGGTAGAAGAAGCATAAAAAAGAACATAATATCTATTTAGATATTTATAAAGAAAATAGGATTTTTAGTTGATTTAAATTAATTTTATTATTATAAAAAATTATCAAAGTAGAAAAAAATAGCTTTAAATTTATATTAGTATCTTAAAATTATTATAGGGATTTTTAAATTTTATTTAGAATTATTGAGAATTTTTAAGGAATTTTTAGAGCATATTTAAAAGACTTCAATAAAAATAATTTTACCACTTTGAGAGGCCATTATGAAGAATTTGAGTAAGATTTGAAGACCCTACAAGGTTCTTAGGCTAATTGGATATTTTTGAATGCCATGGTATAATCAAAAATGCAAAAAAGTGGTTTTATTAGTAAAAAAATAAAAGGACCAATAGTTAATGTAGTAGTTTTAGGAAGAGATGTACAAATGTTCCATGAATTGTAGCACCTTGGATGTAGACACGACTATAAGATTAAAGGCTTGTTGCCTGTCTAGAACACCCATATATACTACTTGTGAGCCTTAGTGAGGCTCAAATTTTTAATCTCTTAAGTAAGTTATCCTTGAAATAAAACCTATTCACTTAATTTTTTTATTTTTTACCTTTTAACTTTAAACTATCATAATTTATTCATAATAACTTAGATTTTAATATTTTTTATGTTATTAAAAAGATAAAAAATTATTTATTTAAAATTTTAATTTTTAATTTTTAATTTAATTTTTTATTGAGTGAAAATCTAATGAACATATTGTGACTAGTTTTTGGAGTGTATAATTATTTAATTACATTTCTTTTATTTTTTCTTGTTCTTTTTTTTTTTTATTTTATTAATTTCATCTCATTTCACACCACCAATTACAAGCAATTTTTAATTAAAGCTATTTATAATTTGGATTAAGGGATGAATTTTACCTTCACATTTATATAAGAATATGTTTATATTATAATTATAAAATATTATATTTAGACTAATTTTTATTTAAATTATAGATATAAATAACTTAAAATCTATATTCTAAGTCTATAAGATAGATTATACATGATTATGCCAATTTATACTAAATATTCTAATAAAGTAGCAAGCTTCTCCAATACAATTTTCATATATTCTTTCTTTCTTCTAAGATTTAGGTTTTAGAATTTAAAATTTAGGAGTTTAAATTTAGAATTTAGAATTTAGAATTTTTAGTTATATAGATATTTTTTGATATTTTTATTTTTTAATTTAGATTTGATATATTCTCCCATTATTGGAATCTAAAGTTGCAACCATGTAAATGTTCTTAGTTTGCAAAATATAGCTATTTTGACTTTGATATTAGGATTTTGAATTTCAACACACAAAATCTTTTACAAGTTTTGACTAAATCATTGTCTTTGTTTTAGGGATGTCAAATCCAAATGTATATTCAAATTGCTTTAGAAGTATATAAATTTGTAGATATTAAAGATTTGACCATTTTAGACTTTAAGTTGATTTTGTAAATGGTAAGGCTTTTATAAATTTTGATTCGATATATCACTTTAAGTTTAGGATTTAGGATTTAGGATTATAAGGGCCTTTCTAAGATTTTTAACTTCTTTTTTTTGAAGTTTAGGATTTAAGATATAGGATTTTGTGTTTGAATTTCAAGATTTTAGAATTAAAATTTTAAGATTTTGAATACAAGTTTTAGAATTTTAGAATTTAAGTTTTAGGATTTAGGATTTAGGATTTAAGATTATATAGCTATGCTTGGTTTTTTGACATCTTCATTTTTTAATTTTGATATGACCTATCTTTTATTTTTAGAATCTAAGATTCTAATGGTATAAATAATTTACTTTATAAATTGTTAATTTGGAAGATATTATTAGGAACATATACTTTGGAGATTCACAAAACCTTCTAGAACATTCTAAAAGCTTCTTGAATTAGTGAAAGTTGATTGAGAAGCTTCCTAGTTGGTAAAAGTTGATTGAGAAGTTTCTCAGTTAGTGGAAGGAGCTCAAGAAGCTTCTCAGTTAGTGGAAGGAATTTAAAAAGCTTTCTAGTTGGTAGAAGCTACTTGAGAAGCTTTTTAGTTTGATGGAAGCCACTTAGAAAGCGTCCTAGATAGAAATATATATAGGAGTCGAGGCTCAAGAGTTTTTTAGTCTTGACAATGCATCTCTTGGAGTTCTAGCTCACCTTTCTTGGTGTTGTTTGTGTAGTCATCTGGTTAATTCAAGTTTTTGTTGGTTTCTATTGAAAACCTTGTCCTAATTCAAGTCTCTTGTTTTGTATTCTAGTATCTTTAATAAATATAGCCACTTTAATTTTAATTTTAGGATTTTTATTTTTAATATAAGATATTTTTTTAAGTTTTGAATAAATTATTATTTATAGTTTAATATTTTAAAATCTAAATATGTATTCAAACTGCTTTAAAAATATGTAAATATGTAAATATTGAAGATTTGGCCATTTTATTTTTAGCTGACTTTGCAAATGGTTAGGTTTTTATAAGTTTGATTTGAAATACCTCTCTACCTTTCGAATCTTAAAAATAAGAATTAGATTTGTATTTAGACTTATTTATACTATGAAAATAAAATAGATAGTCTATGTAAAGAATATATTTATATTAAAATACAAGATTAGAAGGGTGTCCTAACACATTTTAATTTTTTTAGAATTCATCCAGCTCTCTTATGCTTTGACATACATAAATTACTAATTCAGATCCAAAGTATTTAATACAGGTCTTTTTTTCTCTTTCTGTTCAACTTCATCAATGGACTTGTTTGATTTGGCTATGCAATTATTAGTAACCTTGATATCTTCATAATAGTAAGTCTCTATCGGCACTCTCACCTATCTAGTTAGTTTTTATATTTTCTTTTGCTACAAGTTAGTATTCTCACATTAGTGTAAACTGGATGACTCATTGTTATCCTAAAATTGTCATTCATATTAACTGTAGTCATTTGTAAATGACTAGTTTTAGATTTCCAACAACTTCGGTGCTATGTCTAGTGATGCCAAATTATCACTCTATAATTACTATTGATTTGCCACACTGACAATTTGTGACTAAAATAATGAAAAAGACATGAAGTAGGTTGTTATGCTCTCACAATTTTTGACATAGTTGAAGTGAGTTAGGTCTATGAATTTAGGCTTTGATGTGTTAGAAAGACTTCTTTGGTGTTTTATCTTTACAATACAATTCCTGGTTTTGGAATTATTGGGAGAAATTGAGATTCTTTTCAAATCTGTTTTATAAAGGTTTTTTTTTTTTTTTTTTTTTTTTTCAATTAACTTTTATTAAAAAAGATGAGCAACTCATTTTACTATTAAGTGTCATTTTCATTGTAGCCTATATGTGATTTGAAGTTGCTAATTTATTTCAACAGAAATGTAATAGAAGTATTAAACACATCTTATAAAGAAGTTACATACAAAGATATTCAATCAATTCACAATGTCTTCTATTGCAAATAACAACCAAAATGATATTTTTTGTACTTCTCATTCTCAAAGACTAACAACATCTTTACAAACAAGTGTTTCAACACAACCAATTTGGTCTGTGAAATTATTGTTTTGTAATTTTTGTGCAATAACTTTTAAAAAAAAATTTCCTGAAATTTATAATATTGGAAGCATTTATTTTATATTTTGTAGACAAGTATAATAATGCGGTTTTTTTTAATAATTTTACTTCTCTGTTGATTTGAATAGAACTATAGTTTTCAAATGGTTTTGAAAGTTTTCCACTTCCATTTCCACAACCACTTGTTTTTGGCACAGAAGGATATTATCTCTGCAATCAAACACAGATATCAACAATGTCAACTACTTAGGTTTTTAGGAGTACTGAACCTTCTGCTTCTGCAAAATGTTTTCCAGTTCCAATAGAAGTGTTACCTTAAAAAGACATTTTTAAATAGAGTGGAGGATGTTCTATTGCACTTTTAGCATGCAACCGTACTTGAGTTGATTTAAATTGTACAAAATATGATGTGGAATAAGAAAGATGGGATGCTAATTTCCACTCTATATTTTTGGATTGGTTGAAGAAACATGAAAATTATAGACAATACAACAATGTGGACAAAAAATGATCTAACGGATCTACTTCAATATCAAAAAAAATAAAAATAAATGTCAAGTTTTTTAGTATAAGCTTATTCATCTTTTAAAACATATCAATTAGTTGATATAATACTATGTTTTGTAATTGGAATTGTGTTTATTAATTTTAATTCTTTTCCTTGTAGGTCCTTCAAAATATTTTTGAATACATCTACTTTGAATATGTATTTAAATCTACTTCTCAAATTGCCAACAAAATCAAGTACTTTGAACTATCACATTAGAATTACTTTGAATTAATATATTTGCAAAATATTCTCACCGTATTAAAGTACAAGTCTTCTTTCTTGCATGTGCAGTATGTTTAATGTTTTTTTTTAAAGTTTTTACTGTTAAAAAAAAAAAAAAAAAAAAACAAAATCATGTTGACATTAGTATGAGATGCTGTCACCTAACAACATCATTGTGTAAATTACGTCTATCATAAGTACAACGTCTAACTTATTGATAAGAAAATATATTTTTGATGTAAAAAGGCAATAAACTCAATTAAAAAATGCTTATTAAAGAATATAGTGATTTGTAAACTTTTCTATCAGTAAGCTCCTAGTATACTACAACAATTTGAACATTCTGTTAATTGAGAGAGGTTACTGTTATTTGCATGTTTGACACTTCTAATCTCTTTTGGCCATCTATAATTATTCCAATTACTTGTTCCTATATTAGAATGTTCACTTTATTAAAAATATTATCTATTTGACAAAATAAACAAGCTTTTTATTTATTTAACAAGCATTACTTACGTTTTTATAGTAATTTTTAAATTCAATAGTATATATGAAATTAGTTGATTGCAAGTCTAATGAGTAATTTTTGCTTGTGATAAAAAGTAAGAGTTTCTTAAACAAAAGATCCCCTTTATTATCTTGCTATTAGAATAATTGCTATATTTAGAAGAGACATAAAAAGAAATTTAGAAGATGAATAATATGAATTTCTTGATTAAAATTTACATCTAAGTAGACCAATGGGTTGAAGCAATGAGTACTTGGGCCAAATTATTTGTATAATGGATGCAATTCCATGGTTGGCTTTGTCACTTTAGAGCGTCTCTTTAGAAATCTCAAGTATTTGTATAGATTTTTGTACCTGCCAATAAAGCCACCTTTGGAGGTGTTCATATTTGCTGCAATGAAAAAACATGTCTTTGGAAAGTCAGGTCAAGCCATGCACAGAAGTGCACTATGCTTAATTTTTAGAGAAAAATTAAAATTTTAGGAAGTTATAACATTAGAATTGCATATATACGTGAGATTGCGTCATTTCTTCTATACATCTTTGTGCAAAGCATAACTAAAGGTAGGGACAAGAGATGACCAATTCTTGACCTGAAGAAATTGCTATGATTTAGGAAAAAGATGGCCATACTTTCTTAACTGAGAACAAGCACTTGGAAATAAAAAAGAATAAAATGGAAGTGATCTTGACACTCCCACCATGCCATTCATCTTTCTCTCCTAAACTTCAGCAAATCTTCCTCCTTCCTTTGGAGCTTGTTTTGTTTTTGGATGAATTATAGCATGGCATAATCTCATTCGGTTTTCTTTTCTCTACATATTCTTTTTCCATACATCTTCTACATCTGATGTCTCCTAATGTTTTAATATCAAATAAGTTATATTAAATTAAACTAATTTTGACTTCTACAATGACTTCTATTCTAATTTATGACTTAAAAAAAAGAAAAAGAAAAAGAAAAATTACTTCATGGATTATTTATTGAAAGAACATTCCATGATAAAATACTCAAGACCTTGGAAAAGTCTAAAAGACATAAATAAAACCTTCTTATTTATTTATTTGGTATATAAATAAGAATAAAAATACTACTTTGAATTAATATTTATTTTATGATTTTGAGTATATTTATAAAAATGTAGATTGTCAAAGAGAATAAAATATCAAAATTTTTAGAGATTGAAAAGAATAAAAATAAAAAAACTAAAAAGATTGTCTTTTTGCACAAGAACCATCATTGAGGCTTTATAAAAATTTAAAAATATTATATTATTTATATTGAATATGAATATTTATAATTATAAAAATATAAATTTATATTATCTCTTAAAAAAGCTAAAATATTTTCAAAATATATATTCAAATTTAAAAATATTACAGGTATTTAAAATACCAAGTATTAAAATGGAAACTAAACTCAGCAATATAATTACCAATTTTTTTGTTTATTAAAAAAATCCACACTACTAATATTTTTTTTGCACAAATGATGCTATTCTTTTGCATGTTTGTTATTACATTCACCAAAATCTTCCATTAAATAAAAGAATTAGATATGGATACAGGGGTCCTGTGAAGATAAATCAAACTTGCCTAATCAGTATAAGTCTATTCTTTTTAAACTCACTCAATTTATTTCACACTAGAGGTTAATCACAGCACAAAAAAGTTTAATTGAATCACCTAATAGCATGATCCAATAATAATAGGAATTTAGGTTATATTCTATAAAAATAATAAATTATAATCCTACTAATCATAATACCAATCAGTTTCTATGTGTTGAGCATCTTGCCATGTGTTTTAGGAGCAGCAAGTTGCATAAATTGTCCATGTTGTAGGTACAAAGACTCGCAGTCTATAGCAACTTCACATGCAGTTCACAAGCTTCTGATTTTTTAAACATTCTATTGGAATACAAACTTTATATCTCATGTTAACTAAAAGTTTTTTGAAATTCAAGTGGATTAGGATCTTGGAAATTGGATTTTAAAGATCAATGAGGATTTTTATGATTTTGAGTAATTTGTAAATTAGATTGAAGTGATTTAAGCTAATAATTAACTTAATTTTTAACATTTCTAAAAATTATAAGAGCAAATAAATGGTGAAAAAAAAAAGTTGTTGATGTTGGAAGATTGATATTAAGATTGAAGAAGAAAGATGGTTGACACCTAAGTGGATTATGTGCCTTTTCTTCCAATTTGTAAGTTTAATTCTCTTCAAATTTTATATGCTTATTTTCAATTAAGAGATTGAAAAGTATGAAATTTTTGAATCAAGATCAATAATTAATTTAATAATTATCAGGGATTTAAATCTATTATAAGATTGATTAAAATTGATTAAGATTCAATTAGATATTAAATAGGATTTGGTTAGGCTTTGATTAGGATTAATTAGAATTTAATTGGAATTTGATTAAAGTTTGTTAGAATTTACTTAAAATTTTTATAGAATTATATATAATATCTTGAATATTTTTTTATGATTTCTTTAAAGTTCTTTGTGATGTCTTTAGGATTTTGTTAGGATTTCTTTAATATTCTTTGTGATTTCTTTAGGATTTTTTAATGGTTTTTTTAAAGATTTTTTTATAATTTGATTATAAATTTTAAAGATTCAATCATGATTTATTTAAGATTTTATTAAGATTATTAGATTCTTAGTTAGTTACAAAATACAACTTATTTGTCTACAACTAAGTACTTGGTGCATTTCCAAATAAGACAACATAAAATATAAAAACATAACTTTTACTACAATCACACCTTATTGAATAGGCGTAATCCTTATTGGATTATAGCCCTTTGGATACCATATATTTTTCCAAGCCTTACAAGATTTTTTGTTATTATTATTCTAATTTCTACATGGCTTACATTTTTATCTAATTTTGAGTGTTTTTTAACATGTCTCATTTTTAATATCGTATCAAAGCTTCTATAGCTTTAAAAACCTCCTAGAATAGTTCTAGAGACACAAAAGAGAGAGGAGAGTCTTTTAAATCAAGAAGGCTATGTTGAAGATGTTCTGCACAGAAATCAGAAAACCAATAGACTCTCTTTTATTAAAATTCCTTCTCCTATTATTCAGCCATACATAAATACCATACAAATCTATAAAAAATTAGGTAGTATAAGTTTTATTGATATTGTGCAATTTTTAAAACAAAAAGCTAAAAAAATAAAAAAACTTCAAAAAAAAAATAGAGAGGTAATAAAAATATTTAGTGTTAATATTACCTTTTTATAAAAAAATCTTCTACTTACTTTGTAGGACCATAAATAAGACAAAATAAGATAGATTAGCAAAAATACTAGTGTATGCATCTTAAGATCAAAGCAAAGGAAAATTTCTAGTAAAAATTACCTAAGAAAACCTTAGATTGATACTCAAGGAAGGCCGGTTGTGAACTAGGGTTGAAACAAGACTCTAAGGTACAAAACCAGGTGCCTATGGAAGATAGGGAGATTTTTTGTTGATTAGAAAGTGGGATTAGAGAAAAGACTTGATAAGGTTTTTTTAAGCATTGGTTTCAAGGTTTTTGAGTTTATAATGATTTTGTGAGAGTTATGCAAAGTCAAGGTTTTATTTGGGTGACTCTAGTTATTAAGAAATAAAGTGGGTTAACATTTTGGAGCATATTGTGAGTTTGTAGTAGATCTACAAGTAAAAAAATTTAGGTTTGTAAATATAATTATTTCAAATATTTGTTGTGAATTGTAGCTTAATCAAATGGTTAAATCAAAGGTTATAAGAATTTAAGTGAGCTAGGATCTTAAAAATTGAATTTTGAAGGTTAGTAAGGGTTTTTGTGATTTTGAATAATTTTCTAATTAGATTAGCATAGTTATTTTTAAGCTAGTAGTTAAATTAGTTTTTAACATTTTTGTCAAATTTTAGAACATATGAATGGTGGAAAAAGGAGACATCAATGCTAGAAGATCAAAATCAAGATTTGAGAAGAAGAACAATCAATATCCGAGAGGATTAGGAGCTTTTTTTTTCAATCTATAACTTCAAATTCTTTCAAATTTTGTATGCTTATTTTCAATTGGTACATCAAAAAGTGTGAAAATTTTGAATGAAGATCAATGATTAATTTAATAATTATTGAGGTTTTAAATCTGCTATTGGATTTGATTTAGGTTTATTTACAATATCTTTAGGATTTCATTAGGATTTGACTTAAGATTTGACTTAGGATTTGATTAGAATTTTTGGAATTGTATTAAAATTTTATTAGAATTTGATAAGAATTTGACTAAAATTTGATTAAAATTTGATTAAGATTTTATTAGATTTTATTTAAAATTTGATTAAAGTTTAATTAGAGTTTATTTAGGATTTCTTTAAGATTGGCTAAAATTTGATTAGGATTTTTTTAAGGTTTCTTTGAGATTTCTTTAAGGTTTTTTTAGAATTTCTTTAAAATTTTATTAATTTTTTTTAAAGATTCTTTATAATTTCATTAGGATTTTTTTAGAATTTTTTTAGAATTATTTTAGGATTTGATTAGGATTGTTAAAGATTCAATTGGAATTTATTTAAGATTTTATTAAAGTTGTTAGGTTGTTAGTTAATTGTAATATATAAGTTTATTTCTAATCTCCAAGTACCTGATGCATTTTCAAACAAGACATCATATAATATAGCAGTGCTGGTAGCCCTTTGAAATTATATAAATAACTCCATATTCTTATATATTAGACCCTACAAAATAGTTAATGAAGCATAGATGGCTCTAGAGAATACATATTCTGCTAGTGACATTATAACTCAAGTCTATGTGTAAAAAAAGTTCATAACTCTAAAAATATAAGTAGAAGAAATAATAATGATGCACTTATATAACTTCAAAATAAAAAGAAATAAGAAATTGTAGAGGCAATCTCTCCCTCCTATATACATGTCTACTTAATACAAGCCTATTGTTCCAAAAGATAACTTTAGCCAAGAGCAATAAAAGATATATATTAGTACATAGACAAAAGAACCATCTATTATCTAACTCATAATGGACAATAGTTCATTAATTTTGAACCATCTTCATCCAAAGACAACAATGTTTATTTGAAGAAGGATACAACTCTTTCAATTTACAAACAAGAAAAGGTCAAAATTTGCATGATTAACAAACAAGTCCTTTGACTAACAAATGCATTATATGTCCTTGATTTATTAAAAAAATATTTTTTTGGTTAATAATTATAATCAATAAAGAAGCGGTATCCTAATTAAAAATTAAACTTATAGGCTTTTAGCAAGAAACAATATTATGATCACAAAATATCCATTCAAAGAAAATTTGTATTTTTTGAAAACATCTATTGTGTAGACTTATTAGACCAAAGCAAACTCAATGGTAGTACCAACTAGATGTACATTAGATAATCCAATTTTCATTTCCAAAAAAGCAATGATTCCATACTTCAATAAAAATCTGCCTAATGGACATTATTATTTGATTATTCCAAATAATTATCTAATTCTCACAATAATAAAAACTTACATATATCAATTATTAATGGAATGCATAATGAGAACAAATAAATTTATATCAATACAAATGACATTGACAATAACAATCAATTTTCTTTGCAATACATACTTGTTTCAAAGACTTACTTTGAATAAATATGAAATATCATCTTGGTGCAAGACACATATATCTTAGCAATAAAACATAAGCATTACAATCACCTACTATATAAATGTTAAGCAATGATGATAAGACAACTATCAATGTATAAGTGGAACTATACAATGAATGATCATGGAAAAAAAACACAAATGAAAGAATTCCTATTAAGAAATAATGTATTATAGAGAAGAAAGGTACAATATCATAAGATTGGAATATTGATACTGTTGAGTTTGTCAAATATAATATGGAATGAAAGTAAATATCCCTGATTGCTGGACTTAAGTCTATCTTATAAAGTACAATTGGAAAGCACAAGCAAATCACTAGTGTTGTATTACATATTGTCTTATTTGAGAATGCACCAAGCATATAGCTGTAGAAGATAAACTTGTATTTTATAACTAACCAAGAATCTTATAATTCTAATAAAATCCTAAATAAATTCCAATTGAATCTTTAACAATTTTAATCAAATCTTAAAATAATCTTTAAAAAATCCTAAAAGAATCATAAAAAATCCTAAAGAAACCATAAAAAAATCATAAAAAAAATCCTAAAAAAATCATAAAGAACTTTAATAAAATTCTACAGAAATTATAAAAAAATCTTAAAGAAATATTAACCAAATCCTAACCAATCTTGAAAAAATCTTAAATAAATCTTAATTAAAATTTAATCAAATCCTAACTAAATTCTAATCAAATCTTAATCAAATCTTAATCAAATCCTAAATAAAATCTAATCAAATTTTAATCAAATCCTAATAAAATCCTAAAGAAATCTTAAATAAATCTTAACAAAATCTTAATCAAATATTAAAAAAATTCTAATTAAATATTAAAAAAATTCTAATCATATCTTAATCAAATCCTAAACAAATCTTAATAAAATTCTAATCAAATCTAATAGCATATTTAAAATCTCAATAATTATTAAATTAACCATTGACCTTTATTCAAAAATTTTATACTTCTTGATCTATTAATTAATAAATCAAGAAGCATATAAAATTTGAAGAGATTTGAATTTATAAACTAGCTCTTTTTTTCACCATTTATATATCCTAAAATTTTATAAAAATATTGAAAACCAAATTAACTATCAGCTTCAAAAAGAATCAATCCAATCTAACTAGGAGATTGCTCAAGATTACCAAAATCCTCATTGATCTTTAAAATCCAAGTTTTGAGATCCTGGCTGACTTAAATTTTAATAACCTTTGATCTAATTGTTTAGCTAAGCTAAAATTTATAACAAACATTTAAGACAACTATATTCACAAATCCAAAAATTTTCACATACAACTCTGCTATAACATTCACAAAATTCTCTAAAATATGAATCTATTATATTTTTCAACAATTAGAGTCACCCAAATAGAACCTTAATTTTTCCAAGCTCTTATAAATTCATTACAAACTCAAAAACCTTAAAATCAATTGTAAAAGAAATCCTATAATTTTTATTTTTATTTTTTTTATTTTATTATTTTCTTTAATCCACAAAAGAATCCTCTATTTATTATAAGTACATGGTTTTGTGCCTTGGGATTTGGTTTCAACCTTGGTTTACAACTAGTCTTCTTAGGATATTAATCTAAGATTTTTTTAGATAATTTTTATTGGAAACTATCCTTTTTTTTGATATAAAGATGCATGTAGTATTATTTTTGCTAATCTATCTTGTTTTATCTTATTGATGGTCCTACAAAATAAGTAAAAGCTCTTTTTATAAAAAGATAATATTAATATTAAATATTTTTATTACCTTCCTATCTTTTACTTATATTTTTTAAAGTAATTTTGTTACTAAATCTTCAATTGAGCTTTTGTATAATATATGGCTTCTTTTGTTCTTTCATCCTATAGTTGTCTTATAACATAACACCGGTGCAAGCAAACATCCTCCAATCTTGCAAACATAGAAAAAAACCTTTTCTCTCAATTGATAGGTTTAATGATCACAAAGTAACCAAAATCATTCTTAACAATAATAATCTTTTGTTGGAGCAAATCCCACCAGAAACAATTATCAACAAATAATAGTAAAAAAAACATAAATTGAAACTTGACTTCAACATCAATTATACTTGTCTTATAATTATACAATCAAATCAATCTAATCACGTTGTTGTAAGCATAGTTCAAGCAAATATTTTATCATCCATTTGAGCCAACTTCAAAATCCATGGAAAAAATACACACCTTTGGCATAGATATTTAGCACATATTAATACTAATTGATTTAAACAACTCACTAAATAAGAAGCAATAATAGGAATTATAATTAAAAAAAAATCCTCAACATACTTGCTCCACTTGCCTTTTTAACAAACAATCAACAATTAAATTTTTCAAAGTTGTAATTTTTTGAACCACATGCCCATTAGAATTAGTTCACTTTGATCTTAGTAGTAGAGTTGTAACTTCAATATTTTTTGACTTTGAATATTATATCATATTTATAGATAATTATTCCATATATAAAATCTTTTAATTAATTAAAAAATAAATAAATATTTTGAAGTTTTTAAAATATTTTATATTTGGATTTAAAACCAAATAGATCAAAAGTTAAAAATTCTTCAATTTGATCAAAGAAGAAAATATCTATCATTAAAATTTGATAAATATTTAAAAGTTTATGATATATAATGATAACTAATAATATATATACTTTAAAAAAATAGAGTTGCTAAGAAAAAAAGATAGAATATAATTTAATGCTATTCATTGTATGCTTCAAGAAGCACAACTTGCTAAACCTTACTAGAAGGAGGCAGTGACATGCATGTTTTTGGTAGCAAAGCATATACTAAAGTCCCCTATGAAATTTGAATTAAATTAGATGATTGATCCTATAAGTATATTATGCTAGAATATAGCCCTATGAATAAGGGCTATACTCTTCAAAAGATGATCATCTTAAGAAATGATCATCTTTAAAAAAGAGTCCCTCTTCATTACAATCTCTCCCCTATCAAAACCAAGACCAATACATGAAAAAATAAATAGCAATCTTTTATTTTATCACATAGTTTGAAATATATAAAGACCTAAATATCAAGCACCTTAACTAATGGCTTAAGCTACTCAGCCACTAAGAGTTCTAAGTCACAATCAACTATCATAATTAATTCAAGTTCTTCTAAATATTCCTTCCTCCCAACTTAGACAATTATCAACTTTAACACCTTAGCATCCTACACAATTAGTATTTCCTATTGAAGTACCTTCACTTGATAAGAATATTACAATCTCATCTACCATAATTCCACCACCAACTTAATATTTTCAAAGTAATAATAATCAAGCACCAAATCCAAGATCATTTAACTTTCATATTATGCAAAGTTTCTTTGAAAATGAGCAAATTCTTCCATCATCACTCATATAGTATATTAACCTCAGATTTGGCTTAGAAATCATGTTCCATTTGATTTATTGTACTTCAAAAGAAAAAAATAACCACCAGTCAAGAGATTGAAGAATTTCCTTCTTTAAAACCACAATTGGCAAAATAATCTCGACAATCATTTAGAACAAGTAAAGGAATTCCACCTCCAAGGGATCTAACAAAAAACTATAATACATCATTATTACTATCCAAAGAAAGACCAAAAAAACCTTCAAGTAAACGATAAGCATTACTTATATAATTTTTTGATGTACCCTTAGAATAAGTAACATATGCATAAGCCATGTGTTCTTTAGAAGCTGAATAATGACAAAGTGCTATTAAAGAAGAATTAAATTCACATGTTGCTAATGGTACGTGGATTTTTACCAACCTTTTATTATAATAATAATCAATCACTTGAAACTAAATTTTTATACTTAAGTTGAAAATAAATAGAAGCATTGAGCTATTTAAAGCCAAATTAGTTACAAAAAGGTTCAATCAAGTTCAAGGACTTGACTTTATTAATACAGTCTCACCAATGGTGAAAATATGATTTCTTTAGATGATACTAACACTTGCTGCTCAATATGACCTTTATATCCATCAAATGGATGATAAAATAATATTTCTTAATAGTCTCTTTAATAAGAAGATCTATTTGATAATTTTAGAAGAAATTTTTCTTTCAAAAAAAAAAAATAGTATATTATTTAAAAAAGATATTCTATGGGCTAAAGCAATCATCCTATAAGTAGTATAAGGTGATAGATGCATTCTTGGCATCACTTGGATTTGTGAACTCTAATTCAAGTGGCAATGTCTACTACCTTCATAAAATAAAAGAGTTTGCTATCCTTACTCTTTATATTAATGACACACTCATTGTATGTAACTATCTATCTTTATTAAAAAAAAATTGAGACCAAGCTTAGTGTTAGATTTCTTCTATCCAATCTTAGAAAATTCCATTACCTACAAAGCTTGCAAATTACACAAAATATGTACCAAGATTAGCTACATATTATACAAACTTTGTGTATTTAATAAAAATTGGTAGAATTTAGATTTTAAGATTCATGTCCTATATCTACACTAATTGCACTAGGCATAAAACTCTCTAATACTGACTATCCTTTGATATTTGAAGAAAAAGAAAAATATGCAAAGTTTCCTTATTCCAATGCAGTTGGATCCTTCAATTAGATAGGCATTTGTACACAACTTGATATATCATTTACAATAAGTGTATTTACTCAATACATGCATAATCTCGGTTAAGTACACATTTAAGCATACAAGCATGTCTTTAGATATTTAAAAGATTATATCAGCTAATATATTGGATATTGATAAGATACTAATTCCCATCCATTTTATGGCTTCAATGATGCCGACTAGGCAAGAAAAATTGATGAACATAAGTCCACCTCCGGCTATTATTTTTTACTTTCACATAAAGCAAGAAATTGGGGATCCACCAAGAAAAAGTCATTGGCCCTATCAAGCACAAAATTTGAATATATGGCCATGGCAATTGTTGTATTTGAAGCTATGTGGCTTTGATACTTGATTCATGACATCAAGTAAGACTTATCACAACCTTCACTAATATAATGTGATAATCAAAGCACCTTAGCTTTAGTCAATACTACTAAGTTTCATGTACAAACTAAACACATAGCAATTTGATATCACTTTATTAAGCAATTAGTTGCACTTAAAAAATTACAGTTCAATTCCTGCCCTACTCAAGACATGAGAGCAGACATTTTTACTAAGGGCTTATCAGGCCCTAAACTTGCCAATGCTTGGCATGTTTGGAGGAGTACTATAGCCTTATAAGCTTATTAGCTAAGAGGGAGTGTTGGAATATAGACTTTATATCTCATGTTAGCTAAAAGCCTAAATACAGACTCCTAGTTTAGAACTGGTCTTCAACTAGTTCAAAGAAAGAGACGTAACTTTTAATGCAGTCACACCCCAGTGAGTAGGCGCTACTCTTACTGGGTCGCAGCCCCCTGGCCACCATATATTTCACCAAGCCTCACAAGGCTCTCCATTATTATTATTCTAATCTCTACACGGCTTACATTTTTGCTGAACTTTGAGTACTTTCTAACCTGTCCTATTTCCAATACATTCTGCAGGCGTAGGTGTAATCAAGGGAGATGATGACATCAATTACTGAAAACCTTAGAGGCAAAGTCCTTTGCCACTGTTAAGGCCTCGTCAATGCCAGCTGCGTTTCCACCCTACAAAAACAAAGAATCGTGCAGAATCTTCAGGTTTGTGTTCATGAATCATAGTTAGCGTTATCAGTTGTGTCTAGAATATTGAACATTGAATTCAAACGGCAACTAAAACGCTGAATTTCATCCAGGGTTCAAAGTTCAGGTAATACCACAGGATGAATGTGTTATACTCATCAACAACTGAAAAGATGCAGAAAAATTATACCTGTCCCTGAGCAAGACCATTTTTGCCACCACCACCTTTGCCGTTTATGGACACCAGGCTTGCTCGTAGCCAGTCCAGTACATTCAAACCCCGTTTTGCGGCAGAATCAGGCACACCTGCATAGACTAGAACCTTGTTCTTCTGCTCATCTACACTAAAGATCATCACAGCCAGATCCTGCACCCATCCAAGGAACCAAAATACCAATTGGTATCCGTGATTCAAAACTACTTCTCGAAGCATCAAAACAGTCCGTTAATCTACTAGATGAATATAGCATGTGCGGACTATGACTAGTATGATTTTGGTTGGATCTAGTAGAGGGAACAAAGACACAAAAAACTGTTGAAGTAGAGCACAGGATATAAACTACATGTGATGACGACAGCCTCGACAAACCTTGTGCTTGTCCATCACGAGAGTTACGGCCTCCCTGACAGCAGTGGTATCCAAACCAACATCAATTCTAAGCACACAGCTCGGTTGACTTTGTGCAGCTGCAGCATCAGCAGAGGACATAGCTCCATTCAGTGCTGTTTGTAAATTGGACCCTGCAGCAGCCTTCTGAGCTTTCCTGATGCGCTCCTGCAAGCTCAAGAACATGTATGCCAATTACCTTCGGTAATAAAACTTGCCAAAACATCCTGGAGATAACAAATATGCACTCTTGAATATTGATCATTCATAGGCAAGAATACACATGGAGAATCGACATAAAAAGCCCATGTTCTCAAGAACAGAATCTTGACAGACATAGAAAGTATCTAGCAGCTGGTTTCTGTCAGTAGTATACCTGAAGTTCACCCAACCGAATGCGGAACTCGGCCTTCTTGGCAGCTGGAATAATAACAATTTCCAAGGAATTTTTCAAAGATGCAACTCCCTGCAGGCACCTTGAAGCTAGACTGTAAGTAATAGCATTGATAGCAAATTCTACACAAGAGCAATTTAGGTAACTACTGTAAGTTATCTCTACCATATCAGTCTAAAGTCAAGTCCACCCTCAGAATCTACCAAATGTAATCAGTACATGTCACAGAAATACAGAAACAGTTGCCAAGGAGCTTCGATTTATTCTAGTTGAAGAGAACACTAACAGCCCACCTTTTCAAGAGCTGAACCTTGCAACTTGCTAGCCTCGTCAATCTGAGCACTGAGAACTTTACTCTGATAAATGGCTTCCTTTGCAGCACCCATCGTGAGTGCAATTACTCGCCTCACACCCTTTGCAATACCCTCCTCCGAAACCAAAGCAAAAGCTTGGGCTTCTTTTGTGTTGTCCAAGTGGGTGCCTGATTCCACACACATGTCAGAACTGCGAACATAAAGTGTCACTCACAAGTGCAAATACGAAATCAAGAGGAACAACACAACAGGGCTAACGAGATGTAAAAACTAGAGAACTGGAAAGGAGCGAGCAAAGAATGACTGGATAAACAAACGTTGTTAAACTTCTGGTTCCATCTGATCCTATGAATTTACAACATGATTTGACGAAGGAATCCTATACCTCCACAAAATTCGGTTGACATGTTGGCCCAATTTGGATTTTCAGGATCAGCAAGAAGATCCTCAACCGGCCTCCCAATAGCAATGACACGTACAGGATCTGGGTACACCTGCGGACAAAAGGGCAGATGAAGTTAACCTTGATCTTCCCCAACCACTCCCTCATGCTCATGCGGGAACACATTACACATCAAAACTCATAATCAAATACTCTCGGGATTTTGTCAATCTCACGTTCACCCACGCAAAAATTTATATTAAAACGAGTAGCTAGACTACCTCCCCGAAAACAGCACGAAGACCCATTATTCGCTTGGCTTCAGCTAGACTAGCTTCTTTTGCATATACGGTCATCCCATCACGAATTTGCTGTGATACTATGTCCTCAATAATCCCCAAATCCTTGAAGTCGATTGGCTTGCCTTCACATGGAACACGAGCAAAAATTTGCAGATCAGTTACACTATATGATTGATGCTTACATAGCCATACGTAAATCGAAAACCGAAGCAACATCCTACTGCTAGATATCGGTTTGTTTTCTGAGTGAATCGCAATTAGAAATAGAGAGTGACGAACCATACCATGAGAGAAATCAAAGCGCAGCTTATCAGGACCAACTAAAGAACCCTTTTGATCAATGTGGTCACCAAGCACTTCCTGTTGGTCAAAAACCAACACACACTGAACAACGATGCGAAGAGCTAACAAAATGGTAAGCTACGGAAGTAGTGCAGACACGATTAACTGTCAAACCAAGTAGCAAGCGCACTAAAATTATTGCATTTCCTGACGATCGCTTACTAGAAGGTGATGGACGGTTACACAACAAGAAGAGATCTCAAAACTGCAGGACAGAACTTGAATGAGCCAAGAAGAAACTGATTTGTTCCAGATGGATGGAAACTGAGAATAAACCTTTAGGGCAAAATTCAGAAGATGTGTACAAGTGTGGTTAGGAGCGACTGCTGCACGTCTTGCATAATCGACCTGTTACATTCATTCATAACCACGTTCATTGTTTAGATGTCATCAATTAAACAATACCATCATTCCCGGCACTGCAACCTTATAAACAAAAAATTATAAACCCAAAAATCAAACCCTGCTTCCTTGATACACTTGGATGATCTTGATATTCCAATTCCACCTCAATTAGGTACAATCTGCTCAAATAATGTACTTCCATACATACCTTGGATGTAACTTTGTCTCCAACTGAAATTTTCCCATTAGTTATTGAGCCAATGTGAAGCACATAGCCACCGTATGTTTGTACCTCCCTCACTGTGAATGAGCCATTTGGACCTTCCAGAACTCCAGTGTCATAAACCTGAAAGAGATAGAAATCATCTCATCAACACTAAGCCACATTATAAAAGGACGCATCTATAGGTAGATGCACATCAGCAAATAGGTACAAATAACTGGATACATGGTTGCTTCATTACATGGCTATCACTACAACACATATCACTAAGAATCTCAATGGCTGATATTGACCTGTCCTCCTTGTTCTGCATAGAAGCTTGTGCTATCAAGAACAATACCCATGTCCTCATCAGTTGTGGAATTCTCAAACCCTGTTGTTGTGAAAATAGCCATGACAGTTACTGTAGGATCCTGTACCACCACAAACACATCACCGAAATTTGCATCATGCTCATCCACAAAAATATTAAAGCCAATCAATGATGCAAAAATCTTAACAGAATTCAACCAACTCAATCGTATTAAGCATATGCGTTCAACCAACTCAAACCATATTAAGCATATGCGTTCAAAACTAAATGCTTGTAGGAACTGTTGACGGCTTACATGGCACAAACATGCTTGTGGCATGAAAATCTTACCCTGTGCCATGTATATTTCAACGCAACATCTGTTGGCAACAGTCCAGATTTTTGCAATTGGGATGTCGCCTCTGCCTCCATCACTAGTGCTTTACCTCCAGCCTGGTTCATGAACCCCAAGCCAAAACTATCATGTGTTTGACCAAAGAAACTTTAAACATGGAAAAGAAAACTGAATAAGGGACTCATCATGATCTGTCAAAAAAGATGGGACCAGCGCGATACCCTTCCACGAGCACCTCGAGCTTTTTCACGAGCCTCTTCCATGGTCCTATTAAATCCTTCCTTGTCAACCCTCAGACCCATCTCCTCTGCCATGAGCTGCAAATAAAAGAAGCCACTGTCAGAGATGCTAAATAGCACTCACATCAACAGTGTTGTTAAATCTATCCCCACCCTGAACCCAGAGCATAGGTTGATCTTTGGCATTAGCAGCCGAAGCTAACAGCATGTAAATTTCTCCTCGTAAATCTAAAGGGTTTGAGATTCTGCTCTACAAAGAGGAAAGTAGGTAAAATATGCTGAAGACTCTGGCAAGCTTGAAAATATCATGGGATATGCAGGAAAAGTAAAGGCTGCAATAAAGGACGAGAAACGACAGCCGTCATGCACTAAGAGTAAGGGAAGGTCTCGAGTCATCAAATTTAAGTGGAAGAATGGACCTCCGTGAGATCAATAGGAAACCCGTATGTGTCCCACAGAATGAAGGATTCCTGCAAAAGAAATAGCGAAAGGCCAGAAATAAGCATTACATTACTATAAAATTTAAAATTAGTGAGCACTTCAATATGCTAGTGTAGAGAAAGCTAGTTCCTGCTTGAGTTTTTAAAAAAATTTCAGAAAACTGTCAATTTCCTACAAAGTATCCTATTTAATTAACTTGGCCAAAGTTAATAAACACTGAAAAAAATCTACTCATAGTGGGGTGGATGCAGTGAATACCTGAGCACCGAGAACACCTTCCTTCACCTCTGTGGCTGCCTTCTTGAACCTTTCAATACCCTGATCAAAATTTTTGCACAATCAGCCAAGAATGGATGGATGGAGTAGAAGCAGTAACCTACGATCAATGTACATGCTTTAGAAGTTTCCGGTCACCAAAGCCTATAAAAGGAAATCATCATCATGGAAAGACACGCGCACACACACACACACACACACACAACGTGCTCTCCTGAGCAATTCAACACACAATATCCAGTCACCTTCACTAGGGTACGACTAAAACTGGTCTCTTCCTCTGAAATGATATCCTTGATCTTTGTCTGATTTTTCTTAAGTTCAGGGAATGCATCACCCATAATTGTCACAATGATATCTACCAACCTGCAGCAGACAGATGGATTTGAGTAATGGTGCATCAGTCTCCGCGAATCAGTACTCAACTCTATTTTCCCTTCCTCCAGCAAGCGATAAAAGGTGCAAAACTTACCCACTCAAGAAACCCTCCTGTGCTTTCAATACTTCTCGACCATAACGAACCCCTCTTCTTAAGATTCTACGCAAAACATATTCTCGGCCTTCATTACCTACACAGCAGGAACAAATTTATAAAAATTGGACCCATAATTGGACTCCTTGATTGGGAAAATTATTAAGAGGCCCCCACAGATTGTGGGAAGATGACAAGCCTCCACTATGCAAACCCTGAGACACCAACTCCTGTGACTGATTAAAAATATGGAACTGCATCGTTCTTATTGTAATTGCACTTAATTATTATAACAGCGTATTTTGGCTGCCGGTTGAACTTCGGTCAAAACCGATGTAGCACATTCAGAATGCTGTAAAATTTCAAAACTTTTAAATACCAGGGCGTGATCCATCGGCAATTGCAAATGAGAGTGTTCGAATATGATCAGCAACAACTCTATACGCCATGTCGACATTGTCAACATCATCCTTTCCCACTTTGCCTGTATATTCCCGAGCACCCGTGGCCTGTGAAGAACTCTCACAACAAAAATCCTAATGAACATCCTTATATTCCACAGATATTGGATCTGAAACTAAACAGTAACCGAAAACTGAAATTCTTAAACGTTTGTCGATCACCTTAATGAAAAACACATGACAAGCTTGCCTAACCGTGCAACAATCAAGTATCCACAAACAGGCCACACAACGATCAATCAAGACTAAATTATTGATCGTTTATTGTTACTTGATCTGTCAAAAGATTACGCGTTAAAGTCTAGTTCAGTAATTAACCTTTTGAATTGCTCTAAAAATTGGTGTGAATAGATCAGTGTCATAGTTGCTCATCTTCTCTTGCAAAACTGATGTCACCCTCTCAAATCCTAATCCCGTATCAACATGTTGGGCCGGCAATGTCCTCAAAGATCCGTCCTGCTCTCTGTTGTACTGCAAGGAGGAAACCCCAAAATCTTTTAAGGCCACCAGGGGATAACTTGAATACAGCACTGAGAGTAACAGACTTTGTGTTTACAGCTAATAAAGTATTTACGTTTATGAGAATGATTTCATGATTTAAAGCTTCACTTGGTTGTCTTGATTTTAGTTACTAATACAAATGATGAAGACTCATCGTAGAGATGACTACAAGTCGACTGCACATGCTTCTACAATGTGGAATGCAACAGCAAATAGTGCGAACCTGAATGAAAACCAAATTCCAAATTTCTAAGCAGTTCGGATCGTCCATGTTCACCGACGAACTAGCATCCCGACCCCCTATTCTGTCAAAGTGAATTTCTGAGCAAGGTCCGCATGGACCAGTGTCACCCATCTCCCAGAAATTATCCTGCAATGCACATCCGTCAATACTCAAAATCATCAATGTCTCACAAAACACACGGCAAAAATTTCAACATAATCAAGAGGTAATAAGTAGAATAGGTGAGTTTGTCTATACCTTGCATCCAAAAGGCAAAACGTGGGACTCAGGCAATAAACCTCTCCAAATATCTCTAGCTTCACTGTCCTCTGCTAAGCCCAATTGTTTTTCTCCTTCAAAGTATGTAACATATAAGCGGTCCTTAGGCAACTTGTATACCTGCGCGGACAAAGAAGCTCAAGGTGAGCAAAATCTTAGGGAGTAAATCTCTTAACCTGAGCTTTAACAAAAAGATTTTATTTTATATGATTTTATTATTGTAGAAATCAATCTGACCTCGGTAAGCAGCTCCCAGGCCCATGCAATGGCCTCCTTCTTGAAATAATCACCAAACGACCAGTTCCCAAGCATCTCAAAGAAAGTGTGATGATAAGTGTCCTTGCCAACATCGTCGAGATCATTGTGTTTGCCGCCGGCACGAATGCATTTCTGAGTATTGCGGGCGCGTTTAAGGTTGCCCATGGCGGAGCGGGGATCTGCAGTACCAAGGAAGATTGGCTTAAACTGGTTCATGCCGGCATTGGTGAAGAGCAACGTGGGGTCATCAACAGGAACGACAGGAGAGGAAGGGACTAACGAGTGCCCCTTTGATTGGAAGAACGAGAGAAAGGTTTCACGAATTCGTTCGGCGGGCCAAGTGACAGAGGATTCCATCTGCATAAGTTTTCGAAAATTAACTCAGAATTCAGACAAGCACAACTGAAGTGTCTGCTTTTTAAACAATGGCTGTCCGACTGAATTGAAATGTGCAGGAGACAATGAGATGGCAAAATCGTTTTCACCTGAATCGGAAGCACAAGTCACTCACAATCACATGTAACGGGGACGGAGGGATACTGCTGAAATTCTCACAAACTAAACCAGCGGCATCGATACAATTTTACATTTCAGTTGCATCATTTCCCTAAAGAGCTGAAGACTTTTCTTTAGCAGTTAGTTTATCTGTATGTTGTCTATATGCAGCAAAAAATACCGTCTAGTGAATGACGAAAGCTACAGCTAACGATCTAAGACCGAAACGTAGACTTTTTCAACCCTACTCTGCATGCTTAATTTCAATCACTACCAAAAGAACTGAACGGACAAAGATGGACTCTATCCACCAACAACACAATTTTCTCTCAACCCACCATCTCCGTCTCCGAACCCAACAGTACCGTCTCAAAAGATCTATGCCAAGGAGATCCGAAACCAATTCCAAAATGAAAGATGCGAAGGTTAATAAGAAAGAGAAAAAATTCATGTTACTCACGGACCACTTCACACAATCGCACTCAAATTATCCAAATCGAAAAAACTCAGAATTCATGACATCTCATCGTACTCGTGGACCATAAACCCTACACCTCGAAAATTGAAATAACTCCTGCTCGAATTTCTTTCGCCGCTCCAATGTAGGTGGTAAACATTTCCGACCAAGCTCATACAATCTCACGCCTCACCTTGTCCGAGCCGCCGGTAAGGGAAGTAGACTGTATCACCTCAATGAAATCATCGACAACTGTCGGCGCCATGTTGCCGCCCACAACTACCAGATCGCAGAAAGTACCTACTTGAGTTGTAAGGTTTTGTCACACTGCCTCCAAAATTGAGAGGACTGCCAGGGCAATGCGCTAATGCTTTCCTCCCACCTTCTGCCTAAACCTTCACATGGGTTCGCGGACTTAAGTTGGCGGTAGCCGCTTGCGGAAGCCTCACGCTTGTGGGATCCCAAATTCGCGGAAAAGACATGGTTTGTCAACGCGTTTTCCGTTTCTTTGGCTAACAGTTTACAACCCCCATTTCTTTCAATCCATTATGGTTGCTTGCTGTCGGTAATTATCCGATCTCCATGTCATTTGGAAGTCCTGCATTCCAGCTGCTGATTTTGGAGTATGTCCCGCTATTAGATAATGAAAATCTCATCTTTTCTTTCTTCAGATTCAAACCCTTGGGTGATCCTTATAAAGATGGTAAAGTTCCATAAATTCGAGCACTAGTGGTGAAGGATCATGGATTAGAATCTCGTCAACCTTGATGTTATCTAAATTTTCAAGCATTATGAGCATCAGAACAGAGCACAACGGAGACGGAACCGTAGATTTTTGAACATCGGCAGACTGCAGCAAATAAGATTCTAGGTTACTTCGATTAAGATGCTACTTTCAGATTCTTGGCTTCACAAACACTTTTCCTTTAGTTGCGTCGCCTTAAAAGAATTGTGGTGATTGAGAAGGGATTATTCCTTTCGGTGGTGACATGAGTTCAATATACTGATCGGTGTTGATTTTCGGATACGCTGTTGATATGCTTGAAACGATCCTCCATGATTCCCGACTGGCATGTTCCATGCTTACGGAGTATTGACGGAGTTGGAACACTACTCTGCACATTTACAGAGTACTAATCGGTCAGCCACCTGGGCATTGACAAAATTCGACCAGTCTTTCACACTAACTTCCATGCAAAACAAGTTTTTACGAAGTGGGTATGAAACAGACTGCAGAGAAGTTTTGCCCTTCTGGCAAGTTCCAGGAAATCCATGTAACAGTGAGCAGATTTCTCAACCTTGCCCGCCGAAGTTGTAAGTTTGATTCTCTAAGTTAGTGAACAAAAATGCCACAGTACATGAAACCATTTCAAAGATGAGATTGAGACGCAGTTTGATTGATTGTACAATATGTACTCTATGGCGTATCCGGTTGAAGGAATGGATTTCTGCAACCGTTCATACGGCATACAATCGTAAGTCTACCACTTTTTCTTGAAGAGGAGCCACCTTTCAAACTGTTGGTAGGGTTTTAGTCATCCCCTGAAAGAGAGGGCTGATTGTAAGGCTCAAGCAAGCATTTCACGCTGGGTAGAGTGCTATTTACAGAATTTCACAGGTTCTCGTTTATTGATTCGTGTGCACACAAGCTTGCAGGAAAGAGTCTCGTCTAAGAGGCTTAGTATCCAAGACTTGGATGCACAATGTCGCTTCATCACCTCTTTCAAATAAATCTTCGCATTCAGTAGCATTTCAGCTGCAAAGAAATCGTTGTTAAATTAGATCCATGAATCAGATGGTCGTGCAAATTGAGCTTCTACCGATGGGTCCATAGAAACTCTCATTTAGAAAGACATGAGTGTGTGGAGAATATGAGATTTTGTACATTAGACGTGGGCCGATTCGAAAACAAAAGGTGTAGGTGAACGTTTTTCACGAAGCATAAGCCTAGCAGGTTCGATCGGCTGGTGACGCAGTTGTCTGCAAAGAGCGCGCCTGAAAATTTTGGAGATTGACAGCTGCTCGAAATTTTCACACAGCGAAGATACAGCTTGTTAGCATGATATCATAGGAAACGGCACACAAAGGAGCAATTTATCGATGAAGAAGACGCATCGAAATCTCATATCCACACATGTAAGCAAGCTTTAAATCCTTAACCTTCAAAGAAACTCATTCAATAGAGGGACGATTCCTTGAACCGAGACCCACAAATACTGACCGTGAAACGAACGCGTCGGCGTAGTTTGGGAGGAGCACTCTTAGTGAGAACTTTCCTTGGAGTTCCTGAACCTTTCCGCCGCTGCACCACGAGATTTTCAGGTTCTTCCTTTCCCACGGACTGCATCGTTGGTGAATTCTTAAGAACAATTGCCTCGCCTTCGCAACTTACATAACCACTTAAGGTTGAACCTCCCTGCTTGTCAAGAAGACCAGTTTCTTCAACCAATGCTGCGGTTGATGCCTTCCTTCTTATCAGTGCCGAAGCCTCATTGAGCTCTAAAGATTGAAAGTAGTTGACAAGAGTAGCCTCTGGGCAGTGTGCTGTGCCTCTCAGTTGGGGGCTTCTAAATTTAGATACAGATTTGCCAGTTTTAGAGGGCTTGAGGAGAGAACCAACGTCATCAGAAGCTCCTTTCGACCTATGACCATCGTGTTCTCTTGCAGAGATATCCACCGCAGTTGGAGCTAAGGCCGGAATCAATGTAAGTGGAGGCTCACCGGAAACCTGAGGATCAGGATGATGAGGCATGCTGTTCATAGGGCTCGAAAATTCAGAGAGATCCTCTTGGACAGATCCGTATGAAGCACTGGCGCTTGATTTGGACATCGATTTTCTAGAACGGTTTCCAAAATCTTCCAAGTCTCGGCTTGAAAATATGTTGTTAGACGCTGAAGTCTGGGCACTGCTCTCGTCAGGACCACACAAGATGCTTGTGGGGGACAAGGGCGCATTGGGATGGCTGTTCTGTATCCACGAAGCAGAGTATTTATCCTCTGAACTGAACAGATTTCTGGGATTCAGAGTCGGTGAATTTGTTGACGGTAGTGGATCAGTCAGTGACTTATCGGAGCTGCTAAAGCTTGAAGTTTTCTCCTTGAAAGACTGTTGACTGAATGATTTAGACATTTTGATCTGGCATCCTTCGCGAGGAGTCGAGCTGCAGCGACCCACAAAACCATGGCGTTTTCGGCGCTCCGGTGAACCGGGCGTTCTTGGAGGAAGATTTTTACTAGAAGCATACTTAACCAATGATCGCTCACCTTGTTTCCGATGTGCTAGCGAAGAGGTTTGGATGCAAGGAGCGAAGAAACCAGCGAAGGAGTGGGAAGCTCGAAGATCGCGACTAAAGCTCTCGGCACTACAATACGACGAAACAGCAAGCCGAGGAGGTAACTGTAGCAAATTAGGACTTCGTGCTACTATCTCCACTTTGGCTTTCCCTGGAGCATCCTCCCACTCGAAAGGCACAGCAAATGTCGGCGAACCGTTATGCATGCTTGGTGTACTCCAGGGCGATTCAAACGCCTCTACCAAGAATCTTGCCGCTGCAGATCCGTCGAAGTCAATGTAGGTGTCTCCTCCATGTATACTATACCTTCTACTTGACCGTCCCAAACCAGCATTTCTTAAATTCCCTCTCAAATATGCTTCGCCATAGTACCTATGGCTGCCAGTCCGCCCTACGTCATGTTTTCCAGTACCCGGGGAGCTTTGAGTCGATGAACTTCGTACGTGGGTAGTTCCTCTTCGGGGAATGCCATCCTCCATCACTTCCGTGGAAGGTTTTTCTTCGGACTTGTGCGAACCTGGTTGAGCTTCCGCAAAGTTACTCACCTCAATGCTTTCTCTTGACACCCTTCGAGCTAGCATACGATCTGCAGCGGCGGCTCTGGTCTTGGGTATACCCGGCTCCTCCTCCCACTTGAATGGAACCGCAGCCAGCACAGATGGGGTGTGGTCAGGAGACGAATTGCTGACATTGGTCGCCTTGGGCCTCTGCGCATGCTTACGAACGGCAACCACCTGCTCTTGTATAGAACCATTTTTGATCCTTGACGTCGGAGTGGTCAGGTTTTCTAGTGAGGACTCTGCAGATCTACGAGGACTACCTGTATGATCAGATGAAGAATTCCCCTGTTGCCTCTTTTCTCCAAGGTTAGACGTAATCTCTAGCTCACCGAGCGCGTTCTCTTGAGACTTGGATTGAAATTGGCTTGGAATCGGGTGCTTCTTATTCACTGAGGTGGGGCTGGTCTTGATAATGCCGTTGGATGATGTTGGTTGACTTGTCTTAAGCCTTTGCTCATCTCTCCCAACGGCCTTTTTGGTGTTCTCTTTGTGGTATTTTCCAGCGCTCTCTTCTGCCAGTCTTGGGCTAGACGGATAAGCCTTCAAATCCTTCAACCTTCTAAGAATCTCACCTCTTCCTGGTGAAGGTGCTACACGCAAAACGATTTTATTGCGAGCTTCAACCTGCAACTTACTCAGACCATCTCCTGATTGCGCATCACATCCTTGTTCATCATTAGCAGGTGCATTTAGCAACGCGACAGATTCGGTTGAGTATAGAAGTTTCTTCAGCTTCCTTGGTGACTTTAGATGCCCAGATTGGTCTCCGAAAGATTCCGCTGTCCCGTTTCGTTCGGACGGAGAGCTTCCACCTGGATTGTCCGCCAAGATCCCACATTTACCAATCTTCTTTGTATTGGTTTCTCTGCAACTATGTGCATCCCTCTGCAGCATTGCCTGCAAGCTGTCGCTACATTGTGAGTCCAACGGAAAGAGGAAGCTGCTTGCCCAGGCTGCAATTTCCTGCCTACCCAGCGGCCAGCCTGCAGTCTCTCCGACCCTGATACTCACCTCTCCATTGAAATCGCTCATACTATGACCGACTTTGCTACTGGGGTGTGGGCTTGGGGCAGTGTGAGATTCGGATTTTGTACCGAGTCGGTGACGTTTGGAGGAGACGGGATAGAGAGGAATCTCTCCGTCATCACCCTTCAAGTCACCAGTGTCTGCGGGAACTCCAGCATGCTTTACCCTACAAATGCGTTCATCATTGACGCCAGTGGCTTCCTTGACAGTGCGGTGCTTGCCACTGCCAGTGATCCCCTTATTTTCTCCCATCAGTCGCCCCATCACTCTTTGAGAATCATACGCGTACAATGCGCTACATGTAAACGATTCGCACACTTACTAAAATGTACACAGACAGGGGCAGTAACAAAACCTTTGCATTGCACTCAATCCGGATCCAAGAAAATACTCAATGAAATTCCACTCACAGGCACGTAGTGACGTTCTGACAACCAGTGATGAAATCTTCTACTCCAAGGCTCAACTGTCTTTGATGTGGTCACTAATCTTCTTCCGAATGCACCTGATCAAGCTCTGTACTCCTTAGACTGATTAGCACCGCTAAGCTTCGACAGCTGATAAATTAATCCGTGAGCAAGGAACTAAGCGAGCGATCTAATTCGAAAACATTGCACTGCGTTCGTTCACTGCAAGACTTGCAGTAATCAGGAGCAGCGCAAGTAGTACTGCGGTGAGGGCTACTGCTGTGGAGTTCCTAGTCTTCGACCCTCGAAGTCAGTACGAATAAAATCAGTGTCGGTGGCATTCGATGGTAAGGCCTCTGTCATTCCTTTCACAGGCTTGAAACCGAAAAGGAAGGCCGTGCCATCTCCTGGATGGTCCGAGCTAATTAAACCCACGCTCACCCACAAATAGTACCAGCTGGTGGTGGATGAACGAGGAAAATCTCCCCCGTAATTCTGAGCACATACGTGCATCTACTAGACCAATTTGATGTCCACCAAAGTGCATTTTACCGGCGTATCCTCCAGCAACAGAATGAATATACCTCCACGAGCCTTGCAGTGTCCATAGATTACCTTCATCCATAGGTGAGTGTGGAACCAATTCTCTCCGGCCCTCCTCCACTGGTCAGTGCCAAACAAGAAAAGCATTTACACATAGAAAATTACAACAGAAAGTTATGAAACACTAAATGGCCGGTGACCGCAAAGCCCGCATCTAGATGCCAACAAGCACCACCCACTAGCAGGACCCCGAAGCATCTAGCTGTGGCAGATAGAAGGAAGGGAGAAAAATGCCATCGCTGCAGCTCTGGACTGTCGCGATGGAAGTCAAGAGAAGGGTATTTTTAGGTGCGTCTCGGCGCGATGCCGGTGGCTGGGCCGATAAGCACTGGCCTCGGGCTCCGCGACGCTGCATCGGTGGCGCGGATCGGCCTGAGCAGCTCGGGAGATTGGGCATGCAGCTGAAGCAGCAGAAGCATCAGCAGTGAATTATTTGCGTGGGGCACAATCGCTGTCTCTCCGCATCAGCCGTGAGAAATCGCGTCTGCAATCCAACTGCAGGAAGTCGAGAAGGATGATTCCAGACCGGTGGTTTCACCGCAGCGAGTTCTACCGTCCATGGCTTTTGGCTACACATGCGTCGTGGGTGCCTCAGAAGCGCTGACGAACATTCCTCCTGGTAGCGTTCCGCATGCTCATCACATCTTCGCGACCAAGTCCACCGTCATCTTGTGAGCCTGGAATCCTTTGCCGCCGCTGCCTCTCCCTCCCTCCCTCTGGCTCGCGTGACGACGAGCACGGCGGTGATGAACGAGAATAGATGAATGAATAATTTCAATAGTAATGGATGGGTTACGGATGGATGATAGCGTCGATTTCGTGGATGGATTCCGTTAATGGGGAATGTTATTAATGGGCAAGAATGGGCATTGAATGAGTGGACTGGGCTGGGGAAAAATATCCTAGACAATATATCTGGCCTTATTCTTTTTCACAGTCTTGGTTTTGATTCACACTCTACAATTTTTTTGAACTTGAGGATTCTAAACTGGTCAATGTGTGGCTCTAGTTTTGATTACTACCAAAAAGATAAAGGTTTTGAAGATTTTTAAGGAGATATAAATTACTTAAAATGGTATGTACAATGTAAATTAACATTTTTCAAATTTATCATTTTTATTCTAAGAACCACTACGTGGACACCCCCTTTTTTCTTTTCTTTTTTTATTGTGTGGACACCTCTCATACCACATATTCCCACATACACACATTAAAACTAAAACATTTTAGGATAAATTTATACTAAAGGATTCCCTAAATAAAATTAATAAGCTTTTTAAAATAGATGAAAAAATTACATTAAATTTTGTTAATTAAAAAAAATGTATTGTGAAAATTTGTTAATTCAAAAAATAAATAAATAAATAAATAAAAAGTTCCATAAGCCATTGCACACAAATCTTTTATTATAAATTCATCCTTTTAGTGTAAATATGAGTTTAATTGTGTGTATGTGGGGGTGTCCATGCAATAAAAGGGAGGTGTCCATCTAATGTTCCCTTTATTTTTTGATGTTTATTTATTTAATTAATATAAAAAACATTATTGAGTTATTTAAAATTTGAAGTTGTGTTTTCAAAAGTATTACTGTACAATTTAAATAATATAACAATATAGAACAATATAATTTTTTCCTTTACTAAGACTTCATCACATGTTCATCTATATCACTAAAGATAAAGAAAAACCATAAAACTACAGCATCAACCCACTATATTATACATACACATGCACACATACATACTTCCAAATGCATGATATGGTTCAAGCAAATTTTCTCTAATATTATACTTGAACTAAAGGATAAAAACAATAAGTTTAATGTTTTGACAAATATTGTATGCAACACAAACACAAACTATCAATAAACAGCATCATCTTTATTACCACCAAAAATACATTTTCAAATTTTAGATTTGTTCTAAGTGTAGTTGCCATTAAATGCTACCTACAATGGATAACCAACTACAAGTCTTCAATTCACTGAAAATTTAGAATATATACATACATTAGTACTACATGCACATCCAATTGTATTTTTTCCTAGATGTATTTGTTGTGTTTGATGTGATCATGATTAATCATAAACAACAAAGCTAACAATACAACCATTTGATGAAATTGGTTGGTTTGTAGACTACCAATTAAATGATTATCCTCAATGATTGCATGAATAAGAAGGATTGTGTGAATGAGATGCTTGATTGTGTTGTCTTTTGGTGTGAACAAGGATAGGAAAGAAATGAGTGTTGTTGAACTTCAATTAAGATTTCAAATCTTAATGTGTTTAACTTTAATTAGAAACTTGCTTGTCTGTTCCTCTGTTGGTGAACTATAGTTGAGAACAAGTTAACAGGGTATTAGAAGTGTTAAATTATGGTATTTGTAGAAACTAAAATAAGCAAACAGACAAATCAATGAACAAAAATGGATGTTGAAAAGGAGGACCTCTACTCTGTGGAAGGTTCTATGGATTGGCTAGATTCCAACTCCACGTCCCCAACCCATCAAACAAATTAACTTGCTTGAAAGGGATTTTACAAAAAGCAAAAAAAGCCAAAAGGTCAAAGGAAAGGAAGATAGATGGAGGGAGAAAGTGTGAGAAAGGGCATTGATGGCTGTGCATCTTTTGAGGGAATTAAATCAACATGGATATGGGGGTCTGACTTGTAATATTGCCATGTCATAGCATTGACTAGTTGTGTTGCCATGTCATGGGATTGATTCTTATATGGGAGGATTAGGTAACAAGTCACAGGGTTTAGGGGACCATTTGGGCCATACATTTGTGGTTACTATATTTAATTGTATAGTTATTTGGAGGAGAAGGAGGTCGTTCATTTGTTTCTGTTGCTTTTAAAACATAGAGGTTGGTATAAGAATATACCATGCAATAAATTTTCATAAGAAGACAGCCACCTATCAGCATGGATGTATGTATATATAGACATATATATACATACACATTTCACCTGATTTGATGTGAGTAAAATATTCGTTTGTAGATGCTAATCTGTGTATGTATATGTCTGTATACACACATATACATATACACACATGGACTCATTTTTACTTATTCTTGTTTATTTTATGACTATTTTTAGTGGTTTGGTTCACTGAAGTTTATGCTGAATTTTTAAGTATATATATATATATATATATTATTCTATTCTCCAAGCAAAGATATGAAATATTGTTGTGGAAACATTTAACACAATTGATATACATTTATGACTTAGACATCTTTATTTAAGTGATTCAACATTTTCGAGTTTTAAAGATTTTCAAAGTACATAAAAAACATTTGAACCTTTGATGTTCATACATACATCCATATATTTTGTATATACATCCACATCCATATATCATTTTAGTGTATCTGTAAATTGTAATAGTAAAAGAAATTAATGAATTTGAACATGTTCAAAATATGGATGTGTAAGTGTAATATACAATTTTTTATTTTATTTTATTTAAATTGTGAATTTTTTAAGACATAGAACTTACAGTAAATCAAATTTAAAGAACTTCATTTATATGTTATCTTAATTGATTAGAAAAACGTAAAATTTTAAAATAAATATTGTTATTATTATCACATCTAAAAAAAATCCTGGAAAAACACAAACCAAAAAATGTTTTTTAGTTTGTACAATCAAGTTACATGTACATTGATAATTTCTGAAATTTTCAGCACTTGAGTTATTAGAAGTGGAATATGTTAGTGTTGTTTAAATCAACTTGTACATTTCTAATATAGAAAACATCAATTTCTTGAAATTTTAGTTGTTGTAGGTTTTTTTTTTTTTTTTTTTTTTTTTTTTTTTTCCCTAATGAAAAGCAATTAATTCACATACAGTAACATAAACATAAACAGAACATTAAGTAAGTAGACATTTAAAACAAAATATATACAGGAATTGATATTTGTAAACCAAATTGATAAGCAATAAATTGACTTCTAACTGTGAAACAAGCATGCAATCCATGTTATATGATAAAAATAATATTTAAATGCATAATAAATAAAAAAGCCTCAAATTAAAGTTAACATTTTGTTCTACACAGTAAAATCTAACAACTATGATTGTTTTGTAAAAATTTTAAATCTAACAACTATGATTGTTTTGTAAAATTTTAAATTTAGCAACTATAATTATTTTGTAAATAAGTGTTTTTATGATACACACTACATTGGTGACACTTTCAAAGAACAGTTGTTGCAGAATCAATAGTGCAGATTATATAATTGAATAAATCAGCAAGAACCTACAATAATCACCTTATATAGCTACAGAAAGTTAAGTGTAAGTTACCATAATAATGTAATAAGCTTGCATCAAGGAGAACTCATTGCAACAAAGTATATCAAATAGTAAGGGAGATGATTCATACAAAAATTCACCAGAGAATATGTGTGACTTAATCTCTTACTAAATTGGTCCTTTATTGACACCCCCTTTGTTGACTTTGAAGTTTATAAAGAAATCAACAATGGGCAACGACACTGCATGATGAAGTAAATAAAATAAAGATTATTTTATTTTCTTGTTCTCTTTAAATTGTCATATTCACCTTATTTGCAACATGTTTTGAAAATTCATTTTTCACCCATTATTCTTCTTTCATGCCAGTTATAAGACAATGTTGTGAAGATTGTGCAGTGAGATTTCTACTGGGTTGGAATTAGGCCACATCCCTCTTACACAAAATGGATTCCCATCCAAGGAAATATGGTCCTTAGAAAGTCTTCACTTGAAAACAAGCCATCTTAGGCACCAAGATTTTTCTCAGATCAAAAAGATTCAAAGTCATAGGCAAATTTCTAAGAGAAATTTGTCTTTGACAGTATGAACCCACAGAAATGCTTTTACATTTGAAAACAAGATATGGGAAGACAACAAGGTAAGACTTAATATATGGTCAAACCTCCAAAAATATGGATGCATGATGTGCGAATTACTCCTAAAAAATATTTCAAGTTTCTAATGAAGACTATGCTCGTACATAAAAGATGAGATAGAACTTGACTAGCCACAAGAATACTAGGAACTAAAGAAGAGATGCAAATCCATTGAAACACTAGAGTTCCTCTTTGTGGACTTATTATTCAAACAATTGACAAGAACTAAACAAGTAGGACTAGGTAACTTTATAACATTTATGACACACTTAGGCTCGTCCCCAAAAGATATTAGAGCCTATGTAGTTGTTTCTGGTCGATTCTTCCATTAATGCAACAGATATACCCCAGTTGTGTTGAAATTAAAAAAAAAAAAGATCCACTGGGTTATCAGGGCATCAATATCCAGCCTGATGTGTTTCCAAGGGGCTTTTCCATGAGCTTTTCTAGGTACGAAACTCGAGATTCCACTTGGCAAAAGACTAAGTGAATGAGCAGCTCAGCACCATCGCAACAAGCAAAACCGCAGCATCGCATCGGTTTTCCTGGTCGAAGGCCGAATCGATCGCTCAGATCGGATCCAAGATTAGCGGGGAGGGCGTGAGCTTTTGAAACCTTGGACCAAGTCGTCGAGAATCCCAGGAACATGAAACCACCTAGCAGATCCAGCTGCGCAAAGCGCCACCCCCAATCTTATGATTTACCTTTTTTCAATGATGGAAAGCGTCGCTCCACTATGTCCTTTCCTCTGAAAGAAAGGAACGCAGCTCATGAGTCCTTTGGACGTTTTCCAGTCTGGGAGTGAAGCTCTGAAACTATAGGCCAGGAGAGAGGCAAGCTGGTTAATGACTGGTGACGCATGGAGTGAGAACAAGGCTTGAGATAAGTCCAACGACTTGCGGAGCAGATGATAGTTGACAAGAGGTAACGGCCTCGGAAACAGCGTCGACTGACCGCCTCTACTAATTATGGAAGCTGGTTCAAAGTTTGTCTTCTCAACCGACAGCACCTGGCAGCATGCCAAACAAAGGCTTCGCTTCAAGAACGGGCTCGATGCCCACGTAGTAAGCGCCCTACAAATCACCGTAGAATCATGCTAGAAATCCTTGAAGGGGAGCAACGGGAAGAAGCGGGGTAGGTAAGCCATCGCTTGACTCATGAGGCAGCTGCCCTTTCTATGGCTCCATTCAAGTCGAGACGGCAGATGTGGCCTCTGGTGAGCTTACTTTAAGAAGAAGAAAGTTGTTAGTTACTCAACGGTGTCGTGACTTCCATGGCAACCCAGGCCTGAAGAACCCACCAATGTTCTTTGCTCCAGCTTGCTCACCACAAGAAAAGCGAATCTGAGATTGAAGTCAAGGGAACAAAAGCAGCATTTAGTCGAGTGAAGGGGTGTCTTTGACTCCTTCCCCAGAGGAAAATTCACCTTGCATGAAGTGAAAGGTCGGTCGATATGGAAAAAATGCTGGACAAAGCTGGGGTGGAGTGGATACCAATAACCCAATGATATCTCTCTGTCGTTGTTTCCGCTCAAAGCAATATGTCGGTGATCATCTCAGTCACGACTAAAGTCTCCGTCGAAGCTGTTAATCGGATGGGTCTTGGCAGTGTTCTTTATGATGTGAACTCCCTTCGCCGATGACGGATGCGGAAATGAAGCGCAGCTGGTGTAGTGGTATCATAGTACCCTCCCACGGTACTGACCGGGGTTCGATTCCCCGGCTGCGCAATGAAAATCACTCGATATCAGTTAGTAAGCTAGGTATCCTCGTAAGCCTGGACGAAAGGTTGTGTTCGTCTCTCCTCCAAGTCATTACAGAACTTCAAAATATTGTCCCTATTTTGAAGATGGTACACTCAAATTGTGTTGTTCAAGTGGCTATTGTTTGTAAAAAATTTTACTTTCTAAATAAGTGTTGTTCAAATAAATAAGTGGTGCTTTTTGTATTTTTTCAGTGGTACAACTTCTATACCAATTTGATCAATTCAAAATAATGGTGGATTAGCTAGAGTGTGGATGGTGAGATTATTATTGGAGATTTTGGTATTCTAGCATATTATTATTCCTACTCTAGAATCTAGTGTAAGTTTACCTAACCATACCTTATTCCATTGTATTAGAAATATATCTATTTGGTCATGTTATTTGTAAATTTACTTGCATAGATTTGTTCACATCATGAGTCTATAATTATCAAGGACACAAACTAAAACATATGCATAAGTTAGTAAAACCTATGTCAAAGGAAAATAACAAGATAGAAAGAAAGAAGTATGTATATTCAAGAAGAAACTGGAATAGCTATTGCCAAAGATTAGAAAATACATGAGACTCTTGAATTAGAATAGAAGCAAAAAAAGAATTGATAAGAGTGAAGAAGGCTTCATTCTTGTCTCTATATATACTATTTGTCTAAGAACTATGTGGCGGCATTCTATAGGACCTCCAACACGTTGTCGTATTACACGTTGCCTTGTTCAGGAATGCACCGGGCACCTGGCTGTAGAAAGTAAAGTTATTTTTGAAAATAATCGAGAAATCCTAATAGGTTTCACCCATGTATGAGGAATATAATGCAAACTTCAATTCAAAAGTATTTAAAAACACTCCTCTTAGTAACATCAACCATACATATACCCCAATTTCCTTGTTTCTTTTATAATTAAGCAATTTTTATTTTGGTTTGTAAGCCCTAATCCTAATCAATTTGCTTTGACAAGCTATAACTTTTAATCCAACTGTCCACTCAGTGTGAAATTTTGCACACAAATGCTGGTATAAGCCTTCTACATGCTCAAAAAAAATTCAGCCCAACCCAACTTACAGATCATAAGAAAATGCCCAAAAACCGCACTGATGACACTTGGTCACCAACTTGAAATTTGATGCAGAATTTCCAATGGTGATTTTTTCTTCTTCCACCATTAACTTTAGCTCAAACTTGGTATGTAGCTCGAACTATAAATCTTCTATCACCATGCCAAAATTTACATTGATCCATTTAGTAGATCTTTAATTATCACAAAAATCCTATCCAATCCTAAACAACCAACTTCCAACAATCCTTTGTATCAAATCTCAAATATCTCCTGATTGCATTGCTAGATTAATGTAAACTTTTGTATACACTTAGCACATCCAACAATCCAGATAATATCAAATTTTGAGCCATAGATGCTACACAAATTGCACAAATCAGTCAAAAATGCAAGCCATCCTTGTCTTCTATAAAACCCAAAACACCAATATAAATATTGACTTTGAATAGCAATTTTCAACTCTTCCAAAATCCTATGGTAACATGCTAAATGCTTCTAGAAGAAGCTTCAAGCTGGCTATTTAATCCTAATTGCCGATCTTCAAATGTCCCGAATCCCTGCCTTCGGTGGTTGTTTACGTGGCTGAAGGTCCAATTTTGACCCTGTCTTATATCCGGTCATCTCCGGGGTATTGATCTAACTTATTTTAAGGATTTTAAAACTTAATCCTATTCTCAACTCAACCTTGGTATCTACCATACTAACTTTTTATTTCTCTTATTCTATTTTTATTAACTTATGGCTTTTTTAAAAGCCATGAACCGATTTCTATAACCTAGAAGAAAATTTTAATAACTAACTTTTATCTTTTAGCTATTAGAGCAAGAATTAATTGAAGAGGCTTTTATAAATCTTTTCTTAAGTACCTTAAGTTTTTAATAAACCAAGATAACAAAGTATTAAGTAGAATTTATCCTTATTCATACTTTTCAATATATAAACTTGTTACAATACAACAACGTGTCTAATTTGCAAGACACATGTCAAACTTGTAAGACAAGTTTCTTAGATGTGCGCCACGTACTTAGCTTCTTCTACAAGCTACCAACACGTGTAACATATGGCTAGCTTGTTCCACAAGCTATCAATATGTGCAATATGTGGCTAGCTTGTTGGCCAAGTTTCTAACCTAGTAATCACCTATAAACATTTATAAAGGTGATTCCGTATTTATGAAGCTTCTAGGAAGCTTTTGTATTAAATATTATCAAATTAATTTAATTTATCTACTTTTATCAATCTATATTAATTAGGTAATTTATTGGAATAAATCTTATGTTTGTGACATTATTCCCTCTTCTAGGGACGAGTTCCACAAGGAGCGGTGATTACAAATTGAAGAAGTCCAATATATGTCAAATTATGCTTGTCACATATTCTTATCTTTGTTTTTTTTTAATGTAGTTGATAGGTCTTTTCAGCTATCGATAGTGTACCATACCAAGGCGAGAGGACCACCCTATTATTTGATCATTGTTGAGGCCTTCATAACTTCCTTCAAAAAAAATATTTGGAACACCATTAGGAGTAGTTTCTACCTCTAAAAGTATTACCAAACATCGAGAGTCTCTTCCAAGGTTATGATATCAAACACATTATATTTCACCATCAATCTGAAGAAGAACATATTATTCTTGAAAGTTTTCATCTCTATTCTGTCATCTTGAAGGTTATGATAGTTGTAATGTTTCGTTTGGTAAGTAAGCAAATGATGGTTCTTGAGCTGAATTCGCTAGTTGTTGATCTTCTATCTCTTTAGTATAAATAAATTCAAAGAAATAATAATCAATGATACAAGATAGAGTGAAACCTCTATAGAACTTGTTTTGCTTTATAGTAAAGATTTTCTTGACTCTTTATTTTGATTTTGACGGATGTCAACAATGAAACACATTAACTTTTATTAATACATTTGCTAGATTCCTAGATGGCTTCCATGTGTGTTCACTAATATCGTACCTATACCAATGTATAAGATATTCCAGTCAATTGTGGCATCGCCTTGAATCTAAAATCTCTTCTACCTTGAATTCTTTATTATTATTCATTTCTATAAGAAGCAATGGCATTTATCTTCTTCCTTATATATTCACTATCTTTTATGGCTCAAGTAGTGATACGTGGAATACAGGATGGATCTTCATAGATTTTGGTAGGCATAATCGATAAGCAACTAGATTGATTTGTCTACAAATCGAAAAAAATCCGAGCCTACAATAATCAAGCTTGTCGCAAGGGCAAATAGTCTTGATATTAAAATAAAGTAATCATATCTTATTGCCCACATAGAATCGAGGTTGTTCCTTGTGATAAATATTTATATTGATTTTTTGTCGTTATTAAGCTTCCATTAATTAAGCCTTCATTGTTATATGTAGCTCTGATAATTGATTTGCCAAATCTTCTGCCACAAGATTATCAGCTTTTAAAAAGTCAAAAGTATTAAATTGTAGATGATAAGCATAATTTAAAAAGAACGAAATTTATTGAAAAAACAAATGTATCAAATTATTATAAGTAAACTTTGCCAATGGCAAAAGAGTTGTTTAATCATCTTCATGATAATTGATGGTACATCTCAAATATTGCTCCAAAACTTGATTTACTTATTCCGTTTGTCCATCAATTTGAGCATAGAAAGCTGAAGATAGTTTTATATCCACCTTTAATATTTTAAAAAAAATCCTGTAAAATCTTGATTTAAATTGTGTTCCTTTATCTGATATAATATTCCTTGATAATCCATGATAGCAATAGATATTATCAAAGAAGAATTTAGCTATTTCTTTATTTGTAATAGATTTTGTATTTGATACAAAATATGCCATCTTGGTAAAATAATCTACAATCATGAATATAGAGTCATATGAACTTAATTTTGGAAGATCCATGATAAAATCCATAGAAACAGAAAATCAAAATTGTTCTGGTATAGGTAATGGTTGGAGAAGTTTGTAAGGTTGGTGACAAGGAGTTTTTTTTATCTTGAAGAAATGTCATACGATTGCACAAACTCTTTAACAGCCTTCCATATCTAATGCCATTTAAAATCTCTTGATATTAATTCCAAAGTCTTATTATATCTAAAATATCTTGCCACAGAGAGGTTGTGATGAGCTTCCAGAATACGTAATTGTGTTGCACCTTCAAGAATATATAAGCGTCCTTTGAAATAGAATAGGTTGTTCTTGAATTCAAACTTGGAAGTATCATGAGACTTAGATGAATTATTCTTAACCTCAATACATACTTGATTGGATTTGCTTGACAAAAGTTGAATCAACAGTCAATGTTGATTTCATTACTTGAAGATGAAATTACTTTGGCTTCAAGAAGATCATTTTTTATTGATCAAAAGCTAAATCTCCTTCTTCCGGTACAAGATAAGAATGTCTAGAAAGGGCATCAGACAAACCTTGTTGTTTTTCTGATCAATAGGTGATAATAAACTTGAATCTTGACAAAAACATGCTCCAACGAGCCTGACAACGATTCAACACACTTATTGATATGAAATACTTGAGGTTCTTATGATCCATATACACAATGACTGGACTAGAAGCGCCTTCCAAATAGTGACGCCATTCTTGAAAAGAATCCATAATTGCAAGAAATTCTTTATTATGGATTTTATAATTGATTTCTATTGCTAAAAATTTTGTGGAATGAAAAGCTACTAGGTGGAGTTTGTCATCTGCTCTCATTTGTGACAATATCACTGCCAAAGCAAAGTCTAATGCATTTGTTTCCATAAAAAATATCTTGAAAAAGTCGACGTGATATAAGATTAGTGTAGAAGTAAAAGTTATCTTCAAAGCCTCAAATTATGCTTTAGCTTCTTTGTTCTACTTGAGTTTGTCCTTACATGCTAAGCGTGTAAGTGGAATTGCAACTTGCAAAAAGTTGTTGATAAAGATTTGATAGTAATTGACAAATCTCAAATAACATTATATATCTTGTATTGTTTTTGGATTCTTCCAATCCATGATTGTCTGGACTTTCTTTGGATCCATTTTGAGACCATCATTTTAAATGATATATCTTAAGAAGTCAACTCGACTAATGTGAAATACACACTTTTTCATCTTAGCATACAACCCTATATCTCTAAGTTTTTGTACTATATGACGAACATGAAGTTCATGTTCTCCTGTGTTTTTAGAGTAGATCAAAATGTTGTCTAAATAATAGACAATACAATCATCAAGAAACTCATGAAATACGTCATTCATAAGATGTTGAAAAGTAGCTAGTGCATTTGTAAGTCCAAAAGATATGATATTATATTTAAAATATCCATACCTTATTTGAAATGCAATTTTCTATTCATCACCTTTTTTGATGCGCACTAAATTGTATGCTCATCTTAGATCTATTTTTGTATAAATCTTAGCTTGATTCAATTGATGAAGAAGTCCAGATATTACATGCAGAGGATATCTATTTTTGATGATAATCTTGTTGAGCCCTCAATAATCTACACACATTTGTAGTGACTTATCTTTTTTCTTTACAAATAAGATAAGAGCTCTTGCTGGGGATTTTGAATAGCATATGAAATTCTTGGCCAAATTCTTATCAATATATTTTTTGAGTTCAATCAATTCATTTTATGATAGATTGTAGATCGGTCCAAATAGAAGCTAAGTCTCTCTTTGAGATCAATTGAGCAATCATATGGATGATGCTCTAAAAGAATGTTTACATTTTTTTTTCTCAAAAATATCTTGATAATCTTAATATTGGCTTGAAATGCCACTTGAAGTCCTTCCACCATCAGAAATGGATGTAGCATAAATAGCAAAAGATGATCCTTCTTTTGCTTCATTCATAAAAGCATTTGCATCTATAAATACGGGTTTTATTATACTAAGCTTATGATTTGTTACTTGATTTATAAGACTCTTATTAATATTGTGAAAAAAGTCAAGTCTATTAAAAATCCAATCTATTCAAGGATTATACTTTTCTAGCTATGATAAATCTAAAATGAGTAGATTAGAGAGAGAGTTAATTATATTAAAGACTACACAATTATTATGACCATCTATTATTATATTTATAGGAAAGATTTCATGAATAACATTTCCAAAAGATAATGGGCGACCATCTATGACTTCTACATATACGAGTTTAGTTTTTTGTATTGAAGGTATTCTACAACTTTTAACAAATTCTTTATGTAAAAAACATGTTGAAGCTCTTGAATCTAGTAAGATAGAGGCTTTGTGATTTTTAGGTCTCAAATAGATATTTATTATAAAACAAAGAGAGGATTCTGAGAAGAGGATAGGACCTTTACTAGGAGTTGTACAAGATTCCAGCTGCACAATCCCTATTGTAGCTAGACAAACTCATTTTCCGACATATTGTCTTCTTTGATAGCCATACTCATCATCTTATAATTGTGTCATTTCTTTGGATAATGCTGAGTAGTGTGTTTAGGTTCTCTACAATATAAACACAATCCTTTTTGACGACGACAAATCTTTTCTTGTTCAGTAAGAGGTTTAAAACGTATCACATCAATTTTCATATCTTTTATTTTTGAATGTTTATATTGAGAAGACGTTGATGTTGCCATTATATTATAGTAACGTTGGGACTGTCTTATGCGGCTCTCCGATCAAAATTCAAAAAGTTGATTGTCTTACTTCACAGCAAAATCAATTGCTTGATTCAATGTCTGAGGATCGAATAAGTTGAGCATCAATTTCTTTCCTTCATATTGTAATCCATAGAGAAATTAGCTAATCCTACTTAGAGTCAATTACAAATTGTCAAAATTGTAAAGTATATGATTTCACTGATCAATTGCCTTCTCACAAGATACGGATCTTATTGGTTGCGACATGAATTGTATCATATTCTCTATGCATAGATCAAAACTCCGCTAAAAATGCCTTCAAATTATCCAATACTGGATTACATTGTTTATGAAGCTTCTAGGAAACTTCTCTATAGAATATTATGATGTCTATTTGTGTTAAAAATTTATAATTATATAATTCCTTTGGAAATAATATGAAGCTTAAAGAAATCAGGGAAAGAGGCAAATTCCCTATCATGCCTGAAGTTTATAACATCCTGAGCGCCTCATTAGGGAGGTCAATTCCGTGGTAGGTGCATGTGTCATTTTAGACGATTAGATTGCTGTCAAGACAAGAACGGGACATTCAGGATGGATGGTGAATGACCCAACACAAACATACTGTTGTATTTGTGATCGTTAGCTCCGCGTGGTCAAATACTCATGAGACCCCAATCTCAACAAACCTGGAAGTTATGTCGCATCGCAGAAGGTCAGAGTGAGTAGCAACGGAATGACTCGCGACCGAACAAACATACTCGGTGTAATCATTTGTGGTTGCCCTCGTGAATAAACTACACTATTTTGCTGCAACATCAGCCGCGAAAGTTGAAGTATGAAGATATTCAGGAGGGAGTTTTTTGGTGGGGCCTTGAATTTCATACCTCAAATCAATATACCAAGACATTTGCTAATGTTGCATGACAGAGATACAATTCTCAGCTGCAGAAGCTGCTCGCATCGACAACGCTTCCTCCAACTAAACAACATAGATTGAATTTTACCAATGGTGAAGAAAGTGATTGTTTTCCTCAATAACGAATCTAGCTGGAACTGGATCAGGTTTTGCACACGCAAGAAGTGTAAGTAGCACTGTGGTGGGAAAAAACTAAGCTGAGGGAAGAGATTTGTCACAATGAATATCATTCTTTTCTATCCTTACTATTTCTTGTTATAGAGCAATGGCAGCACGGGAGGCTTGGAACTTAGCACAAGATTTGACTTTGTAAGATGAACGTTTCACTTTTTTCTACATTAAAATCTGATACAAAATAAGCTTAAGAAAATGCTTTTGAACTGCAAAAAACGTATTTTGATTAATCAATCACATAACTGTTCATGCTTGACTTCATGTAGTCCTTCTAGTTGACTTTGCTTTAGAATTCACTTAAAAGACTCTACTGAAGTGACAAAACACGCAACCTTGGCACAATTAACTCAGTATTGAACCTGCTGGTGTTGCAAAAATATTCTGTATAAAGAGTGATATTGTGATGTATTGCTGCAAAGCTATTTGTAAAGTCGACGGAAGATCGAGATAAGTCGAATCTTTTGAAGGACAGGTTTATTCACAAGAGTAACGTGTTGTCTGATTTAAAGGCCTCCAAAGTAACAATCCGGAGTTGACATGGTCAAGGTGGGTAAGAGCATGTGAAGGGGCGTCTGAGAATGAATATTACAACTTCAAATGATAATTGCAGAACTGCCACCCTGAACATCCACAAAAGAAAATATAGCAGAGTATATCGGAACCAGCATTGCATACTAACAGAGGAACTTCCAGGGGTACTCTACACAGGATTGGAATATTCTCTTCGAACAGCGACCAACTCCAGGACGAGTAGATTCCTCTTGAGAAGAAACTCTTCGACAACAGTGTCTTCCCACGCAGATTTGTGCTCTGAGGAAAGTAGTTACACACTGGTTCAGCCCAAGAATACATCTAATCAAATGATAGTCAACTAAAATTATGGTGTATAGGAAATTTGCTAGTGATAATTAGCTGGTATTATTCCAATGGATTTATATCATGGGTAATTGCAGAATCTCAGCATTTGAATGTAACATAACTAGCATTCAAATTATTGGTATAAATCACTATAAGGGTTATAATACACAAGATGTTATATGTAAATTGTAAGATCTTTGATCAGACTTTATAGTCATGTCTTTGATCCTTCAACCATTTCTAGATTATGTGGTGGTGGATATAGTTTTGATGATTTAAGGTTGACAATCTTGCACTTACTAATGAAATTTTATTCTTGAATTATAATCCAATTATTATCCAATAATCATTTTTAGCCCACTATATTGCAAATAGTAATGGCAATAATAAATGGTGTTGGTGTATGGCTACTTTGGTGGTAGCCATTTGTAAAAATGGTATTGAGAATTATTGATTTGATGATTCTAAATCAAGTGTGTATAAAATTGCTTCAAAAAAATAAAAAAATAAAAAATAAATGAAAAATAAAAAATAAAAATGAAAATAAAAAAAAGTAAGAAATTTTTAGAGATAGAGGTTAACTATTATTCATATTTAATTTTTAAAATAATCTAATAAATATTTTAAGTATAACTTTTCTTTTGCCTCTTTTATGTAACATAGGTGGGTTTATAGAGGATGTGATATTAATATGTTTTAAAGTGTTTGAAGCATTGTTAAACATTTGAAATGGTCATTTGAAGTAATTAATCTCATTAATTAGAATATGACACTATTTATTTTTTAATTTTCTAATTGATAGGCTAAGATAGAGAAAAATAAAATAATTTATAAAAATATCCTTGTTGTAAATCATCAAACTAAGCTAATCAAATGGCATTAGTAGGATATATATAATAATTTTTTATCAATTAGAATAAAATTATATTTATATTTAATAAATTTTATTTAAAATAGAAAATAGCTAAGAATCTTATAAGCATATAAAGATACATATAAAATATTTTATATATTTATAAATAATATAAAGTGATTAAATCTTTTATTTCAATTCTAGAGTTTTGGATGTTGTAGATTAGATAAAAATGGAATTATAATGGTTGCTATTATAATTATTGTGTTAAAAATAAATTTTATTTTTTTAAGGTAAATTTTTTAAATATATTAATTAAGCGCAAAACATTTGGTTGTATCCAAGAACACATTATTTGGATGGATCATCTATTTTTGTGTTAAATAAATTTTAAATCAACTTGAATAGTCTATTTTTTGCTATATAAATAAATAATATTAGCTTGATTAAGGTAGTTATAAAAAATATTTAAATATTATAATATATAATTATTATTATAAAATTATTTAATTTTTATATAAAATTAAATAAAATTTAAATAAAATTTATAATAATAATAATAATTTTATAATTAATAGAATTATATATTAATATTAATCATTAATTAACTATATATATTATTTATTTGATTTTTATAAGAGAAAATAAGTTAGGCATTATTGTTAATGTATTGATATCAAATTCAAATACTTCTAAAATTATTTCAATTCAATTGGTAGAATAAAATATATAAAAAATAATAATTATAATAATTTTTTATTATTTCTATGGCTACTAGCAAACAAATCTAAAAAATAGTATTAAAAAAATTTAATATATACTATTATGAATCCTATTAGTGAAATTTTGTATTGTTATTTTTATCTTTTAGTAATAGTAGACAATACAAGATGAATTGATATGGAAGAGGTCATAAAATCCTTAAAAAAAACTATGTTAAAGAGTTTGATTAAAAAAATAGATATAGAATCAAATTTACAACTGATTAAATTAAATTTATTAAATTTTTAAATATTTTTGAAAGAAGACAAGGCCAAATATTTTGACCATGGTGATTTAAAAAATAACAACATATGTCATGACCAATATATATTTAATCTATTGTTTAAGTAGATTGGGACAAAAATGATGAATTCAATTTACTATAAGAAAAAAATAAAATAAAATAAAAATAATAGATTTAATAAATATAATTTATAATATGAGTTATATTATAATTTTATAATAGATATATTAAATATTAGTATGTATGTATTAAATAGTATCATATATTATATTGTATCATACAGTATACAACAAGTTATCATAATATATTAGATTGGTCTATTCATAAGGTTGGATACAAGTATATTATAAGACAATCTAGATCTAAGTTATAAAATTTGTATCACCTTTTTATTATTATCACATAGAAAGTGTCTAAGTACTTATTTGTCTATTGTAAGAAGATGCCAAGAGATGGTATTGGTTTTAATATCAAGATAAAAACAAATATTGCGTTTAAATATTATGTTCTAGCATTAAATTTTTAGCTTATTATAAAAAATTAATAAATTGTTAAATGAATTAGTAAACAACTTTATCAATATTTTTTTATATTAAATATCATAATACAAATTAGTAAGGTATTTAATAGAGGCTATTGAAAAAAATTCAAAATTTATTTAATTAATAATAAAAAGACTTACAAAAAATAACAAAAATATGTCTTTTGCAATAATATTGGTACATTCTATAGTTATTGTTGTTAAAATCAGAAATAGAAGATTAAGATGGTATATGACAAGAAGAATTGGTGGATATTAATTGAACACTAGTGCAATTTAAAAATTATTATAAGTTTATTTGTAAGGATTTATAGTCTTTTACTAAAAGACAATGTTTTTGAATACATAACCATAATTTAGATGGTTTTGTCATTAATTAGTTAGCACATAGCAAATCAATTGTTTATATTTATATTTATATATAGAAAATTTTCTTTTGACCTAATCAAATGCTACAAAGCTATTTAGTTTATTTAAGAAACCAAATATATTACACTTTTTTTTTTAAATTATAATTATTAATATCAATCATGTAATTTTAGAGACCTTTATTTTTTATTGTCTTTAAAATTCGAATTTCTCATATATTTATAAAAATATTTAATTTCTATTCTATCTTTTATAATACATTATAGATACTAATTTTAATATTTATAATTTGTACAAATTTTAAAACTACTTTTTTAATTACTTAGTTATATATAAAATCGATTGAGAGGTCCAAGGTCAAAAAATATATTTTAAGCACCAAGAAACTCATTAAAAATAGAGATTTTTTTTTTTTTATTTGTTTTATGTCAGTTGTAATATAAATTAATTACAAAGCCAAAAGAACTACCTGAGTTCTAATACCTTACACTTAGGCAAGTTTACAAATAATAAAATTGGTACAATATGACACATCCTATTTGTGTATTTCTTACAAATATTTTTTACTACATGCATCTATATTCAACTATATTAAAGCAAATAAGTTACCTTACTTGATAGTCATTCCATCTCATTTTAAAAGACTCGGTCATTCTTTTTGTATCCATATAAATCATAAGCATACTTCCTACAGAGAGTCTGTATTTCACAAAATCTTTTGAACCTTAGTAGGAGTTTACTGAGAGTTGAATAGCAAAAATGGCTAGCTTCTTTGCAAAAGCCTTGCAGGGTCCCCATTTCCTCAAAACAAGAGACATGTAGTGAGGATGCGGCTGAGGAACTCAAGCGACATCAATGCAGGCGCCCACTCCCGTAGACACGTACCTTTAGCTGCAACCTCTTGCTGACTTGAAGTGAACCGCTGTCATTGCCACGTATATTGCAGATTGAGAAAGAGTAAAACATCCAACAGCTTCATGCACACGTGCTTCTTGCGTTTTAATATTGCCACGAGTGTTTCAAAACTGCCTAATTGTTGAAGTTGCAAATGCGCAGTGGATCACATGTTAGCATACAGCATGAGTCGCTGGGCACGTTGTACTGTATGTAAACCAGCGACATCAACAAACTCGAATCATAGATATGGAAATCATTGACTAACAATGTCCAACATCGCCCGTCTGCCGCAAAAGGAAGGGTCGGCACGACGATGACTCACAACTCTTGTGCACTTTCATCCCGATATAGATCTCTCAAGTTGAATGGGCTATTCATCTCACACCTCAACAACTCTCCATGCTTAACACACCATCCAGCTTCTGATTCAATCCCGACTCCGTCATTTAATCATTCACATCCTCTAATCCTCTACTGATTGCCAGACCTCCACGCCCGTTCATACTCGGCACCACAGACCCAGAAACTCCTCGGTGCCACCTCCGCATCCTTGAAAACCTCCACAATCAACACCCCCATCCTTGAGGCGCATAACATTGTTCACACGCATGCCAGATGTCTCCTCCAAAAATCATAACCTCTACCCTATTTTCAGCTCTACTCGTGCTCACCAGTCCCCAACAAACAACACATATTCCGCTTTACCTCCCCGTATTCTCTGATAGGTTCAGGGATATCCACCCGACCACCGCTGACAACAATGACCATTTTAGTGCATCTGCATGGAACAACAAAGTCTCAACACGATGTCCTACATCCCACATTCCAAGTCGAAGGCCACCACAATGCACAAGCAACACCACACGAACGGACTGATATTCACCATGTACCATTTCCTCTCCTCCCCTCCCTCCTCTCTTGTCAAAGGGATCTTCATACTTCAATGGTATTCAGCCCATGCCATTCACAAGGGTCTCTCACACCAAGCTATCGAGAGCCTCCTCAAGTCGCCGAACATTCTCACATGCATCTGGAAGACCACATCGTCCATTTACAATAGCAAGGCTTCAGAACATAAAAACGTCCTGTACTTGCAGTACATTTACATAAAATAGTGTCAACATTTGGAATCATAGTCATGGAGTATCAACTACACGCCCATGCAACACCAACACTTCTCCAGTCAATCCCGTCATTCTGCTACCAAAATATCCCTTGCAACAGTGTATAGGTTCAGCGGCACACTGCTCGTGACCCAAATCTGCAGTGCCAACAGTTTCTGGGAATGGCAGTGTAATCTATACATATCGTCATCGCCACAAATGACAGCAACGACAAACCCATGCTTCTCCAACAACGCACGCTATGAAAGCTCAGCTACAAGTTTCTTGCTCCCTTATCAACTGCCGAGACATTCTCGGGCTTTACCTCAAATCCCTGTAATGGCGCACGTAATTTCCTCAAATCGCGCCATATCTCAGTGCAACAAAAACCTCAGCAGCCCAAATCAAAACTCCGGCCTTAAACCCCAAACAATCGGCACAAATACCACCCAGACCAACCACCGCATTGCCAGACTTACAGCAAAACATCCTACCGTTACAACGGGACGCGCAACCCGGCAGAAAAACAAATCCGGACGTACGCCAAACACATCCTCAACAAGGTTAGCAACCACCACGGAAAGCTCACCACGAAACCCTATCACAGACTCCACGTCTCTCTCGTCCAGACCTCACCGCCAAACATTGCACTTACTTTGCGGAGCCCCCTCGCAGCTCCTGGTAAGAGGACTGGGACGGCGAAGCAGAGATGGCGTCGGCGTGGCCGGTCTCCTTGACGAGCTCACCGATGCTCCGCTCCAACTCGTCGATGCGCGATCCCATCTCGTCGATCTTGGTGATGATGGACTCTGACATGGTCTGGAAGCGCGTCTGCATCTGGAGCAACAAGTTCTGCACGAAGGCCGTGAGGTCCGCGGTCTTCTGCGAATTGGCATCAGCACCCTCGTGCTGCCCCTGCCCTCCTCCTTGGCCATGTCCGCTGGAATCCATCCCAATGCCTCGCTCGCTGCCTCCCTTCCTTGCCTTCCCTTCAGCTGCCCAGATTGATTTGCGACAATGAACCCTGGTGCTCCAAATGCGGGTGTTTGGCGACGCACTGCCAGCAATCGATCCGAGGGAAGGAGGATTCAGGGGCTCGAGGGGACGATGCGATGCTGGTGCTGGTGCTGAACTGATTTTGGTGCGCTTGTGATGCGCGCGGTCAGATAAGTTCGGTCTCGTTGAGCGCGGTGTGAATGCGTTCGAAAGGATGAAAATCGTCGAGTCTCTGACTCATCCGATCCTTGCTGAGTTGGAGCATCCTGGTTTGGGGCCATATAATTTGTCAAAGGAAGTTATTCTTATTAGGGGCATTAGGGCAAAAAAAAACCAGCCCTGGAGAAATATGTTCTGAGAAAAGCCTTTGGAGCCAATCAAGCTGAATGGAAAAAATGTATGTTAATGTCTTACAACAACTTTAAGCTATTTTCTATCAATAGAAAGGAATCTATTTAGTAAGTTGCGGGAGACATAGAGGCATGGATGTTTATAGTCTAATTCTGCTAGGGGTGTCAATACTTACCAATTTGGTATAAATTTTTGAATAGAACAATATAAGTAAATATTATTTTTGTCAACGTTGTTATTTATTTTCTTGTTGTGGTTTTTTTTACTATGACAAAGTTTATGTAATTGTATCAGACTTTATGTGGTTTGTTTACTACAATAAAATATGTGTGAGTGTGCTAGACTTGTTGTAGTTTTATTTTATTGCAACAAAGTATATATGACTATGTTGGACAATTTTTTCTTAGTAAGTGTGAATTAGGAATTTCATAAATTTTATTAGGGTGTTGCTAAAGAGGATTATGTATCCATATGTAGTCCATCTACAAAATATTATGAGGTGTAGGTATAGTGAGCTTATTTGTGGATAAATTAATAAACACAGTACACACAAGCCCAATCACATCAAAATTGTGAACCTTGCATTAATTAATGAATAAAAACTATTTTTTGAAAAAACTTAGATTAAGATAACTTTCTCTTGGCATTTCCAAGCATTAGATCAAAAGTTATTAATTTGTTCCAATGAAGATTGTTGCAATTAAAGAACGCTTTAGAAAATATTTCAATAAATATATTAGTTGTTATAAAATTTTCAAGAGAAAAAAGTTTTATAAAGTCCATATTCCCAATTTTTGCAATAAATCTATTCCTAGATCCAAAGTGTTTTAGTACGATGTGGTGGAATTCCACCTTGAACTTGATTATTCTTGAAGTGGAGGTTTTGTATTATAGAGTATTAGCCAAGACTTCGAGAAATGGTTGTAGTTAGATTGTTTTTAACTAATCATAACTTTTGCAAGGCTTGCAAGTTATACAAGTCACTTACAATGACATAATTAATTCTATTATGGTAGAAGTTTTTTTATTTTATTTTATTTTATTTTATTTTTTGAACCTTTTGGAGTTAATAAATTAAATTCTAATACTTTAAATCTTAAATGTGATATAACTTTATAAGAAGCTCTTCTACAAAATTACATACAAATATCTATAATTCTTTTAAAATGTCTTCTTTTAGAAATAATATAAAAAAATCTAGTGTTTGATCTCTTCTTTCTTAAGGAATAGACGTATCTCTACAAATTCATTAAATAACATGATGTTTTGTTAGTAAGTTATATATGTTTTTTCTCAGATATTTGGTACATTATTTATGTAATTTTTCTTTTTAATATGGATGAGATAGATTTAAATAATATTATTTGTATGTAAGAAATACCAATGCATAATATTTTAATAATATAATATTTGTATTATTGTATGGAAATACACTTATATCAAATATGTTTAGAAATTTTAATATGCCAATTTTAAGAGTACTTATTTTTTATGTGGATCTATATATGCAAATAGTCAAATACAAATTTGTGGTTCTTTTGTTTTTCAAAGTTTTATGATATATTTGGCTTCTAATTTAGGTGATTGCACTCTTACTTCAAGAAATCTACTTTCTAAAGTGTAAGTTCTAGAACACAAAAATAAAGGTTGTGGTACATCAAGGATACAAAATTGTACTACATTGTTTTATTTAAATATAACAAGCACATCTATGCAATATGAGAGGTGAGATATGCATTCATATTTAATAATAGTAGATTGCTCAAAGGAATAAGACAATTATGCTCAATATAGAATATAGAAAAAAAAATTTAACAAATCTACTTATGTTTTGTAAAAACTAAAGCTCAAGTACTACCTTTTTAGCCATAATCTTATTTAAAGTTTTCAATTGGATTTTATGTAATTTTCTCATAGATTTTAGTATGTAATAAATAATTTCTATTATTCTTATTGTATATTTTTCAAAATAATTTTGAGTACATGTATGTTTAACATATTTTTTAAATTGATATTTTTAATATTAAAGAAAATCAAATATTTTAAACAAATATATCAAAAGACATTAGATTACTTAATAAGAGATTAGATTTAAATGACCAAAAGATGAGAATTGAAGCAATTCAAAATAAAATACTTTTTTATATGCCTCCAATACTATTGATTACAAATAATAACGTCAAATAAGTCTTCTATATATCATTTGTTTATTTTAGATTTAGAGGATGTAGTAGAAGATTTTTTATTTCATGATCTCTAATCCACTCTTCAATCTCTACATATATCACTTTTTCCTACTTTCTATATTTTACATATTTTATTAGATAAGGAGAATAAACCTATAAAGTCTTAGACTTTTGATATCCCTTGTTTAATTCTTCTTATGAATCTAAGTTTTTCTAATAATACTCTTTAAATTTTTGAATAGTATAGATTTATGTCTAAAACAAAACCTAAATGTAACAAAGGTTGTAGTTGGATTCAAAGAGAGTAGTAGAAAAATTAAAGAATAATGACTTAACTTATAAGCTACATGTCAAGATAATCAATAAAGCATAGTTATAAAATTAAATTAATCTTATAGAGAGAGAGAAAAAAAAATTGTGAATAAATGAATTGGAAAATGACAATCTTAAATTCCAAATACATATAGAGCATTTAAATAGAATAGCATATAAGAGAACTTAGCATGAGTCAATTAAATGGGCAATATATATATATATATATATATATATATATATTTGTATAGAATAAATACTTATATATATCATATAAATTATGTATATAAAAATATATGATACAAAATTTTAAATCATACAAGATGTGACAATCTTGAAATATACATAAATCATGGTATGTACACAATAATGTATAATATGTCTTCAAAATGGTTTATAATTGTGTGCTCTATGTAAGTAATAAAGCTTTAATTTACAAAAAGTTATACATAAAGAAAAGAAAAATCTGTGCACATTCTCATATGAATACAGCATTTAGTATCATTGATAAAATTGTGTTTAAAAACCATACATTGTGAAATATGACAAACATTATGAACTACAAGACACAATGTAGGTTTATTTTTTTGACAGTGTTGTCATTCTTTTTTACAATGATTGTTACATAAGACAATCATATATGTACTTTGTACAATAAGAACCTACCACTATGATGCTATACATTATTACAGTGTTGTAATATTATATGATTAATGTATTCTCACTTTTTATTTCTAAAAACTTGTTTATGTCTTATTCCATTTTGTATACCCTTATATGTATTATATTCATTGCTGATATTAAATTTACAAAACTTATTACTAACATTTTATCATTTAGTAATAAAAATGATTAAAATTTATACAAAGTAAACTGACAAATAATTTATTCATAATAAAAATATATCAAAAAATAATTGTAAACAGCCTCAAATCCTACCACACTGAGAAGAGTGTATATTTTTGTATGTAATACATTTGTAATGTATATTTATGATACTCTATGAATTTATCTATTTATTTGTAAAATAATATGTTTTTTATTGAATATTTTCTTCAATCAAAAAATACTACCATTGTGTATATTGACATTGTCTCCAAATATTCAGTAATGTCATTGATACCAAATAGTTTATATTATAATAATCACACTACAATACATTCTATATAATATAATGTACTTTTCTCTACAAAATGATTTGCATGTAATCAATTGTACTGTGCAGTTGAAATTTTAATCTACATAGACTTTAAAACTGTTACTTTAACATTTCAATACAATGAACAACTTTCAGAAATATTGATGCAAGATAATTTCTAAAAACAAATAAAAACTATTTTCCTCACTTTTTGAAAATCTTGAAAATATTATTTTTAAAGAATTTTAAGTTGGTGCATGTCCTACATAAGAGGGGAGCTAAAAACTTGCCTTGAATTCCTTAGGATCAAGTAAAACAAAAAACCAACTTTAATCTCACCAATAGTCTTACTAATATGTGCAAGTTTATCTTTCTAGGGTTTTTTTCAGCTTTCTTTAAGTGGATTGTAATATGTTCTTTCTTATTATTTTTATTAAATTATACTTTTAATACATGAATACATAAATGGATTTTTTTTAAATATCTATAAAAAAAATCTCTAAAGTTATTAATAGTAAAATAAAAAAATATTGTTAAAAAACATATTGTTAAAACATATAAAGACTTATGTCTTTTCTTTATGAAGTTTTTACATAAATAGAGCCATTAAATAGTTTGGAAGACACACAATGATAATATAAGAGATATATGAAGCAAAAAAAATGCACACAATGTTACTGGAGTTATTCAACTAAGGATAAAATTTTCATGTCATTATTTTGTTGGTGCCTGTGCAATTACATTGTTCCATTAAAAAATTCTTAGATTTTAAGAAATTTAATTGCATAAGAAGAAATGCACATAAACTCTTTGAGCAGAAAAGTTTGTGATGAAATCCACAAATGCTTCATATCAATTTCTACAATACTTGATTGATTTCCTTATTTCTTTATTTGTTTTATTTTACTACAAAACATCCAATCTACAAAATTGTGATTGCTACTTTAAAAAAATATAAAACTATCATCTTTATTAAAGAATACACCTGTTGATAACTAGGCTGGAGTTGTACCCTGGGTACTTTAGTAGGTGGCTACAACAATACTTTGAAGATTCTAGAACTTACCAACAAGCAGAACCTCCATTCCTTTGAATGTGCAGGACGTGAGGAAATGCTGCGATTTCGACAGTGAGAACACATTTGCTTGGTTATCACAACTTTGTAATACAACTTTCTCTTTGGTTTTTGAATGGGAACTGATGCTCAATGAATGAGGGCGTTTTTGAAGTCAGGTCACAGGAAAAACCCATTCAATGCTGGAAGGTATTTCAGAGCTTGATCACCAACCCAGGAACAACTGAAGCATGATTTTGTAGGTAAAGGACACTGGGGACGTTTTAACTTAAATTGCCGCTGTCAACATAACATTAGTCGCATTTTAGTATCCATAGTTGAGATGAAGTGGAAGTCTAGATAATTCACTTGGTTATTGTATTATTACACCTCTGTGTTTGTAACCATTATTGAAAATGAACCGTAAAGAGGTTTGGAAAGAACTGCATGGATTTTTAAGCGGTAGATTGTTAAAAAGAGTTGTTGGTTAGTTACTCTTCAAGCAAACATCGCTTAAATGTGATCACTGTTCGTGTCCTTGAAGTACGTGAAACTTCAAGCTTTCATGTTGTCGGGTGCATTTCAATGTGAGCAGGAGGTATCTTTATTGGTTTTCTCGTCGTTGACAGGACAAAACATATTGCTCAGCATGGGCTCGAGCTTGAGTATTTCAGGTCAATCAACGTGAAGAAGAAACCCCATTTACTATGAAACAATTTTGCGGTTTTGGAAACAAAAGATGCTGTCTGAAAGTTCTTTGGGGCTGCTCTATGTCGCGAGAAGCTCTTGTTTCAGAGTAAATTAAACGCTGTTCTGAAAGGATTGCATTTTTTGCGAGTAGAGAAAGTTTGTGATTCTGCGGTTACAATGGAGATTCTGGGTCTCTGGAGCAACTTCCAAAGGGGTTTTTTTTTGAACTTGGTATGTTTGTCTATCCTGTTTAAAATTTGAGATCATTAAGTTGTTGCCAGGTCTAATGCACCACGTTGCACCTTCTCTTGTTATAGTGTATGTCTACTGATGCTTGGTTCATGAATAGTTTCAGGAATTCAGAACCAATGGCTATAGTAATGTTAGATTTACATGATGAAGTGCATGCTTGTGTAGCTATTTTGATTATTATTTGAAAGTTTAAGGGCCTATTCTTGAAAAATCATATGCAAAATTGCACACATTTAAAGAAGTATACATATTTATTTAGGTTGTTTTATTAAGACTTGATCAATACATATATATTTGCAATTGTTTTACATTATGTATTAGAATCAATAAACCTCTTAAAAGACTATTTATGATATTCTAATTGATCACCAAATACGATATACACCATAGTAGGAAGGCATTGTTCTTGCATTTTTTTTAGAATTTATGTGGAAACAATTTTAAAAGATAGATAAACTTCCTATACTATATGAAGTATATATAATACAAGAAATAACTACAATATCAAAATTTGTAATTGATCGTCTTAAGCACTATATGTCTCTAAACTCTTTTATATTGATTGATTTTATATTTTTACAATTAATTGATATTTTGAATAAAAAGAATTTTTTAATTTAGTCAATCATTAATAAGTAAAATTTATTTTTAAGTTATGACAATGATATATATTGTGTAAGTCACCTTGCTTAATGTAAATTGTTAACTAGTTTTTATTTTCTTATTAAAGCTTATTTCTATTATCTTCAAAATTTATATTTTTACTTTCTAAATTTTTTTACTTTATTTGAATAGTTATTATACTTATAATTAGAGAACTTAGATAATAAAATCTTCATAGAATTTTATCTATATTTTAAGAATTTATTCTCTTTTATAGACAATTGAATGAGTTGTACAAAGAATAAAAAAAGGCTAATATATTATTGTGCATATTTTTTATATTCATGTATTCATCTTATATATTAAAATTATTAAAAAATATAAATAAATAAATAAATAAAAGCTTAAAATTCAAATCTATTATAATAGAGTTGAATGATATAATTAATTGTTCTCTAGCTACAAACTTAGAATTATAGATCAAAGTTCTATTTTTTATATTTTCTTATAAAATAGACTATTGGATGAAAAATAATATAAAATATATGCACAAACAAAAGTAACAACATTTAATTTATTAATCAAAAGACTTAATATATATGTGAGTGTATCTATATATATATATATATATATATAGTTGAATAATGGTCTTTTTAAAGTAGAAGTTGAAAGGCCTTAGTTATGTTTAAAATGTGTAAAATAAAAAAATTTATTATTACTAATATATAATCAATTATCTAAAAGAGCTTATAGAAATAGATAAAATCAAGGAATTATTAAAAAATAATGCTAGTCATATCTAAGGATTCAAATAGATAAGATAATTATAGAAATATAGTAATTTCTTTAATAAAAAAAGATTGGATAGATTAACTTGAGGTTGCTTTGTTAGAAGTTAATAATCTACATATTTAAATTCAAGTTTATTGATCAACTATTAAAAGGCTAATAATAAATTTACTTAAGTTTGAAGAACATAAGAATGTAATGGAGCAAATAAAGAAAAATAACATATTTAATTTGAATTTGAAAGATGATTCTTAATTAGAAGATAAGTGAAAATATATATATCTTAATTAATACTCTAAATAGAAAATTTTGACGAATAAAAATCTTATTGTAAAAATCTAATGAAATTGTTAATATATTGGTTTAAGCAAATAAGATTGCAAAAGAATAACAAAACTCAGAAAAATGCAAATTGCATCAATTCACCAATAGTGAAAAAGAAAAGAAAAGAAAAGAAAAATATTAGGAATATCAGCTCTAAAAATAATGATAAAAAAAAAATTAACATCACCAAGAGCTTCATTACAAAGAAATTAATTGTTATAATTTTTAAGATTTAACTTATAAAATTGAATATAATATATAAAATTTTGAAGTTCAAACTAAAAATTTTAGATATTATTTGTATATTTTTTGGATTAGTTGAGCTACTGCTATATTTGAAGCATTTAGATAAAAAATAAATGGTAGAATTAAAACTATCAAGATAAAGATGTTTGTACAGAAAAAAAAAATTAATACAATTTTTTTTATTTTATGGTTGAAAAAAACTTAAAAATGTATAATTGATATTAAAAATTCTACATAATTAAACACAAATATTAATACAAGAGAATTTTAGGAAGAAGTTGAAGCATGCTTACGAATTTAACCATATAAATCAAAACATGGATCAAGATCATATTTAGTTATTTTGCTAGAAAATAAAAAGAAATGTTATTAATTGATTGTGATTAAGAACAAAGAGTAGATAAAAACAATGGTTTTTAATAAAAAGAATTGATTATTTAGTATCAACAATAAGATAAAATTGCATTCCACCTCATCTCTTCCTCTTATAACTTTCTCAATTTGATTTAATCAAGCCAACCAAATAAGACTTCTCAATTCTCAATTTCAACTAATCAAATGATTTAAAAATTGTGTCTTGTCTGCTACCTATAAAAAAAAACACTGAATATCAGTATGATAAGCAGCAAAGAATTGAGGATACGTTTGCCCCGACAGAACTGGCTGCCCACTAAAGCAAGTAGGAGTTGAAATGCTAATTTCAGGAGTTCTCAAGAGAAGAAGGTCGAAGTAGAGCTTCATGTTGGATCAATAGTGGAGCTATACAGCACAGTTTACGCTCTTGAATTCTCAGTATGTATATTAATTACTTGATGTTGTTCAGTAGTGTGCTTCACAACGTGCTTTGGAAATGCATCAGGTTCAAGTCAGGATTTGTCTCATCATGGTCGATGATGTTGCAGCTGGGACTTGTGTAGAGGGAGTGTGAGCGTCAACGATTGATGAGGGAAGACATTGAAATGGGGTCTCTGAGAGTGGATTTTGTTTTTTGCCATCTGCATCATTGAAATTCATGTAATACTAATCATCCTTCGTATGTTCAAGGTCGCAAACCTTTGCTATTACTGTTTCTGGTCTTTAGACTGGACCTTACTACCTAACAATTCTGACTCAGTCAAATGTACGTCTCGTTTCTCGAGATGAAGAACTAAAACACTTCCTTCAGCAATTTGATGCTGTATTGTAGAGCGGGGAAGGTTTTTGTCATCTCATTTTCCTAACCCTTGTATAATTATACTACTTGTGAAGACTGCTTCATAAGCGTGTTGTTTTCATCTAGAACCTAATGTGGACTCACAGTTGGGTCGTGTGTATATGCCAGCTGGTTAGAGGAAATCAGCTGGATGCAGTCTGATCTGCTGACTAGCCAAGGTGCCATAGAACAACTGGACGAACGTGAAGGAGTGCTCAGGACAGAGAACGAGATCACAAAGGTGTAAAGTTTGTATTTATTTACCCCTGTTTGAAATGAGTGGTACAAAATTGTGATGAGATAACATTGGACTCGCGTCCAAAGATACTGAATGTGAGATTGCGTAACTTTGAAGAGCAGCGACTCTGCACCAGAGTTCAGGTGTATTCAAGCTTCTAAACAATGCTGACTGAGAAACAACAAATATAATTCAACTAATTCAGCGACAAGACATCATCGCTTGTAATAGTTTTGTGTTGGTAGATTTATTCTGCATGTATCACATGGATATAAGCTAGAAGATCATATTCTCATGCTCCTGAGTTCACAACCCTTCTAGCGCACACTCAGGAACTTGAGAAGCAGAAGAATGACTTGTCTCAGAAGCTGACGAGCATGTGTGCTCATATCATTAAATTAAAATATTCTTTCTAAAAAAGTATAACATTCTTTTGTATTTCTTTCAAAACATTACATGTCTTGAGGCGGAACACTGGAACCAGAAGCTAAATGTCGTTTTCGACTAGTGTTTTGCAGATCATTTTGCAGATCATTTTGCACCTTCCGAGTACCTAGTGATGTGGTTGATCCATGTGTGAGCTACTAAAATATTTACTGGTTGTCTTTTATTGTGATGCTGACGGACAGACTGCAGGTATCGTCAATTTCAATGTAGATGCAGAGCTAACAGCAGTCTTACAGAGCTCCACGGCAACTCAGAAATCGTCTCAAACAGTCTAGACGGTTACAAGATCTGGGTAAAGTTGTGTGCGAAAGGATAATTGAATATCCCGCACTGGTTTTTAACCATTCTTTAATGGTTCATGTAAACTCCTTTAATAATGAAGAGTTGATCCATTTGCAAGCATAATACTTTTCTCTCCATTTTTCAAACGCCGTAGAAATCTTCTCACTTCGACGTGGTCAAGGAAGTTGTATTATGCGAGAGGAAAGTTTGGCCCCCATTTTGTGCCTTATTCAGAGTAAACCATATTCTGATATTGGCAGATACAATTCGTGGAAGAGGAGGAGAGGTTGAATCAGCTGCGCATTGTAAACTCACCAATGAATGGAAACTTCGGCGTGGAGAGTTTGGCACCCTTATACCCCCTTGATATTTTACAGATCTTTGTGAAGCACTTGATGGGTAGAACTCTTTTTTGTCACAGTACAGCTTTTGTCGCCAAGAATCAAGTTGGAAATTAGATGGGCATGTAAACAGTAGGTTACATTGTCCCCTGAACTGTACCCGTACAAAAGAATATTTTGTATTTATTCTCGACACAAGTCGGTCTGATTCTGTCATGAAACCAAGAGGACCGAGTTTGATGCAATTCTTCCTCTGTAGACATGATTTGTGCTCCACCGCTGCTTGACTTGTTTGTATGCTGGCTCAAGGTTCGAGCTCCAGTTACTCATGGTTCATTCTGACAGTAGGTTAAGTTCCACCGCTAGTGCTGCAGACTGCAAATTCCTGTAATTGAAGGAAATTACACCAAACGACTGTTATTGACACCTGCATTAAGTGCCAAATGTTACATTCATCTGAAAACATGCATCAGCAGCGTCTAGGAAGAATGCTGGTTCTTATCCAACACCCATCGTAACATTGTGCCCAAGGTTTAAGACAACAAGTTGTTGGCAAGCCGCAGTTTGCCGAAGAAGGAAATGCGAGTCAAATCTCAAAACATACCCTTCAACAGTGGCGCCATGGAACTCCTTGTTAATGGTGAGGGCTATAGGCTCAATTAGTACAAACAAGTTCAATTCAATTAACGAAACTTCGTATCCATGTACATATTCAACGAATTAATATGTCACCAGTGCTGAGAATTTACTTTGGTCCAATCCTCGCAGGTTGCACACAACACCTAGAAATCCACCATTATGTTTTTAATCAACCATTGCATTTCCCTTCAAATGACTTCATCCCCATGGTAGATTCTAAACCATTCACTCTGTTTAAATCTTTTTTTTGCAAAAGAGTCGCATGCTTTCAATTAAGCATAGATACACTTGTTCAAAGGATGCAACAAATCATGACTTTTCGTTCTCCAATCAATTACCCAAAAAACAAAATCACCTTTATTAAATACTCTTTTAAGATGGAATCACTACTTCCATGATTTGACGAAGATTTCAGATAGAACGAAAGATCGAAGTTCCACGAACAATTGCACAACGGTGACAAATCGTCGTAGCGCCAGCTTCAACGACAGCCTCATAGCACAGGATGGATATACCGCTGGGAGCCACCCAAACACAAGGCTGAAAGAGCTTCCACATGTTGGCGATAGCCATTATCATGTTCACCTGCAGGTGAACCAGGTACACATATTCAAGCTGCCTGGAATCATGCTCCTAGGAAAACTCTTTCCCGGCAGCAATGCGCCGTTGACAACTAGATTTCTGCTTATCAACAGAGAACCCATTCTGTCGCCTTATCAAGCTGCCCGCTGTGAGATTGCTGCCGCATCTCGGGTATTCGCTATCCAACGCCATCCGTCAAGGAATGTGATCACTATCGCATCGTTCTGAAGGACATGCTGTTGCATCTCGGATGAGAACGGTGATTACGTTATTCAAAGGTTCTGCGAGAATCACTAGATTCTGTTCCTTCACCCTCAGTCTCCGGAGCCCCACAACTTACAAATATCTTCCGCTCCTTTCTTCACATTTGTGGTTTTTTGGTTTGTGGGTTACTTTGCAAAACTGCTTGCGGTGAAGGGATTTTGTGCACCCATGTCTCCACATAGCCAAAGGTGCTTTACTGTAAAAGTAGTGTATGATTGGATGTCGTCTGTTAGTTTTTTTCGATAGTTTTAAGATACAAAAATTTTATATTGTAATTTAATTTTGTAAAAAATCAATCTTCATTATGCAAACTAACCTTTAAAATTTTCCTTCAAATATTTATCCATTTATTTATTTATTTACAACTCTGAAATTTTAAATTAATATTTATATAATTAATTCAAAAAAATATAAAGTAAGTATTAAATAAATTCAAAATTTACTCAAAAATAATTCTATAAGTACAAAATATTTTGATAGATTGCAATGAAATATTTATTGAATCAATAAGAAATTGTACAAGGTACAAGATATTAAAAATATTTATAATATATTATATTACTTTTATAATATATTATATTACTTTTATAATTAAATTATTTTACTATTATCTAAAAAAGTTTATATAAATTAATGATAAATATTTTTTTCTTAACTTATAAAATCTTTTTAAAAAAATTATATCTAATAATTTGAGTGTTTATCCAATGTAAGACATAATATGTACTTAGGTTGGTGTTGAATAGCTACTAATAGGACTAGGATGAATTTACCATAGGTCCTAGCTTGTGGTATAAAGAACATATTTTTTTTATCTTAAATAAAGTTTCCTTTAATTATATTGATAAAAAATTAATAAATCAATATATGCTTGGAATTTCTTAAGTGATATATCATCTACTATAATATATTTAAATATGGTTACATTAGAACAAATTGCTTAAAAGAGTCTATAATTATAAAAAAATGATTAATCAAATTATAAATATTGATTAGAGGTTTTAAGCATATGATGGCTTTCATATATATATATATATATATATATATATTTTCCCTATTTGGTTTAATTTGGTTATAATAATTATCCTACCTTTTTAATTACTCCAGTAGGTTTTAGTCTTTAAAAGTGGAATGTTTATTTATTTATTATATTAGTCTGTATTGTAAATAGTAGGTATCTTAATAAAATATAAATAATTCATAATTAGTAATTTATTAAATATGAAAAATATATGCATTATTTAAAGACACAATAGAAAAAAAACTAATTCTTTTGGATATAGTCTTTAGATGATTTTGTAGTCTCTTATGCTAATGCTTATGATAAAAACATCTACTGCTATTAATATAATACCAAATAATGTAATAATAATTCCAAAGTCACTTGATGCATTGATTTTGTTTTTTATTAGATTATAAAAATCCAATAAACAAATTAATATCTAAATATTTTAAATAAGTGATAAATTAATATTAAACTCCAAATATTATTTCTAAAAGCAATGTCAATGTCTTGATAGAGTATTGAAAGATTACAAGGTACTACTTGAAATAAATTTAAAACTTAGCATAGGAACTTGGTTACAAGAATCTTGTCTAATGCCTTGAAGGATGTTGTAGTAAAATTTCAAAGCATCTACAATAATACTATTCAGAAACTATAAAAAAAGATTTAATTTTTTTTTGAAGAGTCATAAGTTTTTAAAATAGTTTATAAGTATATATGAGATACTTTAAGAAACAAAATGTGAATTCAAAACTAAATCTACCAGTTAGATTAATTTAATAATTTTAAGATAAAGATATAAAATAGATGATTGTGCCATAAAATAATTGCATATTTAGATGGTTATAGAAGAATATGTAATTTATTCTTAGTCATAAAAATATTTCTTATTTTTTGTAATTAGCTAAAATCAAAAATAAAAATAAAAATACCAACTAATTTATGTAATGTTGACATATGTATTTTGAAAAGTTTTTTTTTCTAAGATTTAAAGATGCTAAAGAAATGTATATCAATAAAATAAAATTTCATCTATGATATAATCCAATGAATATTTTAGAATTACTATGCTTCTATTGATGCCACAATTTTTAAAATATTATAAAAAATTAATTAATTATTTAGATTTTATATATTATAAAAATATTATTAAATAATTTTTTTTGATATCTTTAGAAATATATTTAAATGATCAAAAAATATTCTTAACTAACCAATATAAAATATATATTCATAAAAATATATATATATATATATATATATATATATATATAAAGAAAAGATTTAAATTATAGTAGCTACAAATATTATTATTTGTATATTTACCTATATATTTTCATGTAATTATTTTATTTTTTATTATTTTTTTGATAATACTTTTGGTCGTAAAGAAATAAAAAAATAAAAAATTTATAATTTTTTTATATATTATGATCAACTTGTAAAAATTATTTTATTGATGTCTTGAATATATTTAGAGAATTGATTGATCTATAACTTCTATTTATTACTAATAATATAAAAAATTAGAAGTTAATCAATTATTATACTAAATATATAAAACTTAAATTTTTATTGATTTTAGCTTTCTGGATTTAATAATTGTTTGTCAATGATTGTTTTAAATCAAATTAAAAAAAAAAATATGATATTATTTGCTATTATGTACAGAATTAAATTTTGTATATAATATTTATAATAAATAAATATAATAAATGAATACAGAATTTTATAAATATAAGAGATAAGAATTATAATGATCAATCTTAGCACATAGTAATCTTGATAGGAAAATTAACTATAATAACTATATTATAATGTGTTCCATGCACAAAATTCTAAATCTAATTATCTTCATAAGAACAATATTTTTTCTTAAACACTTTGAGATTATATCCTTATGGTAAGAATTTAGTACAAATTATTTGCCACTAATATTATGTTACATTAATTTAAGTTGTTGTAACAATAATCATTATACACAACTAAAATAAATTCTTTGAATAAAGTATTTTTATCTTTTTTGATATTTCATATATATTTAATTAATAAAAAAGAAAAAAAATAGAACATATTTGTAATACATTTATAGAACTCTTGTATTTTTGCTATATTAGTGGTAATAATAATGCATATTATTTTTTTCTTCTAAACCATCTTCTATGTATAAGTAAAAAAAACTAAATTTTTATTGAATTCTATACTTTATACTTTTGTACATAAAGAATTATTTTCTTCTTATCTTCTACTTAAAATTAACAAGTTTCTAATGCATAATATAATTTTTATAGATTGTGTAGATTGTTATAAAACATATTTAGATAAGTGTAGATATCTAGATATGTTTTATTAAGACTACACTTATTATATTCTAAAGACAGATAAGATATTAAAATATCCAATTTAGAGATATTAATTATAAAAATATTCTAAAAATAAAGATCACAAACTAAAATTTGATTTAATATTACTCTTCAACTTATACTACTATTTGAAATTATTATCTATGCAAAATATCAAATAAAAATTTAAAAATTCTATTATTTTAAATAATAGTATATAAAATATATTTAATAAAAAAGAATGGTATAATTTATTATATCTAATATTAGAAAAGTTTTTATAAGATCTTATTATATAAAATTTAATAAAAATTTGAATTTTTATAAATAATTTAATATTTATATAGGATAAAAAGGCACCATAGATAAAATAGAGCATTCAACTAGAGTTTCTATGATATAAAAGATAAGCTCAACTAGAAATAAATAAAATCTAATTATTTGTAAAAATTAATTGTATATGCACCAAATATCTAGTGAATATATGTAATATGAAATAGTATATGCTTAACTATAAGTTCCTTTTATTAAGACAATAGATTATATTTTTTAATCTACTTGCTTATAAGAACTAATTCTACTTCTAGAAATTTTAATTTTTTCTAAAAAAATTGCTTTAAAAAAATTATTTTTTATTTTAAAAAATCAATTTTTTTTAAACAAATTTAATAAGTGAGATTTTAAAATAGATAAGAAGTCCTATCTAACTCTTGTCTATATTTTTGAAATAAAATAAAATAAAATAAAATAACTCCTATAAATATATCATAAAATAAAAAAAATTAATAAAAAATTTAATTATTAGAATAGATATAAATTATATATTTTTTAATCAATACCAATAGTAATAGATAATAAGATTAGAAAATCAAAATATTAAGTATTAATAAAAAAAATTAATATGATTCTATTATTAATATAATTCTACATATTTTACTAACTTATAAAAAAAATTGATCCACCATTGTTATTAGAAAACTTAAACAAATTTTTCCATATTCTCTTAAAAATTCTTGATATTTTTAAATTTTTGATATAATTTTAACATTAACTTGCCACAATTGCCAATGATTTCTAAGAATACAATTGTGAAAATCTAAGAATTTTATTTTTTAATGTACAACATGATTAATTGCAATTATATTAGTAGTTAGTATAATAGATACTATTAAGAGATATAACTTAAAGCAATCTTTAAAGGTTCAAAGACTTCTCTAAATATTAGACATGTAAAAGCAAGTACCTTAATTGTGCATAAAAAATCCAACAAAAACAAGAATAGAGGGTCTATATTAATATTTTTTTTATTAATATTAATATTAATATATATTAATATTAACAAACTATAGGCATATTTGATACAAAATTAAAAGAGTTATAAGACACATTCAAATAAGGGAGAAATATATATATAAATAGAAAAAAATCTCTTTATATTACATTCTTTATTAATACATAAAAATTGGTGCAATATTGATAATTTGTGGAAACAAAGCTCTATTATATTGCCAATGAGACTATTAATTACTATAATTTTTATAAAACCAATTACAAGCATATTTCTCAGGTCTTCATCAATACCTTTTGGCCTTTTTAAGAACTTATGGTAAAATATATATATATATTTATAAAAAGAGTATAATATAATATATGAACAAATTATGAATTTTTTGGATTTACTATTACCTTTTCTTCCACACCATATAAAAATATTTTTTAATAGAATCAAATAACTATTTATTATAATATTATATATGTATATGTATTTTAGAATAATAACTTAACACATGTTAAAAATATTTGATGGTTAATATAACTTATAGAATAATATAAAAATCTAACATATTTAAAATATCTCAAAAATAATTCACATATTTTTCATCACTTTCTTTTACTTTGTATATAATATGTATAATTTTTTTCTTAATTTTAAATTTATTTTTTTTCAGAACTTATTAAAAATACTTTAAAAATAAAATAAGAAAATAAAAAGAGTTCAAAATCATATATTTTATAAAATCTTTTTTTATATAAGAAATTTATCACATATATGACTAAAATATAAAAATAAACTAAGAAGCAATATACTTTGGTGTAGTATAAAACTAAATGAGTTATTGCCAAACATAAAGAGATTAAAAAGTCTTAAACTAAGATTTGATTAAAAGAGATGTATTAATACCATGGAAGATGGCCTTGACCTTATCGCATTTAAACTAGCTAATTAAAAGGCCATGTGGCAATATTTTAAGACCCACAAGACTTACAGAACAAAAGATCTCAGTTGTGAGATGCTTCTACAGTAGCTTTTTAGACCTAAGAAACTTCTTAGAAAAGTCTTAATGGCTACAAGGTAATTTCAAGGATATTTGTAGATCAAAATTACATCTAGAAAATATTAAAAATATCAATAAAAATATATTTCTACCTACTATGAATTATTTTAATTTATTTTAGATCTATATATAATTTTTAATTTTTTTTAAAAAAATGCAATCTGCAAAAAATAATTCAAATATTATATCGAAATATGATCATTTGAAACTGATCCATCATTATATCATAAAAAGGATAAATACATTATAATTGATTTAAATTGTGATAGCATCTTTTAAACCAAGTAAGATCCTAAAATTTATAATTTTTTTTTTGATATATTTATTTTTTACTAAAAAAAACAATTTTAATTCTTGAAAAATATTTAAAATACTTGAATGTATATAAAAATATATATATATTATTAAAAAATTAAACTTTTATCATACTACTAGACCTCTTAATTTAATTGAACTTAGTTGAATTTAATTAAAAAAAAACCATGGTTAGCCCATACAGTTTCAAAAGGATTCTTATGTATATATGTGTTTAGTGAATCTCGTCTATAAGATTAAAAATTCTACTGAATAAATTTACAATATTTTTTAAACAATTATTTTATTTGTAAAGAAATTTAGAGATTTGAAGACAGTTTTTTTGATGCTTTTCAGATTGATTCAAGCAAAAAAATTGTGAAATATTCATAAATTATAAATTAAAAAATATCACACAATATACAACAGTCAATTTTTTAAAATCATAATAAATTATTAATTTGGTTTCAAAAAATTCAACCCTATAATTTTTGTCTGTCATAATGTGATTTATGGATTAATTCATGTTAAGGCCTATACTACTCATAAACTTTACTACAAAACTTTGATGAATTTATAAAGATTAAAATTTTTAAAATATTCTTAATTTATATATTACATCATAAGAAATAAATATACATAATATTTTTTAAATATTTCTTTTTTAATATTTCTTTTTAATAATTACAACAAAAGTAAGAACCCAACTTAAATGAAGAAGAATACAATCCTCAACATAACTAAAAACTTATAAATTTAGAAAATTAGACAAAAAGAATAAAAAAAGAATAAAAAAATGAAAAAACAAAAGAAGAATTTTAAATATGATTTATCCAAATTTTATTTATAAGTAAGTATAAAGTTACTTGGTTGTAAAAAAAATGTATAATTCTGTTTTTTTCTACGCTAATTTTTTCTTGTCAAAACAATCATGTGATTGGATAATCATATCACAAAAATCCTATCAAGGTTCTTCACAAAACTCATGAAAATCTTCTTAATAATATTTAAAAGGATTTTTATCACATATAACCAGATTGTTCTTTTGTGTACTCATACTACATTTCCAACAGTAAATATATGGACGACGAAGTACTTCTATCAAAATGTATCTAAAAACTATACTGTGCCTTTGTCAGCAAAAATATTTGCAAAGATTCTCAAATTTCGTAAATTTTTTTATACAAAGGTGTAATACATAAAACATGGTGATAAGTAGTGCACAAATACAATATATTCTACAGTAAATAATAATTGAATTTCTGATGAATATTTCTAATGCTCATGCATCTTCAATTGTGATAATAAACATTGATTTCTTTATGCATTTTATGTAATCATAGTACATGTATACATATGGTAATATTTGATATATTATCATTTATGAATTAATAAATAATTTAATATAAATCAAACTAACAAAACATAGTACCAAAAATGTAAAAATGTAAAAAAAAAAAATACTGATATTTTAAGTTTAAAATAAACTACAATCTAACTTGGTTATAAATGAAGCAATATAGAATATCTTACAATTAACCAAAAATATAATATTCTTAACATACACCTAAAATATTTTTCCACTGAATATTTAACTCATATTTACCAGAGATTTTTCCAAAAATCCGAACATATGATCAATAGATAAAATGTAGTAAATGTCAGAATTAGTAAATTATACGATGCAACTACATTTACATATGATGCATTGGGAAATTTAGAAGTGATAAAATGTAGTAAATTTCATAGTTTCCGATGCAACTATTCGTTGTGATGTGAATCAATTCTAAAAAATATACTTTAGAACTCATCATAAACTCACAATAATGGTGTGCCCAGAACCCCTTGAAGGACATGTGCCGAGCATGCCACATCGACCACTCACTTGGGAGTATGTCCACGGAGGCCAAGAACTTCAATATATAATCCCACATCGACAGCGTCCATCCAATCCAGTGAAAGCACAACACCCAGGAACCGGGGCCACGAACATGCACGGGCCGGGGGATTGAGCAAGACTGCGCATCCACGAACCGACCCAGCCCGCGCGGGAGGGGCCCACGGCGTCAGGAGAGTTGCGGCACTGTCCTCCAAACACCGCCTGGAATGCTGGAGAAGCAGATCCACACACCCTGCAGATCACCGGACCTCCGTCCAGAGGCACAAATCACTCCGCGTCCCGAAAAGGAGATGCCCCTCACTGTCATATCGAATAAAACAACCACTAGACGATTCCACTTTCCGGATTGGATTCATAAACCCCACGAATAAACCTTGGCTGCCAGGCCTTCTCCTTCACCCTTCTGCTCTGCGAGCTCTGTCCTCGTTGCGCATGCTCATCCAGCGCAAGGCCTCCCAGTGCCACACCGGCAATTGGGTACCAAAGCCGTGATCGCGATTTCAAAAGCTGTAGGAGTTATAACAGCGAAGAATCCATCGTAAATATACTTAGAGAGACTAAATTCGGTGGTCGACGGTCTGTAGGTGAGCACAGAGAGAGGACATGGAGCGGGCAAAGAAGCAGGTGGTGAAGCGGCTGGTGCAGCAGGCGGTGCGGCGGGCAGCTGCGCCCTCTGCGCCTGTGCGTTCTGGCGCTGTGTTGCGAGCTGCCGCTGGCAACGAGACGCGTCGGGGATTCGGCGCTTCGCTGCTGCGTGGTAGCGGGAATGGAGTGGTGCAGCTTCCGCTCGGCGTGAGGGCCATTTCCGTGGAGGCTTTGAAGCCCAGCGACACGTTCCAGAGGCGTCACAACAGCCCTACCCTGGAGGAGCAGAAGGCGATGGCTGGGATGTGCGGATTCGAGGATGTGGACGCCATGATCGACGCCACCGTGCCGAAGTCCATCCGCAGGCCCGACCTGAATCTGAGCAAGTACGCGGAGGGGTTGACGGAGAGCGAGCTGTTGGCGCATTTCAAGTCGCTGGCGTCCAAGAACAAGGTGATGAGGTCTTTCATCGGAATGGGGTACTACGACACGCACGTCCCCACCGTGATTCTTCGCAACATCTTGGAGAACCCCGGATGGTACACCCAGTACACGCCGTACCAGGCAGAGATCGCGCAGGGAAGGCTCGAGTCGCTTCTGAACTTCCAAACCATGATCACGGATCTCACAGGTATGCCCATGTCCAACGCGTCGTTGTTGGACGAGGGTACCGCTGCGGCGGAGGCCATGACAATGTGTAGCAACATTGCCCGCGGCAGGAAGAAGACGTTCTTGGTGGCGGACAACTGCCATCCCCAGACAATTGAGGTGTGCAAGACCCGAGCAGACGGGTTGGACTTGAATGTTGTGGTGGCTGATTACAAGAAATTCGACTACAGCAGCAAGGACGTGAGCGGAGTGCTGGTGCAGTATCCCGCTACGGACGGGTCGGTGAACGACTACTCAGACTTCGTCAAGAACGCCCATGCTCATGGAGTGAAGGTGGTGATGGCGACCGATTTGTTGTCTCTTACGGTGCTGACCCCTCCCGGTGAGCTGGGAGCAGACATGGTCGTTGGATCCGCTCAGAGGTTTGGAGTTCCAATGGGCTACGGAGGGCCGCACGCTGCGTTTTTGGCAACATCCCAGGAGTACAAGCGTCTCATGCCTGGGCGTATCATCGGTATGAGCATTGACGCCACTGGCAAGCCATGCCTCCGGATGGCCATGCAGACTCGGGAGCAGCACATTCGTCGTGACAAGGCGACCAGCAACATCTGTACCGCTCAGGTAGGTTTTTGGGAGAGAAGAGGAGAGGAGAGGTTTCTTGATGGCTGGAACACACGCGGAATCTGTTGCGCGCAACACGAATTGCCTTGACATGTCAATTGTATGGGGAATTCACTGCGTTCCTTGCTGCTTGCTCCACCAATTCGTGTTCCGGCAGCTGGTTTTGATTGTCGCTGATTGATAAATCTCGCCATGGAGGGGTGTTTGACGGAATTGGAACTGTTGACAGGCTTTGTTGGCGAACATGGCAGCCATGTACGCCGTGTATCATGGCCCTGAGGGTTTGAAGACGATTGCGAACCGAGTTCATGGATTGGCCGCAGTATTCAGTGCTGGAGTGAACAAATTGGGATTCCAAACCGGATCCGCACCGTTCTTTGACACTGTGAAGGTCACAGTTGGTGAAGGGCAGGTGGAGAAGGTTCTGAAGGACGCAGTCGCACACGGTGTGAACTTGAGACAGTTGGACTCGAGCTCGGTGAGTTGATCGAAAGCCGTATCTGGTCACAGTTTTCTGCAACCGGTTGTTTCGGGGTGACCACACCGAGGTGGTATGTGTGTTCGTGGTTCTGACGTTTAGCTGCCGGTTACGGATGCACAGGTCACGCTATCTTTTGACGAGACCACGACAATTGGGGATGTGAACACGTTGTTCAAGATTTTCGGTGGAGGCAAGAACGTGAGTGCACATCATGTGGAATGTTCCCTACACTTTGCTTGAAGGGAGTGATTGGTTGATACGGCGATGTGTGCCTGTTGGGTTCCCTTCTTTTGGTTCTCATTACTGGGGTCTGGTTGCACCACAGATGTCTGAGTTTAGATGTTTCATTGGGTCCAGGTTGGCTTTACTGCCGAGCAACTGGCAGGTGAGGTGGAGAGCCGCCTTCCGTCCGGCCTGAAGAGGGACACCCCATTCCTGACTCACCCGGTGTTCAACCAGTATCACTCGGAGCACGAGCTGCTCCGATATCTTCACAGGTTGCAGGCGAAGGATCTGTCGTTGGTCCACAGCATGATTCCGTTGGGGTCGTGTACGATGAAGCTGAACGCCACCACTGAAATGATACCGATTACGTGGCCCGAAATGGCCAATCTGCATCCGTTTGCTCCGGAGGAACAGGCCCAAGGATACCAGGTACCTTGTCTGGCGTGATGAAGTGGTGGTTATATCTGTATTGATGTAGTGGATTGTGCATGGGCGACTGCTCGTTGAATATCGCTGCTGGATCGATGATCGTCTTTCGGGGGCCGGACGCAGGAGAGGACTGACTTGAATCCGTTGTGCAGGAAATGTTTAAGGAACTGGGTGACCTGCTGTGTGAGATCACTGGGTTCGATTCTATGTCCCTCCAGCCCAACGCCGGTGCTGCTGGCGAGTACGCAGGACTGATGGTTATCCGTGCCTACCACCTTGTAAGACCGTCGGCGTGCCCTGCTGTTCGGTGCTGGGAATGTTGCAATTGACTTTGGATAAGCTTGCTGTGGGGTCGGAAATGGGATGGTGTTGTGGGACTCAGGAAGTGGCAATTTCTTAGAGGTAAAATCTGACTTGCACAACTGTGATTGCCCTCAGGCTCGAGGAGACGCGCATCGTGACGTGTGCATCATTCCAGTTTCGGCTCATGGAACGAACCCTGCAAGTGCAGCCATGTGCGGGATGAAGATTGTGACTGTGGGAACCGACGAACGCGGGAACGTGGATATTGCCGAATTGAGGAAGGCAGCAGAAAAGCACAAAGACAATCTGTCCGCTCTGATGGTGAGTATCAACTGATGTTGGTGTGAAGAGACGCACCTTGACTCGGGATTTCGGTTCGATAGGGGAACAGAATGTGTGCATAAGATGAGCAGCATCAGGGCTGCTGGAAAGATTGTAGTCTGCGTGTTTGCATTGGATCGAAGTAACTGGGCGTCACTAACAGTGAGTGGCCTGGATAATGCTCGGAGCCCGTGGTGGAGAGAAATCGGCATTGCTAACCTGGTGGGGAGGTAGATTAGGCTGCTGTTGAGAGCTGTGTCGAGGTTGGAGTGACGGAACTGAAGGGCGCACGATTTCTTGGATCCGTCGTCTTTGTCAATAGTGCATATGACCCACCTGGTTGATTGTTTCACCCTTGAACAGGTGACTTATCCTTCGACGCACGGTGTGTACGAGGAGGGCATTGATGAGATCTGCAACATCATCCACCAATACGGTGGACAAGTGTACATGGACGGTGCCAACATGAACGCTCAGGTGGGGCTGACCAGTCCTGGTCACATCGGAGCAGACGTGTGCCATCTGAACTTGCACAAGACGTTCTGCATTCCTCATGGAGGAGGTGGCCCTGGAATGGGACCCATCGGAGTGAAGAAGCATTTGGCTCCCTTCCTGCCATCACACCCTGTGGTAAGGAAATCCTGGCTTCTTGCAAGAACCCGAGTTCTTTGTGTGCGACGAATGCCTACTGTGTGGTGTCGAGTCTTGAGAGTTGATTGGGATGGAATGACTGGATTGTGTGACGACAGCGCGGTTTTCAGAACGACCTCTGATGATTGAGTATCGAAATGCAGATTGGCACCGGAGGATTCCCAAGGCCGGCCAACACTCAACCATTGGGACCCATTTCTGCTGCACCTTACGGATCAGCATTGATCTTGCCAATTTCTTACAGCTACATCGCGATGATGGGGAACAAGGGTTTGACGGATGCCTCCAAGCTCGCGATCTTGAACGCGAACTACATGGCCAAGCGTTTGGAGGTTGGTGGATAGGATCTTTCAACACTCAGCGACGGCTCTTTGCTTTTTTCTTTTGTTTTTATTGGTTTTTGTGTATATTGGGCACAACATGGATTCGGCAGTCGTTGTTACTGTTGTTACCGTGGTCGATCTGACCGACATGATGTGGCTTGCGTGCAGAACCATTACCCAGTTCTGTTCCGGGGCGTGAATGGAACGTGTGCTCACGAGTTCATCATCGACTTGCGGAAGTTCAAGGTACTAAATGCCGAGAAGCCCTGAGTAGTGAAGTGAAGTTTTGGCTGGATATGAAACATGAGGAATGGGAGGTGCTGGGAGCATAGTTACTGAGCTGCTGGTTGTGTGCGTGTGTATCACAGGACACTGCTGGAATTGAGGCAGAGGATGTGGCGAAGCGTCTGATGGACTACGGTTACCATGCCCCAACCATGTCGTGGCCTGTGTCCGGCACGCTCATGATTGAGCCGACGGAGAGCGAGAGCAAGGCCGAGCTGGATCGGTTCTGCGACGCCTTGATCTCCATCAGAGAGGAAATTGCAGCAGTTGAGAACGGAGAGGTCAGCCGCGAGGACAACGTCCTGAAGGGTGCCCCTCATCCAGCATCGGTTGTGATGGCCGACGACTGGACCAAGTCCTACTCGAGGGAGGTTGCAGCATTCCCCGCGTCATGGGTGCGAGCATCGAAGTTCTGGCCCACGACATCGCGTGTTGACAACGTGTATGGAGACCGCAACCTGGTGTGCACGAACCCGTCCGCGGAAGTTATTGACGAAAAAATTGCAGCAGCCGCTTGAATAGTAGAATGCAGATATGAGTGTACCCCCGCATTTGGAGGGTCCTAAATAGTGTACTTAATCGGGAAAGCTGCCCACAACACATCGTACCTCGGCAAAGCGGTTGCTGGGTGTTGTCGTGGTCACTAGAACTCTGTCGTCCTCGTGTTGTCGACACGGTGTAAGGATTGTATAGCTGCTGTAGATCCATGTTAGGCGCGCCGCGTATCTCACCGTCGTGGGGTAGATCAGTCGATATTGCAAGCATGAAAGCCCTTGTATCTGATGATTCTTTGAACACAAAGTGTTAACTGGATTTCAATTGTACAACGATCTCTAGCAGTCGACTATGTGTCGCGACCTTGTTGCATTTAGATGTCGTCATCGTCATTCTGGCTGTGTTATCCGAGTAGCACATGAATGTTGTGAATCAGTTGTTCGCCCAGATGATTTTTCCCGTCTTCTTCCCTGTAACGATGCAAAGTTATTCACATACTGTTCACATGTAGCCCCAATGGTATGTCATTTAGTTGCTATTCCCCTTATTAGGAGATGATTTGTACATTTTTACTGGAACATCATCCATTGTATATCATTGTCACCTCTACATATTATCCCAATCACCATCTTTTTTTTCGTTCATATCCTTTTTAAAAAGATACCTTTAAACTACTTGTGTTAATCAATCTCCATATATATATATATCTTGTTTATGCACATTTTTATTGTTTTTCATTTTTTGAGTGATTGTCCTTAATAAATAGTTTAAATATTATTATTTTATTATTGTTTGTTTATTTGTTTGTTTTTAGGCACATACAAGGTATATCCCTTGTAATGGTTAAATATTTGAAGAATATGTTAGAATCCAAAATTTTAAAATCTCATTTTTTGGGATAAATTTTGAAATATTTTATCATATGTTAACTTACATATTAAGTTTATGTGGTATTTTTGTCTCCATCCAAAGTGTACATTACAAATTTGTTATGGAGAATTTGATATTCCATCTAATGCTTATTTTTTCTATATAACCTATGATTATTTTTGCCATCCATATTCTATTCCATCTACCAAGAATTAAGGTGCTAGAATTTAGTTTTTTCTTAATATTTTATTTGATTTCTTTCTAAATAGCTTGACCATATTCAATCAATCCTTTTTATGTTTTTTGATGCATCATCTTGTTAGTCCATGATTCATTTTCAAAAGCCATGGTATTTCTGTGTGTCTAGATTATCTATAAATAATAGCACTATCAATGTTTGACTAAATCATTTGAACCATAGAAGAAGTGGTTTTGCAAATATTATTTGTTCTTTAGAAAAGGCCTTCTATGGCCTTCATCTTTTGGAACATGTAATAAGTTTATTCTTTATTAATGTTATCCGATTCTAAATGCATTTTTCTTATATATATTTCTAGAATTTATATATGATTATTTTCAAAGTTAGAAGGTTATATATATTATAATTTGGTAAAATACATGAATTAGTATTTTTTTGCATTTGGTGATGGCAACCTCTTTGTATTTCAATTATGATTATATTTTCTAAATTTAATTAAGATAACTTATATTATAATTATTATTTTGGTTGTCTCATAAACTTTATATGCTAGTTGGACTAGTAAGTTGGTCTCTTTCAATCTTGTAGTGAGACACCTCATTACCTTACATTGTAAGTTGATTTTTTAAAAAAATTAAAAAATTAAAAAAAAAAAATATTTATTTATTTTAATTATTTATTTATATAGATTTTTGTTATTATTGTTGTCATTGTTGTTGTTGTTGTTGTTGTTGTTGTTGTTGTTGTTATTGTTGTTTTTGTGGTTGTTGTTATCATCAAGGAGAAGCTATACTTAAGCTATAGTTGTCTCTATCTAAAGTTGGACCTTTATTATATCATTATTTTTTATCTTTAGATATATTAGCATAATTATTCTAAAAAATATAAATTTAGATTGTTAGAAATCTCTTTTTTGAGATTCTTAAACTTATGGTTTCTTATTTGCAAAAAAAAATGATTGTATTGTAAATTATTTATCATGAGAATATCACATACTTTGTTTATACTATCATAGACATACAAATCAAAGAAGATTTTAGAACCTTCTAAAAATCTTTTATGATCTAATAGATTCTTTTAGAATATTTTAAGAACTTGATAGAAACATCTAATAAGTAGCTTAGTAATCAAGTTATATTAGGTGGCTCTTTTTATAAGCTTTCAAACTAGTTTAGGAATCAAGTCATGTTTGGTGGTTTTTCTTGGAAGTTTCTACAATAGCTTATGCAACAAGTTTTATAGAAAGCTTCTTAAGAGGCTTCTTATAGCTTGGCCAACAAGTCTTTCAAGTAACTTGAATGGCAAGGTATTGAAGGTTTAAACAATAAGCCTTTTGTAATAGATACATATATTATCTAAGTAAATATAAATAAATAGAAGTGGATAGAAGTATATAGGCATATGTTAGGCATATGTTGGCCACTTGTCTTAGCAAGTTGACTACATGTTGGTTTAACAAGTTGGCCATATTGTTGTGGTGAGATGATCTTACCTCAAGAAGGCACTAGGCCTCTAATTGCTACTAATTGCTCAAAGTAATTTTAAAATAAAATAAGATATCTACATATATATTTATATAAATCTTAATGAATCAAGGATTTTACAAAGAAAATAACACATTTAAGTTCCTACCCTTTATTTCTTTCACTTCTCTAATTTTATCTAGCTCTTTCCAAAACAACCACCATAAAACTTCCCCCTCTACTTTGAAACCTTGCTACCGCCAATTTAAACATTTCTTTATACTCAAATTTTATATACTTATTTTTCTAACTTATCAAAAATATACCTATAAAATTTCACTCTAATCCAAGTCTCTAGCTATTAGATATACTCTAAAAATCCAACTTCTTAAATTATTGCCAAGTATATGTGGATTTTAAAGACTCCTTCTCTACACAATAAAAAAAAATCTATCTTTTTTTAAAATATTTTATTTAATTATTTAAATATATATTTAAAAAATTATAATATATTATAATATTAAATTAATTTTTAAATACCATATTAATTTACAATACAACATCTATCTCCTTCAAACTTACACATCCTTCAATATGTGCTACCTATTTATCCTCCTCATCTTCTTCAAATTCCATCAAATACTCTTCAAATTCTTTAGCCTCTTATTCTTGATCTAATTTTTGATATAAAAATTCATTAAAGTCTTTGTTCTTGAATTATCTATCTCTTTTCTTGAAAGCCTTCACTTTCTTTCTGGCTATTGGATTTTTTTATAGTAGTTCCATCTAGCTCATGCAAGGAATAGGTAGCATTATCATAGACTATGGATACCACATATGATTCAAACCACTTCTTTGCAAATTTCTTTGCAGTACCATGTTGATGTAATGAGCTACTATTATAAACCAAAATCTAATCTCCAACATGAATAGGCTTAGGTCTCAACCTATAAATTATATCAAATCTTTCCTTGTTCTTCAACTTAGTTGCCTTTAATTTTTTAGTTGCTACTTCCAAATCTTCAAGTAGTCTCTTCAATTGTTGAATTTAGAATTCTAATAGTCTTTTCCTATCAAAGGCATCTTCTCACACTATGAACATCTATGTAAGATAGGATGCCTCAACTAACATCATAGGTTTTTGACCTAATATTAATTCAATGGATATGCAACTAATAATTGTACTATGAGTAGTCTTATTAGCCTACAAAATAAATAGAAGCAATTTAGGCTACTAAATTGGCCTATCCTTACATGCCTTCATCAATGCATGAATGATAAGAAGATGACCTCTCTCACTCTTACCATTGACTTCAAAATTATAAGAAGTAATTAATCTTAGTTGAATTCCATATTTCTTGAAGAAATTTCTTACTTCAATAGTATCCAACTCCCCTCTATTAGCTCTCATCCTTTCAATGCTTCTATATTTGTTAAAGATATCTTTTAATATAAATCTGCATATTGTCTTAATAATCTTGGTCTTTAAGGCCCTTTCTTTAACATAATTTGATAGCCCTTCTCTTGCCAAAATCAAGTATTTTATATCCCAAAGTCTTGATGGCATGGCTACCAAATCAACTACCTATTGAAAATATATAGAAGGTAGATAAGTAAGATGAAGCCCATTCCTATACTTGATTTTAAATTATAATTGACACTCTATGTATGAGCCCGCAAAATCTTTTACATTCTTGTATAAACCTTTCTATCAATACCTTTCATTGATTTTGGTATAAGTGATCCAAACTCCTCTATGTCCAATCCAAAGTATATCATGAAATTCTTTTAAAAGCTTGTTTTTAGTTTCAAGGTCTCCTATTACCTTCAATGGAAATTTGCCATCTCTTTTTTATTTCTTCTACAAAAATCCATCTTTGAAGAAATAAACATAGGATTAATGCCTAATGTTTTTAAAGATTTTATCTATTCAGCCCTCCTACCTTTGCATTGTGTTTAAATAAATCCCAATATACCTCAACCTACTTTTATATAGATCTTCTTGGAAGACTTGGATCTCATTTCCAAAACTTATTCTACCAATAGCAAAAGAATATCCATAAGTCCTCTCTTCTTGATTTTTATCATTTTTATGAGCCATTATTTCTTCTTCATCAATATACCTAGTTCTAGACAATATATCTGTCATTGAATTTTCTTTATAAATAATGTACATCAAAATAGAATTTAATATTTTGATGTAAGCTATTCATCTCAATACGGTTTTATCTAGAATAAAATAATTGATTATTATGTCAAATAGAGACAAACAATCAATTTTTAAAACCATATTAGTTCCAATCAAATAATTCTTTTCAGCCTTTAAAATTGTGAGTGTTCTCTAAAGCTCTCTCTTAACTTGTGGAAATACCCTTTGCTTCTTTGTAAGAATCTTGGCTCCAAATCTTATAAAAAATCTCCTTTCTTTTTCATCATCTTGTCCAATAGTCCATCCAATTGCTATAGGATTTGTATCCAATGTTACAACTACTAGTCTTTTATATTGATAATCCACTTATCTAAAGATAAATAATAAATTCAAAAAAAATTTCAAATTTTCTATGGTCTCTTCATGTTCTTCCTTCTAAGTGAACTTCTTATCCTTCTTCAATAACTTGTATAGTGGTTCTAAGATGTAGAAAAAATAAGACATCCAAATATAATAAAATACACATGCATCTAAAAACCTTCTAACTTCTATAATACTATTATATATTTTTATTCTAGATATAATATCAATCTTATTTAGGTTTGATTCTCTACTATATTTGCCATATATATGTCTTACCACTAGAATCTCCTCAACTCCAAAGCTTAATTTTTTCAAAGATAATATCAAATTGATTGATTCAAGCTTCTCCAATATTTGAGCTACATCTTTAACATGCTTCTTAATAAATTCTTTGTAATCATTTATATCAATAGTTTCATCCTTATTTTTTTTTTTTACAATCTTTTATAGATATATTCTTTAGAAATGGAATGATATTTTTAGGCAAAAATTCTTTCAATATTTGATTCATAGTATTTTATATATGAGCAATTGAATTTGTTGCACCTTGAGATAAGATACACATCCTCACTAAATTCAAAGGAATTTTCATGGTTATAAGATCTCTATTTTTTAAGGACATAAACTAAAACAGATGTATAATTTAGTAAAAACTATTTCAAAAAAAAACAACAAGATAGAAATAAAGAAGTATGTATATTCAAGAAGAAATTAAAATAGCTATTGCCAAAGACTAAAAAATATATGAGACTCTTGAATTAGACTAGAAGCAAGAAAGGAATTGATAAGAATAAAGAAGGCTTCACTCTTGTCTCTATATATACTATCTATCTAAGAACTATGTGGCAGTATTCTATAGGACCTCCTACACGTGTTTAATTTGCAAGAGACGTGTCAAACTTGCAAAACACGTTTCTTACATGTGCGCCACGTACTTGGCTTGTTCTATAAGCTATTAATATGTGCGTCATGTGGCTAGTGTGTTGGCCAAGTTTCTAACCTATTAATGACCTATAAACATGTATAAAGGTGATTCCGTATGTATGAAGCTTTTAGAAAGCTTTTCTATAAGAAATTATCAAATTAACTTTTTTTTTACTTTTATCAATTTATATTTATTAGATATTTATTAGAATAAATCTTTTGTTTGTTATATTATCCCCACTTTTAGAGACAAGTTCCGCAAAGAGCGGTGATTATATGTTGACAAAGTCAAAGATACGTCAAATTGTGCTTGCCACATATTCTAAGCTTTGTTTCTTTTGAAGGTAGTTGATAGGTCCTTTCAACCATTGATAGTGTCTAATACTAAGATGAGAGGACGACCCTATTATTTGATCATTGTTGAGGTGTTCATAACTTTCTTTAAAGAAAACATTTAAAACACCATCAGGAGTAGTTCCTACCTCTAAAAGTATCACCAAACATCGAGAGTCTCTTCCAAGGTCATGACATCAAACATATTGTATTTTGCCATCAATCCAAAGAAGAACATGTCATTCTTGAAAATCTTCATTATTATTCTATAGTCTTGAAAGTTGTGATAGTTGTAATGTTTCATCCGATAAGTCAACAAATGATGATTCTTGAGATAAATTTGTTAGTTGTTGATCCTCCATCTTTTTAGCATGAACAAATTTAAGAAAATAGCAAACGATGATACAAGATAGAATGAAACTTCTATAGAACTTGCTTTGCTTTATAGCAAAGATTTTCTTAAATTTTTATCTTGATTTTGATAGATGTCATCGATGAAATGCATTGATTTTATTCATATATTTTGCTAGATTTCTAGATGGCTCCTATGTACATTCATTAATATCATATTTGCACCAATGCACAGGATATTCGAGTTGATTTTGGTGCCGCCTTGAATCTAAAATCTCTTCTACCTCAAATTCTTTATTGTTGTCCATTTTTATAGGAGGTACTAATATTTGTCTTCTTCTTTGTATATCCGCTCTCTTATATGGCTCAAGTAGTGACACATGGAATACAGAATGGATCTTCATAGATATTCATAGGCATAATTAATAAGCAATTAAATTGATTTGTTCAAAAATCGAAAAAGATCCAAGCCTAGGATAATCCAATTTGTCAGAAGGACGGATAGTCTTGATATTACGACAAAGTAACCATATTTTATTGTCCATATGGAATCAAGGTTGTTCCTTGCGATATACATCTGAATTGATTTTTTGTCATTCTTGAGTTTTTTTTAATTGTACTTTTATTGTTGCATGTAGCTTTGACAACCAATTTGCCAAATCTTTCACCATAAGATTATCAACTTTTGAAAAGTCAAAAGTATCAAATCATGGATGATAACCATAATTTGCAAAGAATGGAGTTTGTTGAATAAATAAATATACCAAATTATTATAAGAAAACTTTGTTAATGGCAAAAGAATTATCTAATCATCTTGATGGTAGTTGATGGTACATCTCAAATATTGTCCAAAATTTAATTTAGTCATTTCATTTGTCCATCAATTTGAGGATAGAAAGTTGAAGATAGTTTTATATCCATCTTTAATATTTTGAAAAAATCCTCCAAAATCTTGATACAAATTATATTCTTTTATTTGATATAATATCCCTTGATAATTTATGATAGTGATAGATATTACCAAAGAAGAGTTTAGTTGTTTCTTTACTTGTAATAAGTTTTGTATATAATACAAATTATGCCATCTTGATAAAATAATCTACAATCATGAATATAGAATCATATGAACTTGGCTTTGAAAGATCTTTGATAAAATCCATAGAAATAGAAGACGAAGGTTATTTTGGTACAGATAATAGTTGGAGAAGTCTGTAAGATAGAAGACAAGGAGTTTTTGATCTTCAAGAAATGTCACATGACTGTACAAATTCTTTAACAGCCTTCCACATTTGAGGCTCTCAAAAATCTCTTATTATTAATTCCAAAGTCTTATTATATCCAAAATATCATATTGTAGGAAGGTTGTAAAGAGTTTCGAGAATATATAATTGTGTTGCACCTTTTGGAATATATAAGCGTCTTTTGAAATAGAATAGGTCATTCTTGAATTCAAACTTGGAAGTATTATAAGATTTAGATGAATTATTTTTAATCTCATGGATCACAGGGTCTAAAGACATATTTAATTAGATTTCCTTGATAAAAGTTGAATCAACAATTAATGTTGATTTCATTGCTTGAAGATGAAATTGCTCCGGCTTTAAGAGGATCATTCTTTGTTGATCAAAAGTTAAAGCTCCTTCTTTCGGTACAAGATAAGAAAATCTAGAAAGGGCATCAGATAGACTTTGTTGCTTTTCTAGCTGATAGGTGATAATAAACTCAAATCTTGATCAAAACATGCTCCAATGAGCTTGGCGATAATTCAATATGCATGATGATATGAAATATTTGAGATTCTTGTGATCTATATATATGGTGACTGGAATAGAAGTGTCTTCCAAATAGTGATGTCATTCTTCAAAAGAATCTACAATTATAAGAAATTCTTTATCATGGATTTTATAGTTGATTTTTGTTACTCAAAATTTTCTTGAATAAAAAGCTACTAGGTAGAGTTTATCATCTACTCTTATTTGTGATAATACTGCCCCCAAAGCAAAGTCTGATATATTTTTTTCCATAAAAAATACCTTGAAAAAGTCAATGCGATACAAGATTGGTGCAAAAGTAAAAGTTATCTTCAAAGCCTCAAATGATGCTTTTACTTCTTTATTCCTCTTGAGTTTGTTCTTACAAGTTAAGTATATAAGTAGAGCTGCAACTTAAAAAAAGTTCTTGTTGAAGATTCAATAGTAATTGGTAAATTCTAAAAAGTATTACACATCTCTTATTATTTTTAGAATCTTCTAATCTATGACTATATAGACTTTTTTAAGATCTATTTTGAGACCATCATTCAAAATGATGTATCCTAAGAAGTTAACTTGAAGAATGTGAAATACACACTTTTCCATCTTGGCATATAATCTTGCATCTCTAAGTTTTTGTAATACACGATGAACATGAAGTTCATATTCTTTTGTATTTTTAGAATAGATTAAAATGTTGTCTAAATAGCAAACAACAAAATCATTAAGAAATTCACAAAAAACATCATTCATAAGATGCTGAAAAGCAGTTGGTGCATTTGTAAGTCCAAAAGGCATAATATTATAATCAAAATGTCCTTACCTTGTTCAAAATGCAGTCTTCCATTCATCACCTTCTTTGATGCATACTAGGTTATATATTCTTTTTAGATCTATTTTTGTATAGACCTTAACTTCATTCAGTTGATCAAGAAGTCCAAATATCAAAGGTAGAAGATATCTATTCTTGATAGTAATCTTATTCAACCTTTGATAATCTATACATTTATAGAAATACATCTTTTTTCTTTACAAACAAGATATGAGCTCCTACTAGAGATTTTGAATGGCGTATGAAATTCTTTGTCAGGTTGTAATCAATGTATTTCTTGAATTTAGCTAATTTATTTTTTGATAAATTATAGATTGGTCCAAATAGAGGCTGAGTTCTCTCTTTAAAATCAATTGAACAATCATATGGACAATGCTTTGGAAGAATATTTGCATTCTTTTTGTCAAAAATGTCTTGATAATCTTGATATTGGTTTAGAATGCCACTTGAAGTCTTTCTACCATCAAAAATGAGTGTAGCATAAATAATAAAAGATGATTTTTTTTTTTGTTGCATTCATAAAAGCTTTTGCACCTATAAGTATAGGTTTTATCATACTAGATTATGGCTTATTACTTGATTTATGGAACTCTTATTAATGTTGTGAGAAAAGTCAAGTCTACAAGAAATCCAATCTATTTGAGGATTATACTTTTCTAGCTATAATAAACCTAAAATGAGTGGATTAGAAGGAGATTTAATTATATTAAAGATTATACAATTATTATAATCATCTATTATTATATTTATAAGAAGGATTTCATAAATAACATTTCTAAAAGATAATGGGCGACCATTTATGATTTCTATATGTATGGATTTAATTTTTTATACTGAAAGTATTCTACGACTTTTAACAAATTTTTTATCTAAAAAATGCATTGAGCCTCTTGAATCTAATAAAGCACATGCTTTATGATTTTTAGATTCCAAATAGACATCTATTATAAAACAAGAAGAGGGTTCTGAGGAGAAGATAAGATCTTTTTTAAGAGTTGTATAAGATTCCAATTACACTGTCCCTATTATAGCTGGACAAACTCATTTTCCAATATATTATTTTCTTTGATAGCCGTACTTCTCATTTTGTGGTTGCGTCATTTTTTTGAACAATGTTGAATAGTGTGCTTAGATTTTCCATAATATAATCACAATCTTTCTTGACGACGACGAGTCTTTTATTGTTCAGTAAGAGATTTAAAATATATCACTTCAATTTGCATGTCTTCTACTTCTGAATGTACATATTGGAAAGACATTGATGTTGCCATTGTACTATAGTAATATTAAGGCTTTCTTGTGTAATTCTTAGATCAAAATTTAAAAAGTCAATTGTCATATTTTACAGCAAAATCAATTGCTTGATTCAATGTCTGAAGTTCGGATAAGTTGAATATTAATTTTTTTACCTCATATTATAATTCATAGAAAAATTGGCTAATAAGTGTAATATCATCCTACTTGATATCAATTACTAAATGTTGGAATTGTAACGCATATGATGTCATTGATCGATTGCCTTGTCGCAAGATGTGGATCTTATTAGTTGCGACACAAATTGCATCATGTTCTCCATACATAGATTGAAACTCTACTAAAAATACCTCCAAATTATCCAATATTGGATCATATCATTCAAGAAAGGATGAAAACCACAATAAAACACAGTCGAAAAGTAATATTCTAATAAACTTGACTTGTGATCCTTGAGTTGGATAACTTTGGGATTGAAGTTCAATCATTAGTTGTATTTGATTGATGAATCTTACAAACTTAGATCTGGTGCCATCAAACTTCTTTGATAAATTAATTTTTGGTTCTTTGATGCTTGAATGGTATTCAATTGTAGGTGAAGTGGTATGGCTTGAAGTAGCTTAAATCATCTCCATATCTTAAACTTCTTATTAATCTTATTCCTCCTTGTGGTGGTGCATTGAACTGATACATTGCGAATATTAATTCTTTCAATTGCTCTTGCATTTGTGCCATTGCATTCTTAATTTTAGCAAGCTCTTCCATAATAGAATGGAAAGAAAGTATTTACTTTTATTACAAAATAAACTATTCAAGAATAAGAAAAAAATGCATCTGTTTTAGTTTGTGTCCTTCCATGGAATTTAAAGCCAATTCTAATGCCAAGAACTTACCTTCCTAAATTGATAGAATTATATAACTATTAAGATTGATAAAAGTAGATAAATTTTTTTTTTTTGATAATATCGTATAGAGAAGCTTTTTAGAAGCTTCATAGATACAAAATCACCTTTATACATGACTATAGGTCATTAACAGGTTAGAAACTTGGCCAATAGACTAGCCACATGTCACAAATTTTGATTGCTTGTGATACAAGCTAGCCATGTATTGCACATAATAATAGCTTGTAGAACAAGCCAAGTACGTGGCGCACATGTAAGAAACGTGTTTTGCAAGTTTGACACGTCTCTTGCAAATTAAACACGTGTAGGAGGTCCTATAGAATACTGCCACATAGTTCTTAGATAGATAGTATATATAGAGACAAGAGTGAAGCCTTCTTTATTCTTATCAATTCCTTTCTTGCTTCTAGTCTAATTCAAGAGTCTCATATATTTTTTAGTCTTTGGCAATAGCTATTTTAATTTCTTCTTGAATATACATACTTCTTTATTTCTATCTTGTTGTTTTTTTTTGAAATAGTTTTTACTAAATTATACATCTGTTTTAGTTTATGTCCTTAAAAAATAGAGATCTTATAACCATGAAAATTCCTTTGAATTTAGTGAGGATGTGTATCTTATCTCAAGGTGCAACAAATTCAATTGCTCATATATAAAATACTATGAATCAAATATTGAAAGAATTTTTGCCTAAAAATATCATTCCATTTCTAAAGAATATATCTATAAAAGATTGTAAAAAAAAAAAATAAGGATGAAACTATTGATATAAATGATTACAAAGAATTTATTAAGAAGCATGTTAAAGATGTAGCTCAAATATTGGAGAAGCTTGAATCAATCAATTTGATATTATCTTTGAAAAAATTAAGCTTTGGAGTTGAGGAGATTCTAGTGGTAAGACATATATATGGCAAATATAGTAGAGAATCAAACCTAAATAAGATTGATATTATATCTAGAATAAAAATATATAATAGTATTATAGAAGTTAGAAGGTTTTTAGATGCATGTGTATTTTATTATATTTGGATGTCTTATTTTTTCTACATCTTAGAACCACTATACAAGTTATTGAAGAAGGATAAGAAGTTCACTTAGAAGGAAGAACATGAAGAGACCATAGAAAATTTGAAATTTTTTTTGAATTTATTATTTATCTTTAGATAAGTGGATTATCAATATAAAAGACTAGTAGTTGTAACATTGGATACAAATCCTATAGCAATTGGATGGACTATTGGACAAGATGATGAAAAAGAAAGGAGATTTTTTATAAGATTTGGAGCCAAGATTCTTACAAAGAAGCAAAGGGTATTTCCACAAGTTAAGAGAGAGCTTTAGAGAACACTCACAATTTTAAAGGCTGAAAAGAATTATTTGATTGGAACTAATATGGTTTTAAAAATTGATTGTTTGTCTCTATTTGACATAATAATCAATTATTTTATTCTAGATAAAACCGTATTGAGATGAATAGCTTACATCAAAATATTAAATTCTATTTTGATGTACATTATTTATAAAGAAAATTCAATGACAGATATATTGTCTAGAACTAGGTATATTGATGAAGAAGAAATAATGGCTCATAAAAATGATAAAAATCAAGAAGAGAGGACTTATGGATATTCTTTTGCTATTGGTAGAATAAGTTTTGGAAATGAGATCCAAGTCTTCCAAGAAGATCTATATAAAAGTAGGTTGAGGTATATTGGGATTTATTTAAACACAATGCAAAGGTAGGAGGGCTGAATAGATAAAATCTTTAAAAACATTAGGCATTAATCCTATGTTTATTTCTTCAAAGATGGATTTTTGTAGAAGAAATAAAAAAGAGATGGCAAATTTCCATTGAAGGTAATAGGAGACCTTGAAACTAAAAACAAGCTTTTAAAAGAATTTCATGATATACTTTGGATTGGACATAGAGGAGTTTGGATCACTTATACCAAAATCAATGAAAGGTATTGATAGAAAGGTTTATACAAGAATGTAAAAGATTTTGCGGGCTCATACATAGAGTGTCAATTATAATTTAAAATCAAGTATAGGAATGGGCTTCATCTTACTTATCTACCTTCTATATATTTTCAATAGGTAGTTGATTTGGTAGCCATGCCATCAAGACTTTGGGATATAAAATACTTGATTTTGGCAAGAGAAGGGCTATCAAATTATGTTAAAGAAAGGGCCTTAAAGACCAAGATTATTAAGACAATATGCAGATTTATATTAAAAGATATCTTTAACAAATATAGAAGCATTGAAAGGATGAGAGCTAATAGAGGGGAGTTGGATACTATTGAAGTAAGAAATTTCTTCAAGAAATATGGAATTCAACTAAGATTAATTACTTCTTATAATTTTGAAGTCAATGGTAAGAGTGAGAGAGGTCATCTTCTTATCATTCATGCATTGATGAAGGCATGTAAGGATAGGCCAATTTAGTAGCCTAAATTGCTTCTATTTATTTTGTAGGCTAATAAGACTACTCATAGTACAATTATTAGTTGCATATCCATTGAATTAATATTAGGTCAAAAACCTATGATGTTAGTTGAGGCATCCTATCTTACATAGATGTTCATAGTGTGAGAAGATGCCTTTGATAGGAAAAGACTATTAGAATTCTAAATTCAACAATTGAAGAGACTACTTGAAGATTTGGAAGTAGCAACTAAAAAATTAAAGGCAACTAAGTTGAAGAACAAGGAAAGATTTGATATAATTTATAGGTTGAGACCTAAGCCTATTCATGTTGGAGATTAGATTTTGGTTTATAATAGTAGCTCATTACATCAACATGGTACTGCAAAGAAATTTGCAAAGAAGTGGTTTGAATCATATGTGGTATCCATAGTCTATGATAATGCTACCTATTCCTTGCATGAGCTAGATGGAACTACTATAAAAAAATCCAATAGCCAGAAAGAAAGTGAAGGCTTTCAAGAAAAGAGATAGATAATTCAAGAACAAAGACTTTAATGAATTTTTATATCAAAAATTAGATCAAGAATAAGAGGCTAAAGAATTTGAAGAGTATTTGATGGAATTTGAAGAAGATGAGGAGGATAAATAGGTAGCACATATTGAAGGATGTGTAAGTTTGAAGGAGATAGATGTTGTATTGTAAATTAATATGGTATTTAAAAATTAATTTAATATTATAATATATTATAATTTTTTAAATATATATTTAAATAATTAAATAAAATATTTTAAAAAAAGATAGATTTTTTTTTATTGTGTAGAGAAGGAGTCTTTAAAATCCACATATACTTGGCAATAATTTAAGAAGTTGGATTTTTAGAGTATATCTAATAGCTAGAGACTTGGATTAGAGTGAAATTTTATAGGTATATTTTTGATAAGTTAGAAAAATAAGTATATAAAATTTGAGTATAAAGAAATGTTTAAATTGGCGGTAGCAAGGTTTCAAAGTAGAGGGGGAAGTTTTATGGTGGTTGTTTTGGAAAGAGCTAGATAAAATTAGAGAAGTGAAAGAAATAAAGGGTAGGAACTTAAATGTGTTATTTTCTTTGTAAAATCCTTGATTCATTAAGATTTATATAAATATATATGTAGATATCTTATTTTATTTTAAAATTACTTTGAGCAATTAGTAGCAATTAGAGGCCTAGTGCCTTCTTGAGGTAAGATCATCTCACCACAACAATATGGCCAACTTGTTAAACCAACATGTAGTCAACTTGCTAAGACAAGTGGCCAACATATGCCTAACATATGCCTATATACTTCTATCCACTTCTATTTATTTATATTTACTTAGATAATATATGTATCTATTACAAAAGGCTTATTGTTTAAACCTTCAATACCTTGCCATTCAAGTTACTTGAAAGACTTGTTGGCCAAGCTATAAGAAGCCTCTTAAGAAGCTTTCTATAAAACTTGTTGCATAAGCTATTGTAGAAACTTCCAAGAAAAACCACCAAACATGACTTGATTCCTAAACTAGTTTGAAAGCTTATAAAAAGAGCCACCTAATATAACTTGATTACTAAGCTACTTATTAGATGTTTCTATCAAGTTCTTAAAATATTCTAAAAGAATCTATTAGATCATAAAAGATTTTTAGAAGGTTCTAAAATCTTCTTTGATTTGTATGTCTATGATAGTATAAACAAAGTATGTGATATTCTCATGATAAATAATTTACAATACAATCATTTTTTTTTGCAAATAAGAAACCATAAGTTTAAGAATCTCAAAAAAGAGATTTCTAACAATCTAAATTTATATTTTTTAGAATAATTATGCTAATATATCTAAAGATAAAAAATAATGATATAATAAAGGTCCAACTTTAGATAGAGACAACTATAGCTTAAGTATAGCTTCTCCTTGATGATAACAACAACCACAAAAACAACAATAACAACAACAACAACAACAACAACAACAACAACAACAATGACAACAATAATAACAAAAATCTATATAAATAAATAATTAAAATAAATAAATATTTTTTTTTTTTAATTTTTTAATTTTTTTAAAAAATCAACTTACAATGTAAGGTAATGAGGTGTCTCACTACAAGATTGAAAGAGACCAACTTACTAGTCCAACTAGCATATAAAGTTTATGAGACAACCAAAATAATAATTATAATATAAGTTATCTTAATTAAATTTAGAAAATATAATCATAATTGAAATACAAAGAGGTTGCCATCACCAAATGCAAAAAAATACTAATTCATGTATTTTACCAAATTATAATATATATAACCTTCTAACTTTGAAAATAATCATATATAAATTCTAGAAATATATATAAGAAAAATGCATTTAGAATCGGATAACATTAATAAAGAATAAACTTATTACATGTTCCAAAAGATGAAGGCCATAGAAGGCCTTTTCTAAAGAACAAATAATATTTGCAAAACCACTTCTTCTATGGTTCAAATGATTTAGTCAAACATTGATAGTGCTATTATTTATAGATAATCTAGACACACAGAAATACCATGGCTTTTGAAAATGAATCATGGACTAACAAGATGATGCATCAAAAAACATAAAAAGGATTGATTGAATATGGTCAAGCTATTTAGAAAGAAATCAAATAAAATATTAAGAAAAAACTAAATTCTAGCACCTTAATTCTTGGTAGATGGAATAGAATATGGATGGCAAAAATAATCATAGGTTATATAGAAAAAATAAGCATTAGATGGAATATCAAATTCTCCATAACAAATTTGTAATGTACACTTTGGATGGAGACAAAAATACCACATAAACTTAATATGTAAGTTAACATATGATAAAATATTTCAAAATTTATCCCAAAAAATGAGATTTTAAAATTTTGGATTCTAACATATTCTTCAAATATTTAACCATTACAAGGGATATACCTTGTATGTGCCTAAAAACAAACAAATAAACAAACAATAATAAAATAATAATATTTAAACTATTTATTAAGGACAATCACTCAAAAAATGAAAAACAATAAAAATGTGCATAAACAAGATATATATATATATGGAGATTGATTAACACAAGTAGTTTAAAGGTATCTTTTTAAAAAGGATATGAACGAAAAAAAAGATGGTGATTGGGATAATATGTAGAGGTGACAATGATATACAATGGATGATGTTCCAGTAAAAATGTACAAATCATCTCCTAATAAGGGGAATAGCAACTAAATGACATACCATTGGGGCTACATGTGAACAGTATGTGAATAACTTTGCATCGTTACAGGGAAGAAGACGGGAAAAATCATCTGGGCGAACAACTGATTCACAACATTCATGTGCTACTCGGATAACACAGCCAGAATGACGATGACGACATCTAAATGCAACAAGGTCGCGACACATAGTCGACTGCTAGAGATCGTTGTACAATTGAAATCCAGTTAACACTTTGTGTTCAAAGAATCATCAGATACAAGGGCTTTCATGCTTGCAATATCGACTGATCTACCCCACGACGGTGAGATACGCGGCGCGCCTAACATGGATCTACAGCAGCTATACAATCCTTACACCGTGTCGACAACACGAGGACGACAGAGTTCTAGTGACCACGACAACACCCAGCAACCGCTTTGCCGAGGTACGATGTGTTGTGGGCAGCTTTCCCGATTAAGTACACTATTTAGGACCCTCCAAATGCGGGGGTACACTCATATCTGCATTCTACTATTCAAGCGGCTGCTGCAATTTTTTCGTCAATAACTTCCGCGGACGGGTTCGTGCACACCAGGTTGCGGTCTCCATACACGTTGTCAACACGCGATGTCGTGGGCCAGAACTTCGATGCTCGCACCCATGACGCGGGGAATGCTGCAACCTCCCTCGAGTAGGACTTGGTCCAGTCGTCGGCCATCACAACCGATGCTGGATGAGGGGCACCCTTCAGGACGTTGTCCTCGCGGCTGACCTCTCCGTTCTCAACTGCTGCAATTTCCTCTCTGATGGAGATCAAGGCGTCGCAGAACCGATCCAGCTCGGCCTTGCTCTCGCTCTCCGTCGGCTCAATCATGAGCGTGCCGGACACAGGCCACGACATGGTTGGGGCATGGTAACCGTAGTCCATCAGACGCTTCGCCACATCCTCTGCCTCAATTCCAGCAGTGTCCTGTGATACACACGCACACAACCAGCAGCTCAGTAACTATGCTCCCAGCACCTCCCATTCCTCATGTTTCATATCCAGCCAAAACTTCACTTCACTACTCAGGGCTTCTCGGCATTTAGTACCTTGAACTTCCGCAAGTCGATGATGAACTCGTGAGCACACGTTCCATTCACGCCCCGGAACAGAACTGGGTAATGGTTCTGCACGCAAGCCACATCATGTCGGTCAGATCGACCACGGTAACAACAGTAACAACGACTGCCGAATCCATGTTGTGCCCAATATACACAAAAACCAATAAAAACAAAAGAAAAAAGCAAAGAGCCGTCGCTGAGTGTTGAAAGATCCTATCCACCAACCTCCAAACGCTTGGCCATGTAGTTCGCGTTCAAGATCGCGAGCTTGGAGGCATCCGTCAAACCCTTGTTCCCCATCATCGCGATGTAGCTGTAAGAAATTGGCAAGATCAATGCTGATCCGTAAGGTGCAGCAGAAATGGGTCCCAATGGTTGAGTGTTGGCCGGCCTTGGGAATCCTCCGGTGCCAATCTGCATTTCGATACTCAATCATCAGAGGTCGTTCTGAAAACCGCGCTGTCGTCACACAATCCAGTCATTCCATCCCAATCAACTCTCAAGACTCGACACCACACAGTAGGCATTCGTCGCACACAAAGAACTCGGGTTCTTGCAAGAAGCCAGGATTTCCTTACCACAGGGTGTGATGGCAGGAAGGGAGCCAAATGCTTCTTCACTCCGATGGGTCCCATTCCAGGGCCACCTCCTCCATGAGGAATGCAGAACGTCTTGTGCAAGTTCAGATGGCACACGTCTGCTCCGATGTGACCAGGACTGGTCAGCCCCACCTGAGCGTTCATGTTGGCACCGTCCATGTACACTTGTCCACCGTATTGGTGGATGATGTTGCAGATCTCATCAATGCCCTCCTCGTACACACCGTGCGTCGAAGGATAAGTCACCTGTTCAAGGGTGAAACAATCAACCAGGTGGGTCATATGCACTATTGACAAAGACGACGGATCCAAGAAATCGTGCGCCCTTCAGTTCCGTCACTCCAACCTCGACACAGCTCTCAACAGCAGCCTAATCTACCTCCCCACCAGGTTAGCAATGCCGATTTCTCTCCACCACGGGCTCCGAGCATTATCCAGGCCACTCACTGTTAGTGACGCCCAGTTACTTCGATCCAATGCAAACACGCAGACTACAATCTTTCCAGCAGCCCTGATGCTGCTCATCTTATGCACACATTCTGTTCCCCTATCGAACCGAAATCCCGAGTCAAGGTGCGTCTCTTCACACCAACATCAGTTGATACTCACCATCAGAGCGGACAGATTGTCTTTGTGCTTTTCTGCTGCCTTCCTCAATTCGGCAATATCCACGTTCCCGCGTTCGTCGGTTCCCACAGTCACAATCTTCATCCCGCACATGGCTGCACTTGCAGGGTTCGTTCCATGAGCCGAAACTGGAATGATGCACACGTCACGATGCGCGTCTCCTCGAGCCTGAGGGCAATCACAGTTGTGCAAGTCAGATTTTACCTCTAAGAAATTGCCACTTCCTGAGTCCCACAACACCATCCCATTTCCGACCCCACAGCAAGCTTATCCAAAGTCAATTGCAACATTCCCAGCACCGAACAGCAGGGCACGCCGACGGTCTTACAAGGTGGTAGGCACGGATAACCATCAGTCCTGCGTACTCGCCAGCAGCACCGGCGTTGGGCTGGAGGGACATAGAATCGAACCCAGTGATCTCACACAGCAGGTCACCCAGTTCCTTAAACATTTCCTGCACAACGGATTCAAGTCAGTCCTCTCCTGCGTCCGGCCCCCGAAAGACGATCATCGATCCAGCAGCGATATTCAACGAGCAGTCGCCCATGCACAATCCACTACATCAATACAGATATAACCACCACTTCATCACGCCAGACAAGGTACCTGGTATCCTTGGGCCTGTTCCTCCGGAGCAAACGGATGCAGATTGGCCATTTCGGGCCACGTAATCGGTATCATTTCAGTGGTGGCGTTCAGCTTCATCGTACACGACCCCAACGGAATCATGCTGTGGACCAACGACAGATCCTTCGCCTGCAACCTGTGAAGATATCGGAGCAGCTCGTGCTCCGAGTGATACTGGTTGAACACCGGGTGAGTCAGGAATGGGGTGTCCCTCTTCAGGCCGGACGGAAGGCGGCTCTCCACCTCACCTGCCAGTTGCTCGGCAGTAAAGCCAACCTGGACCCAATGAAACATCTAAACTCAGACATCTGTGGTGCAACCAGACCCCAGTAATGAGAACCAAAAGAAGGGAACCCAACAGGCACACATCGCCGTATCAACCAATCACTCCCTTCAAGCAAAGTGTAGGGAACATTCCACATGATGTGCACTCACGTTCTTGCCTCCACCGAAAATCTTGAACAACGTGTTCACATCCCCAATTGTCGTGGTCTCGTCAAAAGATAGCGTGACCTGTGCATCCGTAACCGGCAGCTAAACGTCAGAACCACGAACACACATACCACCTCGGTGTGGTCACCCCGAAACAACCGGTTGCAGAAAACTGTGACCAGATACGGCTTTCGATCAACTCACCGAGCTCGAGTCCAACTGTCTCAAGTTCACACCGTGTGCGACTGCGTCCTTCAGAACCTTCTCCACCTGCCCTTCACCAACTGTGACCTTCACAGTGTCAAAGAACGGTGCGGATCCGGTTTGGAATCCCAATTTGTTCACTCCAGCACTGAATACTGCGGCCAATCCATGAACTCGGTTCGCAATCGTCTTCAAACCCTCAGGGCCATGATACACGGCGTACATGGCTGCCATGTTCGCCAACAAAGCCTGTCAACAGTTCCAATTCCGTCAAACACCCCTCCATGGCGAGATTTATCAATCAGCGACAATCAAAACCAGCTGCCGGAACACGAATTGGTGGAGCAAGCAGCAAGGAACGCAGTGAATTCCCCATACAATTGACATGTCAAGGCAATTCGTGTTGCGCGCAACAGATTCCGCGTGTGTTCCAGCCATCAAGAAACCTCTCCTCTCCTCTTCTCTCCCAAAAACCTACCTGAGCGGTACAGATGTTGCTGGTCGCCTTGTCACGACGAATGTGCTGCTCCCGAGTCTGCATGGCCATCCGGAGGCATGGCTTGCCAGTGGCGTCAATGCTCATACCGATGATACGCCCAGGCATGAGACGCTTGTACTCCTGGGATGTTGCCAAAAACGCAGCGTGCGGCCCTCCGTAGCCCATTGGAACTCCAAACCTCTGAGCGGATCCAACGACCATGTCTGCTCCCAGCTCACCGGGAGGGGTCAGCACCGTAAGAGACAACAAATCGGTCGCCATCACCACCTTCACTCCATGAGCATGGGCGTTCTTGACGAAGTCTGAGTAGTCGTTCACCGACCCGTCCGTAGCGGGATACTGCACCAGCACTCCGCTCACGTCCTTGCTGCTGTAGTCGAATTTCTTGTAATCAGCCACCACAACATTCAAGTCCAACCCGTCTGCTCGGGTCTTGCACACCTCAATTGTCTGGGGATGGCAGTTGTCCGCCACCAAGAACGTCTTCTTCCTGCCGCGGGCAATGTTGCTACACATTGTCATGGCCTCCGCCGCAGCGGTACCCTCGTCCAACAACGACGCGTTGGACATGGGCATACCTGTGAGATCCGTGATCATGGTTTGGAAGTTCAGAAGCGACTCGAGCCTTCCCTGCGCGATCTCTGCCTGGTACGGCGTGTACTGGGTGTACCATCCGGGGTTCTCCAAGATGTTGCGAAGAATCACGGTGGGGACGTGCGTGTCGTAGTACCCCATTCCGATGAAAGACCTCATCACCTTGTTCTTGGACGCCAGCGACTTGAAATGCGCCAACAGCTCGCTCTCCGTCAACCCCTCCGCGTACTTGCTCAGATTCAGGTCGGGCCTGCGGATGGACTTCGGCACGGTGGCGTCGATCATGGCGTCCACATCCTCGAATCCGCACATCCCAGCCATCGCCTTCTGCTCCTCCAGGGTAGGGCTGTTGTGACGCCTCTGGAACGTGTCGCTGGGCTTCAAAGCCTCCACGGAAATGGCCCTCACGCCGAGCGGAAGCTGCACCACTCCATTCCCGCTACCACGCAGCAGCGAAGCGCCGAATCCCCGACGCGTCTCGTTGCCAGCGGCAGCTCGCAACACAGCGCCAGAACGCACAGGCGCAGAGGGCGCAGCTGCCCGCCGCACCGCCTGCTGCACCAGCCGCTTCACCACCTGCTGCTTCGCCCGCTCCATGTCGGCCTCACCCTTTTTTCTCGGTTACAAACTATGAAGAACGGCAATGTAAGTCGCAAAGAGGACGGAAAGCTCACGAACGTGAACTTCAACAGTGACAAATACTATGTAAGAGATTGTGTCGAGCAGGGCAATTATGTATGTACAATCGCAACGCTCGAGCTAGCAGTTGCTGATCGGGTGCGAGCGAATGTAGGGCTGCTCTGCGCCGTGTGTCTGTGGCAGGGAGAGCCCTTCAATCTTGATTTCGTTTGCCTATCGAGTTTGATCCCGCTTTCTTATTAGTGTCCTGTTTTCTGTCAACTGGTGAGGAAGATGGGATGGATGCACGACCCTGCTGCCGCTTAATTGATCGGGAGCGGTATGTGGATCTGCTGCTCCGGCATTGCAGGAGGTTGTCCCCCACCATGTGTTGGGTCCTTCTGGTTCCTGGGCTGTGTACTCAAGCTCAAGCTCCCCGTGATTTCTCCCCAGCTTGTCGCATCCAGCGGTGCCGTGCCCTGGCGCGGTAACTTGGGATAACATATGTGCGATCACGCTTTGTGCGGAATCGTATTAAATGACCGATGCCTCAGCAAGCCATGCATTCCTGTTTCAAAACCTTTTTTTCTTATTAGCCCACAATCGTCTTTGGTCTGCGTGAAATTTCGACGAGCTCTTGTTTTGGTGAGTTTCGACGGTGACTTCACCAAATATGTTTTCAGCTTTCGCTATTGTCCAGAATTTGAAGCTTAATCAGTCACGGAGAGGGTAGATTTTATTGCTGTTGTAGTTTGTTGACAAACTTTATGACTTCATATTCCAGTGGAGTTTTTAACTGGATGGCACTTAAGAGGAATTAAGTATCAATCATTTTGCTTTGAAGGAGAGGTGAGACATATTCCAAGTGGGAGGTTTGGAATAAAGGACTGAAATGAAGTTGAAGATGAGTGGTGCATAACATTGTGTGGCTATGGAACAGTGGCATTGCTGACATCCCCATCACCATTTAAAAAGCAGCCGCCAGTGGAAGTCTGGTACCACAGCCTTAGCTTTATGAGACATGCCCTATAGGCAGCCATGAATGGCAATGGGTTGCATTTGATTTTAAGTCTCATTCTTTTTTCCAGTACATTATCCAAATTGGGTACATGCTGTTCATGAACATACATCACATTTTGATGGTTGGACTAAAAAATCTGGTGACTGATGGTGCTTTTTGCCATGCTTTCACAGAGATGCATGGTATTTGAACTCTGAACTGAGACAAAGGTTTTGGAGACCAATCACCAATGAAGTCAAGGTGGATTTTGTGTTTGCCACATGTGACTTGCTTGATCACAGAACATGCAGGGAAATTGGATGGTAATAATAGTGTTGTCCCCCTAATTCTAGAGAAGTTAGCTACTTGGATCCGTATATGCTAATATTTCTGGATTATTGGCAAGGTAAAGTCTGAGGTTTTCTAGTTTCTTGTCATGGTTTATACTCTAGCATTAATATATATTATGTAATGTTCTTTGCAAACTGTTACTATTTTCACATGGCTTTGTGGTTGTAAACTAACACAAATTGATTAGATTTTTCTTTTTTCTTTTTTTTAAAGGCTTTGGATTTGTGTGCGAGAGACTCAGCATGTGCATGAATCTGTAAAATGTAGGTCATATCTGCCTGATGAAAGTGGTGATGATGATGATGATGAGCTTTTTACACAGTTGCCTTTCAATTCCAATGGTCCTCATCTTCTCAAGCTTTTACTTCAGTCCTTTTTGATCTCTAGACCTCATCACAACAGACAGTGCTACTGGGTAGAATTTCCCCCTCATCCTTCACTTGTATGACACCTGTAGTTTGACAACCACATCTTAGAATTCAAATAAAATCTGCTGTAAAAGATAAGGATTACCCACTTTACCATTTCAAAGGGATTCTCTCAAGTTGATTACATGGTCTAACAACTTATTTTAAAAAACAACAATATAAACAATTCAGTAGCATCTGCCAAAAGAGGTAAATTGTTCTTCGTTTTATATAATATTTACATTTAAAATTTAAAATTTAAAAAAAAAAAAAAAAAAAAACTGCTTGAAAATATAATTATGGCTGAAGGGGTAAACTCAAAAAAAAAAACATGATGAGAAACCATTAGGGTTAAGTATCAAGCAACTCCAGTCTAACTACTCCGATTAGAGTTCAGAGACCAGACCCGCACCAGTTCAAAACATTGTCTCTGGTAATCCTCAGTAAATCCGATCTGATTGACAGACCTTTGTTGCAGAGCATCAGGATGAAGATCTCCCAAGATAGTCAGTCAAGTTCGTGGTCAGTACACGGAGAGGAGAGCAGCAAAGGGAATCGTACAAATGAGCCACCAAATCTCGTTCACCTCTGGGAAGCAAAAAAAAACACGAGAAAGGAGTGATTCTACAGAAAGTCGATACAAGGAAAAGGCGACGACGAAGGCTGCTATGCCAATCATCTGGAGCTCCGATCACGGATCTCAGATCCAGTCGCGTCGAGCGGAATTCCTTTCACAACAACTCGACCGGGGAATCTCCGATGCATCAGGTGCCTTCGACACATTATTATTGGATCCTAGCGCTGGCCTAGTGGTCATAATTTTCCCCATTTTGCTCAATTATTCTAACCAACAACAGCGGCCACTCACAGTTTCCTAAGACGACAAAAAAACCAAGTCTCGCAGCAGTGGCCAAGAATCTCTCAAAGGAATATGAGCCTGGGAGCAGCACCCCTTGCTGCTGTCGAGATATAATTAGGAATCTCCCCGAACCACCCCCGATCGTTCGGAACCGAGCCTTCTGACGGCTCTGAATATTTGAACGCCATCACCCGACATTCAAGCGAGGGTGGAGTTCTCAACTGCAGGCAGAGGGTCACAAACCCAGATGAGCTGACCACACCCTGTTGCATTGTCTGGGTTGTTTTGCGGGCATTCTAGGGGCGAGGACCCGAGATGGAACTGGTCGCCGGTGTACTGCTTCAGTCTTTGTGCCATGACGAGACCGTGGGCTGGATTGCTGAGGTCTCGGCCGGGTAGTGTACGCAGCGCCATCTCCAGTTGAGAATGTGCACCAGTCGTTCTCTCGTCTGTTGCGGGTGCTCATGTGAAGCAAGAATCTAGACACACTAGCAGTTTCGGCACCGCACTTGTGTGTGTGTGTGTGTGTGTGTGTATGTATAGAAGTGTGAGTTTGCACTCTGCAGTGAAGTGAACCCGCATGCATTGCGAGCTTCTGCTTGTTTGTTATTGCCTCTACTTATTTGTTATTACTTTTTCTTGTTTTGCTATCGCCTCTGCCTGTTTGTTATTACTTTTGCTGTTGCTATTGGTTGGTTTATGATGCGGTTCAGCTGTCGGTCCTTGCAATGTCGGTATTCAGGGCCGATCTTCGTCACTGCAAAGGTGTCATCGCAGATAGCTGGGAATTGCACATTTCTATTTCCTCCTGTTTTTATATTTTATATTTTGAGACTTTTTGTATTAGAGCATATTTTACAAGGAACTTCTCCTTCTTCATCTGGCAATTTCTTGTCTATGTTAGTTTTTGAAAAGCCAGATACAATGGATTTTGAAACAAATGAAATTAGTTGTGGAAATTTGTGAAATTAATATGCTTACAATTATAACACATTTTCTTGGTTTTGATGCACAAAGATACATAATTCTTTTGTATAGATTTCAAAATGTAATTTATTATATTAGTAAGTAAATTTTTGTGTATGTTTGTGTATGTAGGATTGCGATATATAATTTGACAAAGTAATATATAAGTATAGATTTTAAAATTCACTGATGAATTTACTTAAAAGAAATTATTTATTAGTTCACATAATAATCTAATGTTCTATATATATATATATATATATATATACATATGTATATATGTGTATATATATATTTATAATTTTTTTGGAGTTTTAGAATTTTAAATTTTAAAACTTAATGTAATAAACAATGAATTACAAATTATTAACATACATTGATTTTAAAACTTAATGTAATAAACAATGAACTACAAAATATTAACATACATTGACTTGTGGTAGTTTAATCTTGTAGTTTAATCTAGTTGTTTCTTTTCTTTTTTTTTCTTTTTTTTTATTTTTTTATTTTTTTTGTATAATATCTTTTTTTTGGTTGTTTTTTTATTTTTTTTAAATATTTTTTATCCATAAATAAGATTATTTATATTTATTAAAGCTTTATAATTTTTATCTTATGTAAATGAATTATCTTATTCTTTAAAAAGATACTATTTTATTTAAAAGGTTATTTATTATCTTCCTTTATATTGTTATCTTGTATTAAATAATAATACTTTTAATAAAATATATAATTTTTCTTTTATAAATTATTATTTTAATTTAAATATTATAGATTACTAATATTAAAGAAGTATAATCATAAAATATTTTTAAATATAAAAAATTAACTTCTTATAATGCTATTAGAATTATTTAGATGAAATGGATTAAATGCACTTATCAATTGTAGCCTTCTATCTAATTGGGATATCAAGATCTAGGTTCAAAAGACACATACAAGGTGTAAGATGAACTATACAAAGGACAAAGAAGAGCAACAAGTCGATCTAATACAACTTGTGAATGTGAATAAAAGTGACATTGAAATATTGGATAGAAATGCAACATTCTTAGGCATGGACAATAACACCATAAAGTTATGCATATAAGGTTATTTTTAAGAATAAAGATTATAACACCAAAGTATTAGTTAACAAAAGAGATGAAAAAAATAAAAAACAAAAAATACAACAAAACAAAGGGATGTTAAAGCGGATCTTGTACCACTTTTAGGACTCAAATCTTGGACTACAAGATTAACAGCTTTATGCTCTATCAATTGAATTGGGACGATTGTCAAATCTCCACATCTATACAGGTGCAGTGTCAGATCTATTAGTATTAAAAGTCTATCTTTCTACAGTCTATTAAGGCTACACTCAAAGTCTAATGATAACAGTAGTAACAAAGAATAACATAAATGTTGCCCTAAACACAACCAAATTACATCTCAAACCACCTCAAATAAGCAAGCTTTCTATAGATTGTTCATAGAAGTGCTTCCTTTGAAGAATGTTCTTTACTCAACCATTCCTATAATAAAAGTATTTTTCAACGATTGCTTCAAAATTCTTTGTAAATATGGGATCTTATACAATATGTGTATTATAGTTTTTACTTTAAAAAAAAAAAAAAAAAAAAAAAAAAAAAAACATCATTGAATCTATTACCAAGGCCACTTTTCTTTACTCCTTACTTCTTTGATTCAAATAAGCTCATTAAAAACTATACATTTATTCACTTTTTTTATTTAAATAATACACAAAATATTGCCTTGTTCTTTGAAGCTTGATTTTATAGATATGTAGGAATTAGAGTATTGTGTATGTATATGTATATCAAAAAAAATATCATAGCTCCATATATCCATTTTTTCACCTCCATAAAGTTTTGGCTTCTAAAAAGCCCTTTAGTTTGTATAAAATGCTCAAATTATAACAAAATCCTTTAATATATTATTCACCTTCAAAAGATTGATTTCTTCTTAAATTTTAAGATCTAATAACTCTTAATCCAACTATTCAAGTTTTTTCAAATTTTTTAAAGTGTAGTTTATATCTTTAAGCTTCACTACAAGAAAAATTAATTATAGATTTGTTTTCAATTGTTTGATATCTCAAAAATTCTAACAAGTGCTTAAAATCCTAGTTTATAGATATTTGAGCACTATTTTATTTATATCTAAAAAATCCAAAATCCTAATGTTATATATTTTTTTTATATAGCTTTATAACATGAAAATACACACTTCTAAAATTTTTGAATCAAAACCTTATCAAATTGCTTAAGATATAGCTCAAAATACAACCACTAATTAAGCAGGTTACTTACTACCCTTAGATTATAAGTATTGACTTCAACTCTTAATATCTCCTTTATTTTTATTTAGAATTCATCAAATTATATATATATATATATATATATATATATATAAAGTATAGCCAAGAAAGTTTTCTTTCCAAATCCAGTTGCCAATCTTTTATTGCTTTTTGTGCACGTGAGTTATGCTCCAAGGAATGGCAATAGGTACAAAATCAACACCTTGACTTTAAGTACCTATATCTCCTTCATAAACATTCCAAATCACTCAATTTTTGTATCAAAATTTTAGCCAAAAATCTAAACTTATTGATTTTAACCTCTAATATTTAAATGCCTTAAAAAATCCTAATTTCTAATAAGGCCTTGGATAGCCTCCTTGAAGTCCATTGGGCATCACTTTTGACCAATAAAAATGGAAATTTCTATCATCCATCTCCATTCATCTATATGGATGACCTAACTACTCTTTTTGATGTTAAACATCTATTTCTAATTCTTTTTTGAATAAAATTTATATATTATGTATCCTAAACACCAAATAAAAGAAAAGAAAAGAAAAGAAAAAAAAAAAATTCAGGGATCACCAATGTCTAACAAAGGTGATTCAAATTATATAAAAGTCATTATCAATATAAAGTCAACGTCAAAATTCTCTATTAAAAAAAAATAATGTAATGGAATCTTTAATAATAGCCTTATTAAACAAACTCCTTCTAAAATAATAATCTAATCATATTTTGTAATTAACTAAAATCTACTAATATAATTCTTATTTAATTGAGTAATAAATTATATATTAAATATATATGTATATTATTTTTACATGATAGCCAAACTACAACAAAATAGTATGATCCGCTTCAACGGCCTTGCATTTTGTTATACTCTTTGTTTTTTTTATTTTTTCATTTCCTTTGTTATCTAATACTCTATACTTGATCAGTACTAAATCCATGTTCTTAAAAATAATTTCATACATATTGCTTTGTAATGCTATCATCTATACCTAAAAATATTATATCTGATATCCGATACTTTGATTCTCCTTTTGCTTACATTCACAGGCCTTGCCAAACTAACTTGTTGTTGTGTTATGTGAAATTTAGCTTAAAAATGTATTAGGCATAAGGATTTCAACTTATTTTTAAGTTCTTCTTGTAATTAAAAAAAAAAAAAAAAAAAAAAAAAAAAATGAGGTGTTTAAAAACACCTATCTTAGCAATTGTGACCTTTTTAAAATCTTCAAGTCAATTTATTTTATTTCTATCAATTTTAAATTATATACTTGCTATTGCCAATTTTATTTCTAAATAGTCTTATTTATATAGTTTTCAAGGTCATTTACATACTCTTTATTCATTTCTAAGGCAATTGAGTGTATTTCAAGCTAATGGATATAGGCCCTATTAACACTCATTAAGCCACTACCAACCTTAATCAAATATCAAACAATCGTTAAATAAATTCTAAATAATCTTAAATAATCATTATAAAAATCTTAAAATAAACCTATAAATTCCTAATAAATTCCTAATTAAATCCTAAAATCCTATTCAAATCCTACTTAAATCCTAATTAAGTCTTTATCAATCTTAAAAAAATCCTAACTAAATTCTAATCAACTCTAAAGAATCATATTCAAATCCTAACAAATTCTAATTAATCCTAAATAAATCCAATAGCAAATTGAAATTCTTTTAATTTTGTAATTAACTATTGATTTTATTTTTAAAATTATCATAATATTTAAAATTCTAATTGATAATATATACAAGAAATTTGAAAAGAATTTCACTAACCAATTGATAGAAAAGTCAAAAGTTTTGCTTGAGGGTTGAGTGGCATCCCTTCTCCAACCTTGATGTTGTATTCCTAGTTCTAATATCTCTTTCATAAACCATCAATTTTCTTTCAAATTTTATATAGTTGTTGATGTTCTTATCAACTACTAATATATCAATTTTCACTTTAATCTAACTAGCAGATTGTTTCAAATGTTAGAAATCCTTGCTGCCTCTTAATTCTCTAATTCCCAATATCCCACTTGAATCCTAATCACTTTTAATCTAGCCATTCAATTGAGTCGAAGTTCATAATACACATCTAACACAAATACTTTTATAAATTCACAAAATTTCACTTATAGATTTGCTACAAAATTCATACTATTCTTCAAAATGCTAATCTATTTTATTTCTCAAAAATCAAAGTCACCCAAATAGAACCTTGACTTTGTATAGCTCTTACAAAGTCACTACAAGTTCAAAACTCTCCAAACCAACACTTATAACAACTTCTTTTAGTCTATTCTCTAATACTACTTTGTGATCAAACAAAGAACCTTGAATTTGGCATAGGTGTATGGTTTTGTGCCTTATGATCTAATTTTGATCTTGGTTTACAACCAACCTTCTTATTTATTATATTTTTATAATAAATAAAATCTTAGATTAGTAAATTTTTATTATATTTTTAATAAAACCCTTCTAGATTATTGATCTTTATATGCTTTTTTAGCTAATAGCCGTATTAGAACACAATATTGTCACTTCTCTTTGTCCTTTGCATAGCTTAGCTCATATTCTAAATGTGTCTTTCAAACCTAAATGTTGATACTTGGATCGAATAGAAGGCTGCTACTAACAAGTCCATCATGGTGTACAAAGCAAATTTAGAGCAGATTTAGGACATCTTTTAGTGGCAATAGCAAAAATTATATTAATATGTAATTGATGGCAAGTTGTGGTGGCACTGATAAAAATTAGGGTGGCAATAATAATATCCTAAATTTATCTTTTTTATAATTTATACAAAGTATTTTTTATTCATAAAAAATTTATAATTTGTTAAGATATAGAGAAATAAAAAAATTATTTTAGCTATAGAAAACTTATAATTATTGATGGAAAAATTACAAAATATTTAACTTAGTATTTATCAATTGTAAAATTTTAAAGAAAATCTTAAGAAGTTAATAAAATAAATAAATAAATAAAATATTTATTTAACAAATAACTTTTTTAATATTGAAATCCATTATATTCTTTTAAGAGATTTATCTAATTAGGATATATAATTTTAAAAAAAATACTAATTTTGCTTAATTTTTACCTTTGTTAGAAAATAATTTATAATTTAAAGCATCTTTGAAGCATTTATGCTAGAGTTTGAAGTAACATTTGAAAAAAATAATAATAATAAGAAATTTGATTAAAAAAACAATATGGAATTAAAAATAAAGGATATTATTTATTAAATAAATATTATTAAAATTTCAAATCTTATATGTGATATTGATTAAAATATTATTTTTTAAAAAGAAACTTATTGATTAATTTAATCCAATCACTAGGATAGTTTAAATGTTTTTTTTTTCTTTTCTTTTTTATTTTAAAATATCCACTATAAACAATTTAATTCAATTTATTGTAAAAAAAATTACATATAGTGCTTGATTAATTAAAAAGAAAAAAATTCAAATAGATTAATGTTCAATAAAATAAAGTATTAATAATATTTAATACTAAAATTAATTATTTGTAAGTTCAAGATAATCGAATGCAAATTAATGCAACTTGGTTTAAATTACTAGTTTCTAATAAAATAACAAACAAAAACTATTTCCTATTATTATTGATTTGAAGACTTATTAATAAAATAAGCAAGACCAAAATCTTTGTTGAAGTAGATCTTTTGAAGAATATATCACTTAAAGTGCATTTAGATAAGAAAAGAATTTATTTTTTAAAAAATATGAGCAATAAATATTACATTTTTGTTCTGATTTTTTATAAAAACTTGCTACTATAGCTTCTAGATAAATAAATAAATATATCTATATATATTAAAATATTTTATTATATAATTTGGTATATAAAAAATTATTATTTAAAATTTTAAATATATATATATATATATATATATATGTATATATTAAAATATAAAAAAATTAAAAAAAAAATTAAGATAAATTTTAGTGTAAAGATAGTTTTTTCTTATTATCATTATTATTATTAATTTGCTTCATATCTATTTAGACAAGATCTTTAAAAAGAATTTATAAATTAAGACTTTAATTAGGATTTTTTTAAAGAAGTTATTCAATATCTAACTTGCACCATAGTTATAATTCTAAAAAGAAAAGAGGCTTAGATATCATAGATCTAAAAATAGAAATAAAAGTATTGTTAGTCAAATGGATGATTGGAATGTTACCTCTTAATAAACCTAATATATAATAAATCATAAGACATAGATTGATGTTTACAAACTAATTATTTTTGAAAAATTGTAGCCAAAATTTTGAATGGATTCTTACTACCAATTAGAAATAAAAAATTAGTTGCAAAAATTGGAATTGGATTTGACAAACATTGATCAAGATAATTGACTTTATTGATCTAAAGTATCCCAATCAATTCTATGAAGTATAGAATAAACTCTTATTATAGATTCCCCATTTCACTCTTATCTATTTGTATATTGTATTAGAAAGAATAACAAAGCTATACAAAAATAGTTTTCAATTGATTAAAGAAATTTTCAATAAGTTTAACTTGTACATTTGGTTATAGAACAAAATCAAATACAAATTCTAACTAATGATATCATTAGTAGTCTTGAAATCTACATAAATACTTGAAGAAAAAAATGTGGTTAAATTATTCTATAGTACAATAGAAGAAATAGAATTTAATCTTAAAATATATTATTGGAATACAAGATTAGACTTAATAATATATGTATCTAAATTTTAAAAGAAGCTAATTAGTTCTCTTTATAGTATAAGTATCATATAGTTCTTTCATAGAGACTATGTCTCTATCACTCCTCTCAACGTTAGCACTTAGGAACTGTCCAAAGATATCATTAGATACATGAATTATTTCAGTACAATCCTTGACTTCATCGGGCTCTTCAAGGCCGTGAGTCAGGTAATGTTTGTATTCCTCTATAGCCAATCTCATGAAAACTGGGGCAAGAAGAGGAATTTTGCTAGAGAAGTTGGTGTCCTTCACGTGTGTTATAAGAGGATCATGAGACGGCTCAACTTTATCGACAAATGTTGATACAAATGGTACAACTCTTACTCTGCCCCATACAGCTTTATCGAACGTTGTCGCGTGGCATGAACTTCTATCTAGGAATACAACGGATACCTAGCTGTAGAGAATTTTACTTAATATTTATTGGCTAAACTCTAATGAGTTATTTGTCTTTAATAAGAAGGATAAATACACACGATAATATAAGAAAAAGATTTTGTATGATTAAAACCTCTTATTTTTAAGTAGGTTTGTACATAAGTTTTCTCTATGATATATAGAAAATCCTTAAAAACCTTTTAAAGACTCATCTATATATCAAAATCATATCATGGCTCTATACATCCACCTTTTACACCTCCATAAAGTCTTGGCTCCCAAAAACACTGCCTTTAGCTTACAAGCACTGACTTCAACTCGCAATATCTCCTTCACCCTAGCTTGGATATTATTGAGCTGTACGTGAAAAGTGTAGCCAAGAAAGTGCGCTTTCCAACCCCAGTCGCCGATCTTTGATTGCTCTGTGTATGCGCGAGATATACCCAAAAGAGTGACAGTAGGTCCAAAATCGACACCCTAACTTTGAGCGCCTATAACTTCTTCATTAAAAGTCCAAATCATGCAAGATTTGCACCTAAACCATACCCAAAAACCTAAACCTGATGACCCTAGCCTCTGATGTTCGACTCCCCTCGAAAAACAAACCCTAACTCCTAATAAACCCTCGGGCAGCCTCCTTGAAGCCCATTGGGCATGATTTTTGGCCAATTAGAATAGAGGTTTCTATCATCCACCTCTATTCATCCACATGGATGGCCAAACTACCCTTTTTACACTAAAAACCCTTTTCTAATCCTTCTTCTTATAAGATTTACATACTTGGTGCTTTAAGCACCAAATAAAAGAAGTAAATAAGATCTTAAGGATCACCAATGTCTAACATAGGTGACTTAAGATATATACAAGTTATTATCCATATAAAATTAACTTCAAAAGTCACTACTAAAAGAAAATAAGGTTGTATAAACCTTAATAATAATCCTTTTAATAGATCCTTTCTAAACTACCAACCTAATCATATCCTATAAACAATAAAATCTACTGATATGACTTTCATTTAGTTAAGTAGTAAATTATACATTAAATATATATGTACAATTTTTTCACATAGTAGCCAAACCACAACACGACAACGTGCTCATTTGTGGAATCCTGTTGGCAATAAGTACAAACTTTGCCATCTGGGGTATGATGGTCCCTTCTTCATATAAACTTCTTATGTATAGACTATCATTTCCTGTGAGCTCTTTCATCACTCCAAGATTAAGCTTATCGCCTTCGTCTGGTTCTTGCACCATGGCAATAAGTCTTCCTTTGAGCATTCCTAGTTCAGGAGTGGCCGTTGATGATTGTACTCTCCTGTCCATGAGTAATGAAGTTGGCATCTTTACTGCGTAGTCACCAAATGCTCGTTCGATCAGAGAGACCATAACTGTCTTTCCGTTGTCTCCAGATCCTGACCATATGGAGAATATCTTGTTTGCATTCCTTCCCTCTAGACATGATGAAACAAATCTTATGAAGTACTTTTGTATGCCTTTATTAGAAAAAACTTTTGTTAGTAGGTCAAGTACTTCACTAGCAGCTTCTGTACTATCGTCAAGCTGTACAAATGGAATCCTAGTTGATAGAGTAGTATAGTCTTCTGGTTCTACTGGTCTGAATTTGTTCCCTGTAAAGTCAAATACTCCTCCTTTCATGCCTATTATATCTCTCCTAGAGTCTAGTAATTCTTCAAAGTCCTCTCTGTAGAGTATTCCTGAGTAGGTATACATTATCTTCTTTCTGTTATCAGAAGATTGTATAAACTCTATTATTCTTGTAGCAGATTCAACAGTCTCCATATAGGTGTCATATACGTTTGCTATAAACTTGTACATTCCTGTTAGGATCTCTTTCATTAACGATGCTTTAGAGCTCTTTGCAGTCCACTTCTTGGTATTAAAGAAGTAGAAGATTTGTCTATCAAAGTTTGAATATACAAACCTTGTACTATATATCACACAAAATACCTTTGATACGATAAACTCGGGGTTCCTGGGACATGCACATATTAGATCTCTTACGACTCCTTTCTTTCTGTCGTTGCTACACTGTATATAGTAAATATCACAAGGCCAGATAGGTGAGAGCTTGGCGTATATGTCCCTCTTTTTCCTCTCTTCAGGAACCACAATGTATCCAGCGCATCTTTCTGTTACTGTCTCATAGTGCTTGTTCTTGTCACACCTTAGACCAAGATGTTGTATGGTGTTGCTATCTAGATTATCGTTGGGGAAGCAAAGCACTGCTTCTCTTGCTGTATGTAGACTGTCGATAGAGAATATAATGCCGTCTGTTGACCTCGTAAGAGTGGTCAGCGATGATATGAGCTTGTAGTCAGTGGGTATAGCCGGAAAGAAGTAGACATATGTATTCTCCTCAGACGTTCCAAAGACGATGCATATTCTGTGGACATCCTCAAGGACATACTTCTCGTTATGAGCATCAAGGAACTGAAGCATAGGTGCTTCAAATTCCCTTTGACCAAGATTGGAAAAGGTGACAAAGATTGAAGCCATTGTGACACGCAATATAACATAGCATGTAGTCCACACTGAAAGCATATCACTTCTGTGCTTATCATGCAATATCACACTAACATCGTAGCGACAAATAATTGATACAAAGCACTAAAAATGTACAAAGGGAAGAAATTTTATTGTACTATAAAGACTAGACCATTGCATGATATGCTAACGGAGAGGGACAGATGTATAGTACAGAGAGTGGATGATGATGACAGAAGATACTTTACATTCTTTGAAAGCTGGGAGTACTTCCTAATATGGTACAAAAGACTGCTCCCTCAAGAAAGAAGGTTTTCAGAGGTAATAAGAGAAGGTCCTCAGAAGTTTAGGCTTGATATAGACTGTCCAGCTCATAGATAGAATGTAGAAACAAATGTGTTTGTAGATCATATCTCTTCTATGCTAGAAAAAGTGTTAAGAGAAAAGGTAGATGTTCTCGTGTACCAAAGTATTGACAATAGTAATAGGAAGGTGTCCTTTCATGTCATTGTATCCAACATATACTTTGTATCTTCACAGCAATGCTTGGCCGTTGCTCATGCTGTACGTAGCACCACACAATTTGGAGAATTCATGGATATGGGAGTATACAAGAGTTTGCAATGCTTTAGGTTAGAAGGTAGTACCAAGTAGAGGTCGAACAGGTTCAAGTATCTGATAAACGAGTTTGATATATCAAAGGAGTTTCTAAGTGGTGTAATAACCAACATTGCTAGTTGCTCCCGTTCTAAGTTATATGAGGTTCTTAGCAGACCTGTCATATTGTAGATTTAAATTTTTTTAATGGTAGAATATTCTATCTACAAGTTTTTTTTATTAAATTAGAATGATATTTTATATAGACCTAGAAAGAAAAATAAAAAATAACTATAGTTATATAACTAATTTGGTACAAAGATGTAGCTAATTATGTTTAGAGAATACAAACTAATTCCAACATGCATCTTAAACAAGAAACAATTCCTTATAGATTTTGAAAATGTTTTTAAACTCAATGCATTTGGAATTGGACAATATATTTAATTTTAAGAATGACCTCAAGCTCAAAATATTGGAGGTCTTAAATTTTTTTATAATTAAATAAGAAATTTTTGCATGCAAAATTCTTCTTAGATTTAACAAATTTATTACAATATGGTCGTTAATTAGAGAACTATGTGGTCTCAACGTAACACTTTCATCTTTAAAGATGCAAAATAAGAAAGTTGATCCTGGAAAATATCATCAACTACAACAAAATTACATCATGCAAATAATAATAATAATAATTTGATAATAAAAAATCATTCTTCAAAAGATGCATCAACACATGTCTGACCAATATTACACTAAAAAAGCAAGTTGAAATGAAAATTAGTTGAAATTCAAGAATTCTTTTTGCACCTTGATCATGCAATTGCTGAGCCTTTACACAATAAGACACCAGTCAGTCTTACAGGTTTCAGAGTGAGCCTTGTATTTCTAGGTTTCTACTCTTGGATACATCCCAACGTCAGGGAGCAAGGATCTCATTCGTATTGTAACTGTTTCTCATTTGATCTAAAGCATATGGTATCTGCTATAAAAAAAAAAAAAAAAAAAAAAAAACAGAAAAAAGAAAAAAAGACAAAAATGGTTGAGCAAAAATTGCCAAGAGGGTGAACGCCCTTGTGGTTCCCAATTCTGCAAGGAAGCCGAAAATGGATCCTTCAGACGGCAACATGAGCACGATTTTCACAGCAGAATGCCGAAATTCGATCCATGAATTCAATAGTTGGAGCTTCGGTACCTAAGCCCCATCAGTTTCGCAATTTATTAGAGCAACGTCTTTGATTCGAGGTTTCCGTGGTACTTGCAAAACTGAAGAGATATGTGCATCACACTTGCAAAAATCTCTCCGGAATCCTGCTATTTTTCTGCCATTAAACTTCGCGGCTAGCTTGTTTTGTGCTGTGGTTGTGCACTTGTAGAAGCTTGGGTCAGTGTCAGAAGTTGCTGGGAGACGTGTTGATTGGATTTGACAAGATTGGCATTGCCGTGTATCTGCTGCTGCAATTGGTGTGGCGGTAGGTACACTTTGTGACCTAGTTGTTTCATCCTGAGTTTTGTTGGGTATTGCTGCTGATTCTGGTGAGGATGGCCGTCTCGTTGCACAAATCGGGCCTCAGGTGTTCCGAGCAGGCCCCTCTTGTGCCCATCTTGTTTCTTCGGCTGAATTGTTTCTCATTGATCTTCGTTTCGTATCGCCCGGGGCTTTGAGGTTGAAATCTTTTGTGATTAGCTTTCGAAGTAACGCTGAGTTGATTGGAAGCGGGCTGATGTAATGATGTCCAATGAAGCCTCGCTGAGCTGGGCTGCTCTGGCCGGTTGTTCAATCTCATTAAGGTTGTGGGATTGCCCTTGTGGGGTCTCTGTTAAAGTACTACTTGGCGCCGACATTCCTGAGGTTTGCAGAGATTGTTCGCCCTTCAAAGCTGCCGTTGATGTCTGCTTGTGCCACTTCTAATAACCTCTACTTCGCAGTTGAATGAGAGTTTGCTACAGTTCGACATGGCAATTTCTTCAAATGTCATCGCTCTGCTACGATAATTTGACACAGTAAACGAAGTTGCTTGAGCTGAAAATTGACGTAATGCCGATGTAGCGAGAAGCGAGAGGAGTTGGAAGCAGGTGTGCTGATACTTCACACATGGGTTACATACACTGGTGAACTCCACATCCTCTGCCGTATGAGTCTTGACTTCCGAAAGTTGTTTTGGCGCGTCGATGGGATAATTCCGTTACACCCGGATTCTGAGGGCATCATGATAGCCTCAAAAATCACTTGGCGAGGTTTTGTGTACATAAGCAATTGCGTATTAGTCTTAGTAGAATGACCGTCAAGGGTTAAGGGGTTAAGGGTTGAGAAGCCAGTTGGTTTAAGAAGATAGTTTGATCGAAACCGCTCACTAGCAAATTGTGTAAGCACCGTTTTCGTCTCTGGGTCTCTTAGATTATGTGTTGCTTGGAATCATCGACAAACGCAACATTTTAGGACGAATTCGCTTATTTGCTACTGATAATGTGCGTGTACACGCATTGAGGAATGTTTTGTAGGTGATGTTCAAACAAGTGTACCATCCATACAATCTTCAGTTCATCAAGGGATTCTTATGGGTGTGGATTGTGGAATCGTACTTTACACCAATAAGAATGAGTTGGGTTTCGTGAAATAATTGTCAGCGCACCTTCTGTGCATTAGAGCTTGAGAGAACACTCGTACTGCAATGTGATAATTGGGAGATATCGTGCTTTCAGGCTCAACATACCCTAGTTACTCGCCGATTCAACCTTCCTTGTTCTTTGTACAGTTGGATGGCTACTGTCGAACTTGCCTATTAATTTCTTCTTTGTTGCTGAAAATGTTGTCAAAGAGTGTCTCGTCACAGAATAATAAAAAACCTCAATAATCATACTGATGCTTACATGAGTACAATCAAGTCGTGAATGTCTAAATCCAGTTCAAGGACAAAGACACATGTAATCAGAATGCCTGGATACCATGCCTTCTCTTGCAAGTGTGTGATTTTTTTATGTTTTTTATACTTTTATGGCAAATAAGACCCGGTATTACATCAACTTGGATGTTTTTCTCATGCTGTTCCATCTGACGATTGAATTGGTAGAGTTTGACATGGTACAACTACTCCATTTACAGGAGTTTTTTTATTCGTGAGTGCTGGATGGACAGGTATTGCTGTGGTCGACGAGCTGCTCAAAGGACCAGGATTAGTTGACGAGCTGCTTTTGTTAACGTAGGACTGTTCTTGCACGAAAATTGCTTAAACATGCGGTTGTAAATTCGAGTGACAAACAGATGGGTGTGTAAGAATATTATTTACAATCGTGTCCGAATAAACTACTTACCGCTATGAACTCATTTTTGTCCCAAATATTCATAGAGAAGAGTTTAGTCGAGTCAATCTTTGTATCTTTAGTTTTCTCCAGTTGATCACTATAGTGCTGTGGACTTCGGAGAGGAGGTCGTGTCATTCAGCATTATACTGTAAGTGATTTGAATGAGACTGGCGCTTGGAATGCGAAGGCACAGATTCCAGAGCAATGTCGTGGTTTAGGCGTTGAATTGAAACCTTATTCGATGAGTGGACGAATTTGCAGGACATCTACCTGAACTTTTACAGATGATAGATCCAATCCTTTGTGTTCATGAAAGCATTATGAATTGGCTTGTATGGAGAGGATATATATTTCATACTGGTTTGTTCTGCATTGCTGCGTCCTTTAAAATAATCCTGTGATTGCATCATGAGTTTAAGACAGTAATGGCCTCCATTTGCTTTAACTAGTAAGTGAATAAATAGTGGATTTGTGATTGTTTGTTGTATATTAGTTCGATCTAGCTTCTCAGGGACGGTTCAGCAACCTAGTATTGCTAATTACATTCTCTCTTCAGGGTGCGTTTGTGTGGGACGACTATGTATTACTGTTTTGCCGCTAAGATAGTGACTATTGATTCTCCCGGGCTGTGCTTATGTTAACAATGAAGAGCTCAAACATGCCACAAACTGCTATACACCAAGCTGGGCTAGATGATGCCACAGCATTGCTCGAATCCTGCAGCGGATGCTGTACTCACAACCCCATTGTGAAAATCTCCGCGACAAGGAAAGCTAGTAATCCAAAAGCCATGAGACGCACACTCAACAATCATGGACAGTCCATCCCCTCTGCAGCATTTCCTTCTACTGTCATAGTCCTTGTGAGATGCTATGTGTTTTTCAAAGAATGAGGTTCCACTTTAGAATAGTGGATCAGAAGTATTGACCGAAGTATAATATTTGGGTCAAACAAACCATCTTGCGGCAGCTTGGAGACTTTCACTCCCAGAGGACTTACTTTTCAAAACACATCTTCAACATAAAAAAAAGAAAAGAAAAAGGTGGGGGTCAAACAATCTGTCTCAGAGGTCTTGATCATGAGGCTTAGTTTCTCATGGTTCTTCGGATACGTGATGCATGATTGAGGATGCATGAAGTCTTGACAGTGAACTTACTGTTTTGTTTTGTTTTGATTTTTTTGTTTTATTAGTTTTATTTTTCTTCTCAAAGAAGTCATGCTTTTACTCAAGCAGTCTGGATGATGTTGATATTGTTGCGGAGAGGAAACCACACCCGTAGAAATCATTGGCATCAACGCAGGCTTTGTGGATGAAGGAGAGCCCTGGGGATGCTTTTGAATCCGTCAAAAGCCTTTCCTCTCTTGGGCATGTGGGCAGGGCTTTGCAGCCAAGTGGGGAATTAATGCTTCATGCCACTGAATCTGAAAATGCCCTTAGCTCTTCACTTGTGGCCTCATTTGCTCTTACGGGGTAGCATCCCCTTCTCCTGAGATACCTTTCAAATTTCCTTCCGAATATTCATCAGTCAAAGCAACAAAATACTGTCCCCAAAAAAGACACACAAAGAAGACTCCAAGAGAAGTCTGTGAAACCAATGCCACATGAATTCCTTTAGCATTTACAAGAGTATAAAATGGGATGAACAAAATGAGTAAGTGACTCACAAGTTTGAATGAATTAATGGATGGGAAAGTAAAGGAGTTATGTGACAAATGAGCCTGTCACAAAGTAAATCTTTATATATATATATATATATATATATATATGCATATATGATGAATATTTTAGCATGAAAAGAATAATAGAGCAGAAAATTAATGTTATGAATTTCTAAACAAGTTAAAGTAAACTGACGTATGTTTTAAAGTTGTATTGTTTCATGTTTTGAAATGGATATGTTTTTATTTATTATTATTATTATTATTATTTACTGATTATTGAATACAATCATTGTGTATTGAATACCATCATTTTTTTAATACAATTATTGAATACAATCATTTTTATTTTTATTTTACTAATTACTAAATAGAATCATTCTTTTTAGTATACTGTGATTTACAAAAGTAAAAAGGTAGTATTTTTATATTTAACAGAACAACTATTGTTCCCTCCCTTTGTTTTAATTTATTTGTTTATTTATTCCAAATAACTTTTGAATGAACTTGTTTAATTTCTTTCATTTAAAAAATTAAATTTTAGACAAGTATCATTTCTCTAAAAGGATATGTAGTTGTATCAATCAAGTACAACATTAAATATATTTTTGAGTTTTGCTTCAATGCACATAAATTTGAATCTCAATTAGAAGCTATTAGCTTTTTCCAAAATATGTTTTGTATATATATTTATTAACTTTGTTTCAATAAACACAGATTTGATCATTAACACTCTATTATTAAAAAATTATTAGTTTAATAAAATAACAAAAAATATTAATCTTATATTTTATGAATAAATTATTGATTACTATGTAATTAATAAAAAATATAATTAAATTAGAATACTTTGTATAGTGAGTTATGAAGGATGATACTTTATGTAGAAATAAAAAATAAACTCACTTATGGATTTTAAAATACTTATAGTTTACAGATCCATAAGTCAGTTATGAAGGATATACATATATACATATATATATATATATATATATATATACAATTAAAAAAATATTAAATATGTTTTTTTAATTTAAATTTTTTAATGTCAATTTAAATTAGTAAAGTTTATTTATGTCAATTGTTTCTGTAGTCAAATGTTGATGTGTAGAATATCCAAAACCTATACAAAATGTTGTAGAAAAATAATTTGTAAATTTTTTCTAAATTGTTTTTGGCTTGTAATCATGTTTTTATTGTTGGGTTTGTTTGTTGGTTTCAACTCCTTATAAAATTTGCTAGAGTATATATATATATATATATATACATTCTAATTTTTTTACATTTTATTTTATAATGATTTTTATTATTGTTGTGTGTTTTGTTTGGCATGCAGAGTTTTTATTTTCAGTCATTAGATCTTAATTCTAGATGATTACAAGCTGCAGTACGTAATCTACAAACCTCATTAAATTTTCTCTACTCAGAAACTTAAGTTTTAATTTCATGTATTTGGAAATGCATGTAAATTATTCACAATTTCCATATGCAGTGTTGGGAAATTTATTTATTTCATTTACTTTTTGTTCATTTGTACATGACACATTGAATGTTGATGGATTTTGGCAGATTTTTCTATCAAAATATTTATTAGTTGAGCTCAGTAAAAGGGAATGGAGGAAAAAGAAGGTGTCTCCATGGACATGAATAGTAGGAGACAATCTAAAATGGGGAGCTGAAAAGAAACAAGAAAAGATAAGAAAGGAAAAGAAAGAAGACAAAAACAGAGGGAAGAAAATGAAAATTGAAGGTACAAGGTATTGAAAGATTGGTCTTCCAAAGTTATTGATATTGGAAGTAGTGTAAAAGTGTAAAAAGCCCATCCAATAAATTTAGAACTTTTCGTCGAGGAATCAAAGTTTTGTTGGTGAAGTGTGTGCTGCATGGCAATCTTCTAGAATTTCACTCAAAGACCATCCATTCATGCTTGCACTTTTTGGCACCATGTAAGCATTATTATCATCCAATAACTATTCAAACACACTTCACGTTGTTGAGTTTCCCAAAAACCACTTCAATTATCCGCTTGTTTGTTTCTGCACACACACACACATGCAACTCAAAAAAAAATTTCAGGATCTTGCTCACTCTACTAATCTAATCCCACGTTCAAGATTTTAGGGTTACAATCCCTATCATGTTCTATAAACAGAATTCAATATCAGTCAAGGAACGCCATTGAAATGATACCTTCAAAACAAGAGACAAAAATAAAATCGGGTAATAATGTCACAAGTTGGAGGGAGCTTGAAGCTCAGGTTCTCACAGTGGGGGAACATGAACTGGCGTTAGGGAACAAAGACTAGCAATGGGGAACGTTGATTGACGATAGAGAACGTCAGTGGCGAAGGGGAACGTGGACTAACGATAGGGAACGAGAAGTAGCCATGGAGAACGTAATTTGGCGGTGGGGAACGTTGGAGGGGCGACGTCGACGGCGAGCGGGTCGCGAGGGGGGCCACCCCTCGCGGCGCCCGGGTGGAGCGTCGGCAACCCGTCCTCCACCGTCTGTTGAGTTGCGCCGCCAACACTGCTGCATGCGCGGCACGGGCAGCTTCAGCCTCGCCATCGCCATGAAATGTCCCCATCATGCCTTCGACCGCACCCGTCGCCGTGGATTGAACCAATTGGGCGTGGTCGGGCGGGGAGATTGAGTTGAGTGCCTCCTCATGCAATTCTGTGATGTGGGTCTGTACGTTCCTTTTAAACGTGTTGAATTTGGCTCCGCGGTGTCGAGGAGTTTGTGATTGAAGTAGGAGTAAGGAGTGAGCCGTTGCGAGTCGACTTCAAGTATTCAGCGCGTGTGCCTTTTGTTTTGAAAAAGAGGTGCAGGAGTGAGCAGAGACTGCTTTAGTTGAGTCGAGGAAGAGAATTAGGAATTGGGAATTGCGGAGCGTTTGTGGTGTGCAAGGTCCTGTAGAATTCCCTCGGATTTTGTTCATGTTGTCACATTGGCGGTCAATTGAGACAACTATTAATCTCGGATTGATCATCGAACGTGGCAGGTAGATTGGAACGTCGTGGCATTCGCTTGATGAGTCGAAGTGGATGTTGGATTCCTGGACGATAGATGATCGATTATGTAGACAAAGCGTGCTGTGAATGGGGCTTTGGGATGGATTGAGCGTCGCATTGGTCCTGAAATTGCATCTGCGGGTTTGAGAGGTGTAATGCTGGGTTTGTGAGGATGGGTGACAATTCTCCAATTATTAAGTTATTCGCTTCGAAAGGGGCAAGTTCACCACCTCTGGAGAGCGTTACGGATATGGAGAGCAGGGCTCCTTTGCCACCAATTTTGGAGAGACCTAGGAACAAAGCTACTGAAGCTGCTCATCAGCAACTGCAGCAGCAACAAGGGCTTCCAACATTCATCCGACCATTACACACACATCGCAAGGGTTGAAGAAGTACTAGATGCTGCCACTTTTCCCGGAAATTCAGAACAAAGACGACGTGGAAAATATTACGATCTTTCCGCCGGGAATGCTAGAGCTCAAGTTTCCTGCTCTGTCCACTCCTACTAAGAGTCCAACTAAGTAGACATTTGGGTGGAGCAACACCTGACATTGAGCTCAGCATCAGGAGGAGCGTATTTATATCCCCTGTTTTATCTGTCGGCTTAAGTTGTCTCCTGCGTCTTCGGTCCCTTGCAAGTCATGTCGCCACTGCTGGGTCCCTACTCATTCGGGTAGAATATTCTGACTATAAAGCCGCCCTTGGGATTTGTAGTCAAAAAAGACTTATGTCTGGTGGAGAGAATTCTCTCGCACCCACGTTGTATCCGTTGTCGCGGTCATAGAACTACGGCTTTGGATTCCTTGCGCGTTTTGAAGCTTGCTCTTCAAGAGCTCCTCTTTCATGACCACTGGCGATGCTAACAGGAGGGATTGGCATTAGAATTCTGGATTCTCCTCGTTGATGAATCTTCTTGCGGGCTCTTCGTCGTAGTTCGTTTTTATCATTAGAACCATTTGATGAGCACGAGGACGTTCCACGCCTACCCATGATGGGCAGATAGAATTCGAAGTCTTCGTGTGCGTTACCTATAATCGTAGGAGCGTGGGAGATATGTATTCCTTCTCAAATTTCTGGAGGTTGCTTTGTTGAGAGCCTGGCGGAGCGGTCCTCTGTCCCTCCTTTGACGAATTCAAACGATGATTGCATCTGTATTTTTAGAACTGGACACTTGGTTACTACCACACGGATTCAATTTTCCCATTCACGTAGATTATTGTATTTCGAGCTGCACGCGTTTATGAGGAATCCAAATGATGGTACCATTTAACGGTTTCGCTTATCTTGCTTCACTCCTAAGATCTGCTTTCAGCGTTCCGCTTGCCAGGGATTCGGTGTTTTTGAGATTTCAACATTAGGCATGCACCCATTTTTTAGTTATAATGATGGTTGGAGAGCAATAATTGTGTTACCAGAGCTTCGACGTTGAAAAGAATTTGAGTTCGAATGACAATCATAGCTGAGACTGCCAGGACCTTCAAGTCCGCCCATGGACCTTCCTCTTCAAGTGAGATTCTTTGATGCACCTCTCATCTGTCCCACTTTGGTTCTGCCTGCGCCTCTTTTCTAAACATCCAATGTTCATATTGGCATCGAGATAGGCATTCAGAGTGTCGAACTTTCAGACTTCGAACCAGTGATTCTTGCCGATTTTTGTTCAAATAATTTTAATTCTCCATCCTAATAGGGAGAAATTGAATTTGCGGTGAAGATCCACAGTGAATCCGCAGTGAATAGCCATTCAATCTACGATACACCTCATCTTGTAGTGGATCGTCATTCAATAATCCTTCTTAGGTTTGCATCGTTCTTTTGATGCCGGAGCGGTTGACTTGTGAAGGATCATTAACGCCTGCAATGGACTGGTGGAAATAGTACTTACATCTGATTAGATATCAGAGCATAATCTATGACGTCTATGTGTAGGTTTTAAAGAAGAAAGTACAGTTAATGTGAGTTTTTGATAGTCTCGTTCATTTTCTAATGCCTACCAGAATTTGCTATTTGTGCTAAAACTTTTTAGGGCATAGAAAATCGAACATTGCAAGTTCTTAGGTAGGGCGGCAGGGTTGCAAATTTCTTTTGCACTCACTCGATTGTGCAAGTTTTGGCAGATTTTGTGGGGCGGAGGCCCCCCTCCACTATGGGTGCTGGTTCTCTAAAGCATCATCCTAGAGATGCAGGGCTTGAGTTGAACAATCAATTTTCAGATACAGCATCCTCAGCGTCCTCCACCTGCTCAGACCCTAGCATTCCATCATGCGCAAGTACCAGCCTGTGCTCGGGCTTTACCACATCTTGCAAGACGGGATCTGACAGTGAATCTGCTTCAAGCACTCCCAGGACAACTCCTAGTAGAGTTATTTCTTGTCAAGGAAAGCCCGGGCAAGCAAATTCTACTGCCAAAGTCCTGAAAAACTCAAATCCAGTGAAAGATCCTCATCGGAACGTATCGACGTTTGAGCTTCAAGAGGACCCGGAATTTTGGAATGATCACAATGTGCAGGTGCGAGTCCAATGCACCTGATATTATGGGACTTCGAAATAGGCTTAATCTGCTAAACGTCAGTTTTCTTGATGTACTCCAGTTTTGGCAAATTGGTTTTTATTTGCCAAATTTCCAACCATGGATTCTTAGCCCACACTATGGTCTAATGCAGGTTCTAGTTCGCATCCGCCCCGTGAGCAGCTCCGAGGCATCAGGGCATTGTTTTAGCAGATGTGTTAGACAAGATGGTCCACATACTATTACCTGGCTGGGTCAACCTCAGACTCGTTTCTCTTTTGATCATGTTGCGGGCGAGTCGATCACGCAGGTAGAAAGATCCTTTCGAAAAGCATCGATTTTGAAATGCATTAAATATGATTATTGTATTGTAAGCCCAAGACGAGGGTGTACTGACGTAAGGATTTACATATACTTCAGGAGGATCTTTTCAGAGTTGCTGGTGCTCCAATGGTGGAGAATTGCATGCGAGGTTTCAATAGTTGTATGTTTGCCTATGGCCAAACAGGGAGTGGCAAGACGTACACAATGTTAGGTGACATTCATGATCTTGGTTACCGGCCAAGCCCGCAGCGTGGAATGGCTCCTCGGGTCTTTGAATACTTGTTTTCCAGGATTCAACAAGTGAGTGATCAGCACAGTACAAGACTTTTTCTTTCCGACTGTCTCGTTCTACAACACAGCGCTGGACACTTTGCTAAATTGTAGTTGTACCATGGATTTCAAAGATCTTTCGTCGGCAATAAGTTTTGAAATTCAAGCGATTGGAATTTTGCAGGAAGAGAAACTTCGGGAACTAGAGCAGTTAAGATTTTCGTGCAAATGCTCGTTTCTTGAGATCCATAACGAGCATATCACGGATTTACTGAACCCAACGTCCACCAACTTACAGGTACTGTTTGGATGATACAGACACCGACTTCGAATAGCCTTTATTCAACGTTCAATATCCTAATTGGTGTATAAAGTAATTGATCTGCCCTTGACATGCACAGATTCGAGAAGATGTCAAAACTGGAGTATACGTCGAGAATTTGAAACAGATTGAGGTCAAAACTGTGCATGATGTTGTTCAGCTACTCATTCAAGTACGTCTCCTTATCCGTACTTAGAACGTCTTGCAATCTGATCGCAGAATATGAACGCAGCCTCTCATGGTTCTTGATTTGTTATTTTGATTTCAGGGAGCTTCCCACAGGAAAGTTGCGGCCACCAACATGAACAGCGAGAGTAGTCGGTCTCATAGTGTTTTCTCCTGCACTGTAGAAAGCAGGGTAAGGATGTCAGGAACTTGGTTCGAGTATGAAGAACACAAGTTTTTATTATATATGTTAGTATGAAGAACACAAGTCTTTATTCGGTTGATTTAGCACATGTAATAATAGCCATTTGCTGACGTTTGCTCTATTTTCATCTGTCGTGCAAATGTGCAGTGGCAGTCAGATTCATTATCCAAAGTCCGAGTTGGCCGCTTGAATTTGGTTGATCTTGCCGGATCGGAAAGGTTCGACTCGTCAGTCATTGTAGTAATCATCCAAAAATCTTTTTTTAAAATTAAATTAGATTAAATTAGATTTTTTGTCGTCCCTGAATTTCTATGAGCAGACGCGCTTTATGTGTCTAAATCTATCCTTGTTTGTGTTTTTTATTACGAATCAGACAGAGCTCTTCAGGAGCTGAAGGTGATCGTTTAAAAGAAGCTGCTACTATCAACAAATCACTTTCAACCCTTGGGTATGAAATTCCTTTCAACTGATTCTTTGTTCGTCTTCTATTAGGTTATCCTAGTATTGTGATAAATAGAGTGACGGGGTTTGCTTTATTAATAAATTTTGCTCGTAGTTGATGTCTGCGTCGTCCCAACTGTTCTGAAAACGTAATTGTTGCAGGTTGGTCATTATGACACTCGTAGATATTGCACATGGAAAGCAGCGACATGTTCCTTACCGTGATTCCAAGCTCACTTTCCTTCTGCAGGTCTTTCCTCTATTCGCAAGCTAATATTTTGTTTAGCTATATGAAGACATTGAATAAGATATGGAAGATGCAATTTTTGGAATGATAGCACATGTCTTGTTTTTTTGCAATTGAGACTTAATGCTGGCTCATATTACAAACCGCAGGATTCACTTGGTGGAAATTCTAAAACAACAATCATAGCCACAATTAGTCCTGCGAATGGGTAAGTATTCGACTCCGTGGGCTTGCATATTATGGTGTCAAGGTTCTCTATCTATGCACCTTTTCCAGCAGTTCCTGATCGAAGGTCGATTACTGTGACAGTTGAAAATGAACTAGCAATGATGTCAAGAGACTACCTATTAATCAAAAATAATATTGGATTTGGATAGTTCGATATCGTTCATCATAGATTCTACCTCCTAGGTTACATATAACCTCAACGGGTCGATGAGACAGATTTTTTAAACTCTTTGTTTAGCGTACTCATCCTTTTTCTTGACATGACGATGTATTATTGAATGCAGAACTGCGCTGGAGACCATGAGTACACTCAAGTTTGCTCAGCGAGCGAAATTAATTAAAAACAACGTAAGCATTTTGACTTGTATTAGTGGACTTTACGTAATTGCTGCCGGATGATTAAGACAGGATTGCTATTGACGGTCAATCTGTTTTGCTCAGGCTCATATCAATGAAGATTCCTCAGGAGATGTGAACGCTCTGCGCCGTGAAATCCAGCAATTGAAGGTTAACATCAATACGGTGTCTATATCGTGCAAATTAAATTTTAGAACAAGAACACTTGCTTTAAACTAGGTGTCAATCGTACCTGCAGCTCTTAATGCGATTTTCCTTGACCTGATGTGGAACAGGAAGAACTGAAGCACTTGAAATGCCAGAATGTATCGGCTATTCTTCCATTGGAGAATGATCATCCCCGTGTGGCATCTTCGAGTCCCACCCCTGGAATCGGCTCAAACAATCTATTGCACAAGGTATTCAAGGAAATCATCTTCAGTAAAGCTTTCTTTGACCTTCATTGAAGTTTGAGATGCTCTATTAGTCTTGTATGGTCCTATCCCATTAATATGATGGTGCTGCAGATTAGGACTGTGGAGGCTACGCTTTCTGCTGCCTTGAGAAGAGAGCATCAGGCACAATTAGAAGCCAAGCGATATGCCACCATTATCGACCAACTGCATACTCTGGTAATTCCCACCACGTAGTGTACATGTAACTGCATTGTCTCATTAAAATGGTGGTAGTTCGAACAATAGTCGCTTCTTGAACCCTACAGCGAGGATATGACGTAGTTCGTACGCATCCTGTACAGTAGTTGTGAAGCAACCAGTTATGTGATTGTAGCTTTTCTCCAACTCATGCTTAAGAGGACGGCCAGATTGCCATGCTTTTGGTAAGACTTGGTCCCTTTTTCTTTTGTCTCCAGCGTTGACCATTCTGTTACAGATGCAACAGCGTGATCAGAACACTCAGAATGGTAGATTGATTCTTCGCTTAAGAGACGAGAAGATACGCCGATTAGAAGCGGTCGTAGGTGGACAATTACCCGTGGATAACTATCTCATTGAAGAAAACAAACGACTTGTCCAAGAGCTCGAACTTGTAAGAGCGCAGGTTGAACGTAATCCAGAGCTTACCCGGTCTGCTACGGACAAAATTCTACTTTTAGAGCAAGTTCGAGGGTATGAAATCGAAAAAACTCAGTTCCCCTTAAATATTTGTGATTTTGTTTTGTTTCTTAGAGTATTTCAGATTCATGCAAGTGAATGAGTCTACTGCCTCTCAACTACTCGTCTTGTTTGCAGATTTCAAGTATTTTATGAACAGGGAGAGCGTGAATCGATGCTTGCAGACATTGCAAATCTTAGAGATCAGGTTTTACTTCACTTTTCTCTTTTCAGCAATAAAATGAATAAAGTAAAAAAAGTTATTATTTGTTTATGTTGTCAATTGTAGCTGTCTTGAATCGTTTTCACTCTGCCTCTGACATTGTTGTGGGATGGAAGTTGTTGGAGACGACAAGAACTAAGCTCGCCTTAGAACAGGGAGCGCTTGCCCTTTCGAGTGCACAGGTTTCTCTTGTAGACTTTACACATTTCATGTCTCGTTTTAGTGGATACAGCTTAGCCATTTCTCGTACAGCCTCCGTCCTGCACATATTTTGGTGAAGTTGCTTTGACGACTTGTCGCTGGATCTTCGTACGCTTTTGGACCCCGCAATGTCTAAGGTAGAGTCTTCGCTCTTGGCTTTTCAGGCTAACAAGTACCGCAAGGAGTTGGAGATATGCTGTAACGACCTAAGCACCTGTTTGGAGATAAACTCGACTTTGACTAGGTAAAGGCTGCCTTCCGCGTCAAAGGTTAAAATTCACTTAAGTGTTTATTAGATTGAAGAACTGCGATTTTCTAATCGCTAATTTCGTACTATTCATCAATCTTTTTGCAGACAAGTGGAGCAGCTGACATCACAAGTTGCTCAACTTAGTGCGCGCTGTCAAGAGCAGCAGCAAGATCTGGATTTTCTCAAGGTATATTCTTTGGTACAATGTGAGCGTTTTGTTGAATGATAGAGGCGGTATATTGTGGGTGCTTCTGCGGTTGTGATTCCCTTTTTTGTGTGTGTACGTCGACCTCATTTTGTGATTCATTACAGACCCAACCAATGGGATGCCTCGAGGAATTGGAGTTAGAAAGGTCGGTACACTTGCAAATCATCGAAGACTTGAAAGCTCAGGTTCACCTGCAGCAGGTTGATCGCTATCCCAGACTTGTACTCTTTGTGGTTGTCTTCTCAACATTCTCGTAGGTAGTTTGTTGTCACACACAACATGCCAATGAGACGAGCTAGTTCCAAGTGTTTTCTTTTAGTTGCCCTCCAAATATCATAAATTTTTATTTGTTGTGCAGAAGGAGCGCGAAGAGTCTAAACGAAATGCTCCTGAAGACGATATTAAGAACGTTGTCCAGGACAAACACACTGTAAATCACGTTCAGGCTGAAGACCAGACTCAGGTGCATATTAAGTTATCCAAGTGGACTTTTCTTTCCATATGATAATTGTCATCGCTTACATCGTTACGAGGATATCCACTTTTGGATTATTAATTAATACTATTGCCTTGGTTGAAGCAGGTGCAACGAAAGATTGTTGTAAATCCAGAGCCTGAGCCTTATGTTGAAGACTTCGCGACTGTTCTAGATTCCTTGTTCGATGAAGACATTGAACAACTTTCAGTCTTTGACGTGAAGCAAGCAGCAATGGAGACAGAGTTTGAGACGTTTTCAGAGCTGATGAGAGCCAAAGAGTCGCTCTTGGACGAAGATCTTGAGAAAATAGACGTATGCACTAAGCGTCAGAGTTTGGAGACCGAGTTTGAAGCTTATTCAGGGATTCTTGATAAAAATAAATCTTGCTTTTCTGAAAAGCTCATCGACCATGATATCTCCGCCGAGACCTTAGAGATGGCTTCTCGTACTGAACTATTCACTGAGCTTATGGAAGGAGAAGAGAAGCTATTAAGGGACAGCTTGGAGCAACTTAATATTAATGCGGATGTAGTGTCATTACCAGAGATCGACAAACCCAGCAGGTTGGAATTTTTAGTCAATGGAGTTCATCAAGATTTAGTACTTATTCCAAAGCCTGAGACTATGTTTCCCACGAATCCACAAACCAATAAGGATCCTCGAAAGGTAGCTCACATGGTTGCAGATTCTGAAGAGCTAGTATCCACTACTATATCAGAGGCAAAGCCAGGTAGTGAGGTATCCAAGTCTCTCTCGGAGATGCTAAGAGTCTGTCCGAAAGATTCGAAACCAGTACCTGACCTTGAGTTTCCCAGTATCGCTATCTCAAAAGACATCTCGCACCGACAAGTGGCTCTTAATGCAGTATTTGTAACTGAGGAGACCTTGGTGTTGGCAGAGAGTCATGAGCTGGATTTGCCGAGAGTGGACATTTTGCAAGTAGGCACCACAGCAACTGTAGATAATCTCAATAAGATCGGATGACAAAGAGTCAATCTTGACTAACGTACAGATCACATTCGCGTAGGAACACGATGGGGTATCTAACACAGTTGTCGAAATTATAACAGGTGTCAATTCAGGTACAAAGTACTTCGAGGATTAGATACCTATTGCTTTATGTGTAGAGATGACGAGTACTGAAGAGAATCCTTAGTTGGTGTAGTCTTAGCAAATGCAGAAACCTTGTCTTGAATGAGGGATCGATCCTTATATTGGCTGCTGAATATCAAGTTTCTGAGTTCGCAGTCGAGGACAACCTGCTAATACTTCGAAAGTTTTGGAGCGGCAAGAGGCGATGTTTTGGAGAAGTAACAGAGCTACAAATACTGACTGAAACCTTGTTAAAGTAACCGCAGAGTAATGTTGTTCAGGCAGAGCGGTGAACTCCCAAATAACATTGTGGTGATGCTAAGCCCTGAAAAGATTTTCCCTTGTGGGGATAGGTTCTGCCTCTCAATAGTTGTCAAGGTGACGAAATCATTGACTTCGATTAGTGAGTAATCGGTGGAGGTTGCCTGCCCTCTCGAGTTCGGACTTCACTATGCTGGAAAAAGAACACTACTTTACTAGCTGCAGCACAGAGAAGATGGTGTTGGGGCTTGGAAAGGTGAATAAAGGAGCACAAATACTGCACACCAAGACAGAGACACAACTGGGTTTCTTCATAAAGACGAAGCTGCTAATAAATCTCATTCTATTTTTAACCGCACCCTGAACATACTCCAACCTAGACTTCGCGCTGCGACATCAACTCAATAGCTGTTCGGTGGCTGTGTGGTGCATGTTTAGCAGCGGTAGTCCCTCTTTCTCAATTAGTATTCTTAAATGAGCACGTGAGACAGTTTTGATTACAAGCCTGCCGCTGATTTGTTTCTTTTCTTTTCTTTTTTTAACACAAAACGGGGTACCCGATGCTTTGAATTAATTAAAGTGAAAGAGTACACTACTGCATAAGTCCTTCGACTTTAATCATTACGGCTGGACTTATTGGCATTTGGTCTAACGAGAACTATGCAACTAAAGTATTTGTTTCTATATGCACTATGATTTCGCATGAAGGAAAATTGGAATGCCATTAGATCTTAATGTCACTTTTTTTCCAAGAATTGTCCCAACATCTAAGTATAACATCTAAGTATGATATTGCACTTATTTGTTTTCTTATCTTTTTTTTTTCAAGTGATTTTTTATATTATCTTTAATAGGTTGTTTCAAATTTATCTCCTTATTTTATTTTATTTGAGTATTCTTCCAAACTATGTTTTTAAAAATAAATATATTACATTGAATCCATATTGTCCACAAGCAAATTTCTTAGAGGAGCAATCATATAGTACTAAAACCATTGAAATTAGATGGTAGTTTACAAGAAAAATGCCTTATTGCCATGTAAATATTTTTTTTATTGACCAAAGCATCTTGGATTTAATTTTAATTGGTACATTATTGAAGTTGCTTAGTTTCAACTATGTTTTGCTAGAGGACATTTCTAAAATATATATAGGATTATTTTGGATATTTGAGACATATATAAGACACAATTAAAGGTATATTTAGATTACCTTTAATTCTCCATATGTTAACTGCCACTTTTTAGTGCTAAATTAGTCATACAAGCATTGTTTCTTTTTTAGCTCTTAATTTAAATTAGGCATCTTTTTAATTAAATGAATAAACTTGAGATAATATTTTATTTTATTTTAAATCACATAGATTCTATTGAATATACCTTCATTAGAAAAGCTCTCTATCAATTTTTGCATTGAATGTTAAGAAGTTAAATTGCTTCTTTCAATAATATCTTAGAGGATCAAAGTATAATTTATTTAATAGGCCATAAAATACTATGGTTGGATCTTTTAATAAAAAAAGTTTTTATTTTGATTTAATAATCATTCAAACTATTTTAATATAACCTTTAATAGAATGTTGTATGTCTATATCCTCCACAAGATTAGCCATAGCTAAAAATTTTGTGAGCTCAAAGTTATAATAAAGCATCTTAGATAATATTTTTATAATTTATATTTTAAATTTAAGCCGTCTAGTATTAATATACCAAATATTATCATAAAGTCCATCTTAAGAAGATTGAAGTTGAAACACAATTGAAAGAAGGGGGGTATAATTTATTATATTTTTAAATAAATCAATCTAATCTTTTGCTTGAAGATGTTAACCACCACCTACAATATGATCTAACTAGTATAAGAGGTATTTATTGGTGATATTTTAATAAGCAATATAATTATTATTTATTATATTGAATTTATGCCTTGCTTTTATCCATTCTTTGAATCCTATAATAAGTCTATCCAAAATATCTTTTATTTTTTTTATGCCTTTTGAATATAATTTTTTTACTTTTGTAGAGCTAATATATATATGTTGATTAATAGAAATTTTAGATTCTATCATAAAAATATGTTCTACTTATCATAGAATAATTATAAATATCTTTAATGAAGGAACTTAATCCTAATGATTCATACTTTACCAATTCTATTTCAATTTTTAAATCCCACATCTCATTTGTTATTAGGAACAAGAATCTCCTTAAAATTTGACCACTACTTCTTGGATGCTTTAGATTTTGCCTCTATCAATTTATGTCTAAAAATTTGTTGTAAATTTGAGCTTCTTGAATGTAGCACTTTTACCATCTACTTACACAATAGGACAACCATTGCTTCTTTTGGACCAATATTGTTTGATCTACCTTCTGATCAATATTTATAATATATGTGCTAATCTACTTTTGATGTAATTAAGGATTGTAAGCTCTTTTAAAGAAAATTTCTTATTATTGAATTTTTTTCTCTATGGCTAATAAAGAACTTGCTCAAATCAATTTAAAGAAGTATATTGAAAATAGAAGTATATTATTGGCAATTATGATTCTCCCAACCATTTTAAATTTTTATGGGCACCAAATTCTAATTTTTTTTTAAATTTTTTCCATCAATAAATAATCAACACTTTGAATTGCACAAAATAGTCCAAATGTCATGCCTAATAGCTTACTAATTTTGTTATTTGTTGCCAAAGTCTAATCAAATTGATTAATTCAATATAATCTATATGAGTTTTTATATTGCTAATAAGTTGTAGATTTATTCCTATTAATCTTAAGTTCTAAAATTTGACAAAATGATTTGAGTATTTCTACAAGTCATTAAATTTTATTCTTCACCTCTAATGGTAAATGTTGAATCATTTGCATAATAGCTAAAAATTTGTTGGTCTAAATTACTAGATAGTCTAATGTCTTATATAAATATGGCATCTTGAATTTCAATATTGAGGCTAATAAAGGCTATTGCTCCTATAAAGAGGATTTTAATTTCTTTCACAAATAACTAATCAAAATCTAATTTTTCTATAGTTGCAAATAAAATTTATCATAATAATTTATTATATATTTTTAAAAAATCTAATTTTAATAGAATAAAGGATTGATTGGATTTTTTTTATTCAATAAATAATTTTTTGAGCTATTAGAATATTATCCAAAATTAATCTTGAGGGCAAAAATATAATTTAATCTAATTGTATAATTTCCAATAAGACATCTTTTAGTCTCTTTTGTAATATCTTTGCATAAATTTTGTAAGTCATATTTAATAAGATAATTAATTTCTTATTGCCAAGATTTGCTCTATCATCTTTTTTTTTGAAGTAATATAATTTCATCTTTAATTATAGAAAAAAATATATAATTATTATATAATTAAATATTTATAAATAATTATTTTTAATAATATTTTAAAAAGTTTTAAAAAACTCAACTTTAATTCCATTCAAATGTGGTGTTTTGTCATTTTTCATATCTTTTATAACTTTTTTAATTTTTTTTATAGACAAGGATTTAGTAAGGACCTTATTCATTTTTTTTATGACTTTTTTTTACTAGTCTTAAAATCGGATGTTTCAAATGATTGTTTATATAAATCTTGGTGTTATAAACACTCATCTTAAGTAGAATCAAAAGTTTAAAGAATTAAAATATAATAGATTTTCTTCATATCACAAACAAAGAGTTACAAGAAGGTACAAGAATAAGACAAGAAAGTCCAAGCTAAGCCAAAAGGATTGCATTTTTGACATTGAGGATCCTTTTAGCCTCGACTCTTATATATATTAGATGCAAGGAAGCTTCTTGAGGAGTTTTTTTGATGCTTAAAGGTGAAGCAAGCTTAAGATCCTTCTTTGACAACTTCCTAAAATATCTAAGCTTCGAAGAACCTTCTATAACCATCAAGGAATCTTTAGAATCTTTTTAAATCTTTTTAAACCTTCTTAGAACCTACTAGAATCTACTAGGGCCTTCTTGAAATCATCTAGAATCTTTTAGATTCTTTTAGGACTAAGTAAGATCTTTTAGAATCTTTTAGAACCTTCTTCCATTGTATGTCCATGACATCAATTCCTTCTTTAGCTCCAAGTTCTACAAGGAAGGATAGAATCAAAGTTGATCAAAGGCAAAAAAAAGTCAAAGATGTGTTATATGGTATTTGCCACATACTTAAGCTACTTTTTGTAAGTCAAAAGATTTATTGGTCTTTAGAACCAATGCCTTCTATCATAGATCAAGCTTGAATTTTTTTATCTTTATTGTAAAAATATCATTTAAAAACTATTTCAAGGCATTTTTTATAGACACGTTCTATTTTGATGATAATTGCCATAGAGTGGTTGCTAGGTATTTTTTGATATTGTCATGTGGCATGATTTTTAATCTAGGAATACATTAAGTACTTAGTTGAAGAAAATTTACTTGTAACTTATTGGCAAGATTTTAATAAGTAATTTATCTTTAATAAGAAGAACAAATAGATTATATATAAAATTTATATAAAAAATATTATACTATTAAAATCCTCTTATATTTAAAAAATTTTATATATAAAGTTTTTCTATGGCATGTAAAAAATTCTTAATATCTTTTTTTTTAAAATATAAAATCAAAAATAATCAATTGTTGATAAGTTATGTTTTCAATAATTTCTAAGAAAATCCATAATTTCTTTTCAAAAATTCATGTTTATATCAAAAATATTATGATAGCTCCATATATCTATTTTTTCACCTCCATAAAATCTTGGCTTTTAAAAAAATCCTTTGATTTTCACAAAATGCTAAAATTATAATAAAATCCTTCAATATCTCATTCACTTGCAAAGGATTGATTTCTTCTCAAATTTTAGAATCTAATAACTCTTGATCCAACTATTCAATTTTTATCAATTTTTTTTAAAATTATAGGTTGTATCCTTAAGCTTTACTATAAAAAAATCAATTATAGATTTGCTTCCAATCATCTAATATTTCAAAAATCCCTAGCACATACTTAAAATCCTAGTTTATAGATATTTGAGCATAATATTCTTTATATCTCAAAAATCTAAAATCTTAATACTACAAAAAATTTATATATAATTTTGTAACATAAAAATACATATTTTTAAAAATTTTGAATTAAAAACTTATCAAATTGCTTAAGATATAATTCAAAATACAACTACTAATTAAGTGGGTCACTTACTACCTTTAGATTGCAAATACTAACTTCAACTTCTAATATCTCTTTTATTTCAACTTAAAATTAATCAAGCTATATATAAAAAGTGTAGTTAAGAAAGTGTTCTCTTCAATTCCAATCACCGATCCTTTGCTGCTTTTTATATACATGAGTTATATCCAAAAGAATGACAATAGATACAAATTCAACACCTTAACTTTGAGCACCTCTATCTCCTTTATAAAAAATCCAAATCATTTAATTTTTATACCAAAATCATAGCTAAAAACCTAAACTTGCTAATCCTAATCTTTGATGTTCAAATTCTTTTGAAAAAAATCCTAATCTCTAATAAGGCCTTGAGCAACTTCCTTAAAGTCCATTGGGCATGACTTTTAGCCAATAGGAATAGAGATTTCTATCATCTATCTCCATTTATCTACATGGATGGCCTAACTATTCCTTTCTATATTAAAAATTCATTTCTAATCTTTTTTTTTAATAGGATTTACATAGTATGTGTCCTAAACACCAAATAAAAGAAATTAAATTAGATTTCAAGGATCACTAATGTCTAATAAAAGTGACTCAAAATATATAAAAGTTATTGTCAATATAAAATCAATTTCAAAATTTACTATTAAAAAAAAAAGAAAAAAAGAAAAAAGAAGAAGTATAAATCTCAATAATAATCTTTTTAAATAGATTCCTTCTAAAATAATAATTTAACCATATTTTATAACCAATACAAATCCATTGATATGGCTCTTACTTAATTGCATAGTAAATTATATATTAAATATATATATACAATATTTTCACATGGTAATCAAATCATAACATAATAGTGTCTTCTTAGTTCAAGTGATTCTTTATCTTGAGGTTGATAATATAAAATGCTTGGTTGAAATGGCATAATTGACATATTATTGTCATCTTGATTATCTATATCTAATTATAAAAGCCAAATCAAAGATGTGTCATAATCTTAAGGTAGAATGGGATTACTTTTAGATTTGTTAGTTTATATGTATATGATAGTTGAGCTCTAAAACTTTTAAAACTACTTCTACCTTGCCTACAAAAAAAAATATAAAGTCTAATATGTACTATATTTGGATATACCAAGTAGGAATATTATCTAATATATATTGCTACTTTAGCTCTAAAAAGATGTCATTGGTAAAATTTATATATCTTTTCTAATACATTGATTAAGTTTGAAGCTAACATCTATGAGTGCTTACTAATATTGTAACCGTGCCAATGAACAAAGTATTCCAATTATCCTTTCTTTAATCTCAAATTAAGTACTTTTTCTACCTTAAATTCTTCATAGCTATCCACTCCAATTTAAGATGGTGGCGGTTGTATTCTTCTTGACATGCTCAATTTTTTTTAAAATTCTAAACGATAGGTTTAAAAATCAAGATGTACCTTCATAGATATTAGTAATTCAAATCAATAAGCAACAAAGTTAATTTATTCTTGAATAAGAAATTGTCTCAATCTTTGATAGTCTAATTTATCAGATGGTTGAGTAGTCTTTATATTGCATCAAAGCAACCATAGTTTATTGCTAACTTTAAATAAAGGTTGTTACTTCCTTTATGTGTCAATTGACTCTTTGGAGCATACTTAAGCTTCTTCTAGTTTAAGTTTTAAGATAGCTTTGATATTAATTATTTGACTTATAAAGTCATTTATTATTAGATTTTTTAATCTATTAATAGATAATATATCTAATTTTAGATGATAACTATAATTAATATAAAATAGAGTTTATTAAATAGATGTATGAATTATATTATTATAGACAAATTCACCTAGAGACAAATAAGATGTCTAATCATTTTATTAATAATTGATGATACATCTTAAATACTGTTCTAAGATTTAGTTGACTTATTCTATTTGGCTATTAGTTTATAGATGAAATATAGAATAAAGCTTAATATATACTTGAAAAATCTCAAAAAGTGTCTTCCAAAACTTAGATATAAATTAAAATTTTTGATTTGATATAATATCATCTGATAATTTATAGTAATAATAGATATTATCAATAAAGAATTTGACTTTTTTTTTTTTATACCAATAATAGTCTTTTTATAAGAAACAAAATATATCATCTTAATAAATTGGTTGATTATTACATATATGGTATCAAAAGAATTTGATGGTGGGAAGTTTGCAATGATGTCTACAGGGATAAAAGACCATAATTGCTTTAGAATTAATAATAGTTAAAAGAGTCCAAAATGGATGTTGTCAAGGATTTTTTATTCTAGAACATGTACTGTAAGAGAGAACAAATTCTTTGATAACTTTTTACATTTGAGGCCACAAGAAATCTTTAGAAATAAATTCCAATATCTTATTGAATCTAAAATGTCTTATAATTAGAAAGTCATGATGTGTTTAGAAAATCCAAAGGTACAATGGTCCTTTCAAAATATACGAATCTTCTTCAAAATAAAAGATACTATTTTTAAATTTGAATTCATTTGAATCATTTTGGATATTTTTGGAATAATATTTATCAAAAATAAGTTGCTTCGTTGTCATAATAGAGAAAATTTGCATCAAAAAAGTACGGAGCTTTTAATTGTCATTAATTATTCAATCAAGATCCAAGTATAACAAAATCCCCAAATTTATATAAAAGATCTCTTCATAGGGCTATTATATCCAATACATAAGTCTTATTTCCTTAAAACACTCAAAACATAACAAATACTTTAAAACCCTCATTTCCCTGTAAAAAGAGAATTTTTTTTAAACTCCAATAATCTATAACTTTTAATCCAACCGTCCAAATTCACTCAAAATTTATATAAAATACTAATATATTTTTGATAATTACCACCACAAATTTCAACCATCAATTCATTACCGATCTTTAGATATTATCAAAACCCTAATAGTAGCTTCAAACCCTTGTTTACAAACACCTATGTACTAAATTTTTTATATCTCACAAACTAAAAGTCTATATACTATAAAACTTTGATATATTGATTTTTAACATAATAATATACCTTCTTAAAAACTTTTAGGCAAAAATTTGTCCAAAGATTTAAGATATGGCAAAAACCATCACTATCAACAAAATGGTCTTTTTATTGCCTTAGAATTCAATTTGCTATCTTTGACTCTCAATATCTCCTTTTTCAAAACTTCAAATGTAATAATTCTTCTACAAAAAATATAAATCTTAAAATCACCTCTCTAATTGTACCTCCCAATCTCTAAAAGCTCTCATAAATCTCCTTGTATCTTCAAAAGAATGATAGTAGATACAATTTATATACCTTAATTTCAAGCGCCTACTCCTCCCTTATAAAAAATCCAAATCTCTTAATCCTTACATTAAAATTATAGTATAAAAAACAAGCTTTCTAATCCTAATCTTTGATTTTTAAATGCTATCTTTGAAGTTGCCAAAATCTTTGTTCTCCTCGTAGATAGCATCCTCAAAGCCTATTGGACATGATAATTGACTAATGGAAATGAAGAGCTTCACCCTTTGCCTTCATTCATCCATTCTTTGTCTTCATCCTTCTAAATAAGCCTCTTAGTAGTTCAATTCTTCATCTTTGGCCCTCAATCTCCTTACAAGGCTTCATATTAAATATTTAGGTCCTATATAATTTAAATGCCATAACTAAACTAAATAAAAAAAAACCAAAATAAAGTTTCTTATACCAACTCCTTTAAATACTTTATTAACCATTCTAATGCATATTAGAACTTATAAACATATCATATATTTTAATTAGTTTTTATATATTATTAGAAATTACAATACGACACTGTCATCAAGGTTGTACAAATTTAATTAAAAAACAAAGAATTTATTAGAATTAATATAACAATTGCTTAAATACAAAATTTCTTGGATTTCTAGAATATTATCCATTGTTGGTCATATGTTGTTGCTTCTTCTTTTAGTATAAGATATAATTGTCTTGATGAAGTATTTTACAATCATTGTTGTTTTCTAGACCAACATGTAATGTTTAAGTTGAAATAAGATAGAAACATGCTCCAATGGACTTGACAACAATTTAAAATATAAGTCAATATAAAATATTCAAGGTTCTTGTGATTTATATACATAGTTACTAGATGTGAAGCACCTTCAAGGAAATGGTGTCATTCTTAGAAAGAATACACAATAGCAATAAATTTCTTATTGTAGATCTTATAATTAATCTTTATGGTTTAAATTTTTTTGGAATAGAATGCAATTGGATGCAATCTTTTTTTTTCTTCAGATTGTGATAAAATTACTCCCAATGCAAAATTCAAGGTATTAATTTTTATAAAAAATGACTTAGAAATATCTAAGTGAATTAATATAAGATTGTGATGAATACTATTTTTAAGCATTCAAAGGCTTTTTTAGCTTTTGATTCCCATTAGAGCTTATTTTTGCACGTCAATTATATAAGTAGAGTAGCTATTTGTAAATAATTATTGATAAAGATTTTATAGAAGTTTGCAAATCCAAAAAAATATTGGATGTCATACATCAATTTTGGTATTATTCAATTGCTGATAATCTTAATTTTTTTTGGATCCATCATTAAGTATTTATTTGAGATGATATTGCTAAGCAATTCAACTTAAAAATTATGAAATATGTATTTTTTCAATTTGGCATATAGTCTAATATCTCATAATCTTTATAAAACAAGGCTAACATATTGTTCATATTCTTCTAAAGTCTTAAAATAAATTAAGATATCATCCAAATAATATATAATAAAATCATCAAAGAATTCAAAAAATACATTTTTCATCAAATGTTGAAAAATGGCTAGCACATTTATAAGGCCAAAAAGCATGATATTATATTCAAAGTATCCATATCTTGTACAAAAAGTTGTCTTCCATTTGTCTCCTTCTTTGATGCGTATTAGATTATAAGCTTTGTAGAGATCCATTTTGGTAAAGATCTTAATTTAATCCTATTGGTCAAGCAGCCAAGATATCCATGGCAAAGGATACTAAATTTTTATTGTCACTTTATTAAGACTATGGTAGTTGACACACGTCTACAAAGATCCATCTTTTTTCTTCACAAAGAATATAGATATATCAACATGAAATTTTAAATATCAAATAAATTTTTTTGCTAAATTTTTATTAATATATTTCCTTAACGCTATAAGATTATTCTATGATAAGTTATAAATTGGACCAAAAGGTGGTTGTGCACCATCTTAAAGATCAATAGTATAGTCATATGGACAATGTTTTGGCAAGGTGTCTATTGTCGATTGTGGTTTGGCTATCATATAAAATTTTTATATATTTATATATATATATATATATATATATATATATATATGCAGCTAAATAAGAGTCACATTAATGGATTTTAGTTGGTTACAAAATATGATTAAATTATCATTTCAAAAAAAATTCAATTAAAAGAGATATTATTAAAGATTTTAAATATATATATATATATATATATATATATATAAATAAAATAAATTTTGAGATTGATTTTATGTTAATTATTATTTTTATATATTTTGAATCACCTTTATTAGACATTGGTGATTCTTGAAATCTTATTTTATTTCTTTTATTTGATATTTGGAATACATATTATATAAATTTTATTAAAAAAAAAATTAAAAAAAAAATTTTGATATCAAAAAGATTAATTAAGCCATCCATGTAGATGAATGGAGATGGATAATAGAAATCTCTATTCTTATTGGCTAAAAGTCATGCCCAATAGGCTTCAAGGAAGCTGACTAAGGCCTTATTAAAGATTAAGATTTTGTTTTAAGGGCATTCAAATATTAGAGATTAGATTCAACAAGTTTAGATTTTTGGCTATGGTTTTGGTTTAAAAATTGAATGATTTGGACTTTTTATAAAAGAAAATTAGATGTTCAAAATTAAGATATTAAATTTATATCTATTGATATTCTTTAGAACATAATGCACGCATACAAAAAATAATAAAAGATCAGTGATCAAGATTGGAGAGAGCACTTTTTTTGCTACACTTTATATATATATAGCTTGATGAATTCTAATTTGAAATAAAAGAAATATTAAGAGCTGAAATTAGCACTTGCAATCTAAAGGCAATAAGCAACCTATTTAATTAGTGGTTGTATTTTGAACTGTATTTTAAGTAATTTGACAAGATTTTAGCTCAAAAATTTTAGAAGTGTGTATTTTTATATTACAAAGCTATATACAAGAATTTTATGGCATTAAAATTTTGGATATTTGAGATATGAAGAAAATAGTACTTTGATGTCTATAAACTAGGGTTTTAAGCACTTATTAGGATTCTTGAGATATCAAACAATCAAAAGTAAATCTACAATTGATTTTTCTTGTAGTGAAGCTTAAGGATATAAGATACACTTTTGAAAAATTTAACAAAAATTAAATAATTGAATCAAATATTATTAGATTCTAAAATTTTAGAAGAAATCAATATTTTGTAGATAAATAAGATATTGAAGGATTTTGATATAATTTGAGTATTTTATACAAATTAAAAGGATTTTTTGGGAGCCATGACTTTATAAAGGTGAAGAGATAGATATATAGAACTATAATAATATTTTTGATATAAAGATGACTTTATAAAAAGAGATTATAGATTTTTTTAGAAGTTATTAAAAATCTAATTTATTACAAATTAGTCAATTATGATTTGGCATAGAAAAAAGTGCTAAAGATATTTTAGATGCCATAGAATAATTTTATATATAAACCTATTTAAATATAAGAGATTTTTAATAATATAATATTTTTTTTGATATTATTACATTTTTTTTTTTTTTATTTAAGATAAAATAACTTATCAAAGTTCAACTAATAAGTTATAGATAAATTTTCTATAGCTAGATATCTAATATATTTCTAAATTAAAAATCATATTACATAGCAGTGTCTTTATTTCAATTATTATCACATGCTAATTATGAAAATTCCAAAACATAAATAGATGCAAAACATGTTCTCTATCAAAGAATTTGGATTTTAATTGTGGCAAAATGAATCTTATCATGTTCTTCAAATGCTTTTACAAATGCCGCCAAAAATATTTTGAAATTGTATAATATAAAAAAATTCTTCATAAACAATGGAGCAAATTAAGACAAAGCTTGATTTGAGAGTAAGGTTCCAACTAGATCTATACAAAATGTTTCTATGGAATATTGCTATAGTTGAAATAAAGTAATAAGTTGTAATTGATTTAGAAAGCCACAAAATTTTAAATAAGTTCCATTAGACTTCTCTAAGAGGCTAGTTCTTGGTTATTTTACTGTTGATATTAAATTGCCATCTTCAATATATACATCTTCTATTGAAGTAGATCTTCATGATGGACTTTTTAGAATGACTTATGATAGTGGTTAAGGTGGTTTTGCTCTTTAGCTATTATATAAGGTCATATAAAATTCTTCATTTTGTTTAAACAGTGTCTTTGTCTTAACTTTCAATGCTTCAACAATATTTGTAATTGAATCTAATTTGGCTTCTTTGGAATTTGTCATATTAAATTCTTTACTTCCTGCCATAAAAATGAAATGAAAAGAAATAGATACAAAAAATCAAGAATAATATTGATTTAAAAAAAAATAGTTGTCAAAAAAATGAACGAAAACATATTTATAAGTTAATAAAAAACTATTGTTAAAAGAAAATAATAAGATAGAAATAAAGAAATATGTATATTCAAGAAGAAACTAGAATGGCTATTGCCAAAGACTAGAAAATACATGAGACTTTTGAACTAGACTAGAAGCAAGAAAGGAGTTGGGAAGAATAAAGAAAGCTTCACTCTTGTCTCTATTTATACTATCTATCTAAGAGCTATGTGGCAGTATTCTATAGGACCTCTTATACGTGTCAAACTTGTAAGACAAGTTTTTCACATGTGCGCCATGTACTTGGCTTGTTCTGCAAGCTACCAATATGTACAACATATAGTTAGTTTATTCCATAAGCTACCAATATGTGTGACAAGTGGTTAGCTTGTTGACCAAATTTCTAACCTACCAATCGCCTATAGACATGTATAAAGGTAATTCCGCATCTATGAAGCTTCTACAAAGCTTTTCTATAAGATATTATCAAATTATTTTATCTATTTCTATTAATCTATATTAATTAGATAGTTACTAAAATAAATCTTATATTCATGACATTATCATTCCTTCTAGGAACAAGTTCCACGAGGAGCGGTGATTATATGTTGAGAAAGTCTAGGATATATTGAATTGTGCTTGCCACATACTTTGATTTTTGTTTCCTTTGAAGGTAGTTGATAGGTCCTTTTAGCCATCAATAATGTCTCATACCAAGGCGAGAGGACTACCCTATTATTTGATCATTGTTGAGGCCATCATAACTTCCTTCAAAGAAAACATTAAGAATACCATCATGAGTAGTTTCTACCTCTAAAAGTATTATCAAACATCAAGAGTCTCTTCCAAGGTTATAATACCAAACACGTTGTATTTTGCCATCAATCCAAGGAAGGACATGTCATTCTTGAAGGTCTTCATCTCTATTCCGTCGTCTTGAAGGTTATGATAGTCGTAATGTCTTGTCCGATAAATCAACAAACAATGGCTCTTGAGATGAATTTGATGGTTGTTGATCTTCCATCTCTTTAGTATAAACAAATCCAAGGAAATAACAACAATGATACAAGGTAGGATGAAACCTCTATAGAACCTGTTTTGCTTTATAGCAAAGATTTTCTTGATTCTTTGTCTTAATTTTGATAGATGTCATCAATGAAATGCATTGACTTTTATAAATATATTTGCTAGATTCTTCGATGGCTCCCATGTACATTTGCTAATATCATATCCGCGCCAATGCACAAGATATTCCAGTTGATTTTGACATCGCCTTAAATCTAAAATCTCGTCAATCTCAAATTCTTTATTGTTGTCCACTTCTATATGAGGTGGTGGCATTTGTCTTATTCTTTGTATATCCATTGTCTTGTATGGCTCAAGTAGTGACACGTGGAATATAAGATGGATCTTCATAGATTTTGATAGGCATAATCAATAAGCAACTGAATTAATTTATTTACAAATCAAAAAAGGTCGAAGCCTACGATAATCAAGCTTGTCGTAAGGACAGATAGTCTTGATATTATGACAAAGTAATAATATCTTATCGTCCATGTAGAATTGAGGTTGTTCCTTGTAATAGACATCTATATTGATTTTTTTTTGTTCTTGAGCTTTCTTTAGTTGTGCCTTCATTGTTACATATAGCTTTGATAAATGATTTGCCAAATCTTCTGCCACAAGATTATCAACTTTTGAAAAGTCAAAAATATCAAATTGTAGATGATAATCATAATTTATAAAGAATGGAATTTGTTGAGTAGAAGAATATATTAAATTATTATAAGCAAACTCTGCCAATGGCAAAAGAATTGTCTAATTATCTTAATGGTAGTTGATGGTACATCTCAAATATTGTTCCAAAATTTGATTTACTCATTTTGTTTGTCCATCAATTTGAGAGTGGAAAGCTAAGGAAAATTTTATATCCATCTTTAATATTTTAAAAAGAGTTATCAAAAACCTTGATATAAATTGCATTCCCCTGTCTGATATAATATCCCTTGATAGTCCATGATATCAATAGATATTATCAAGGAAAAATTTAGCTATTTCTTTATGAGTAATAGATTTTATATATGGTATAAAATGTGCCATCTTAGTAAAAGAATCTACAATCACGAATATAAAGTCATATGAATTTGACTGTAGAAGATCCATGATAAAATCCATAGAAACAAAAGATCAAGATTGTTCTGATACAGGTAATGGTTGGAATAGTCTATAAGGTTGATGACAAGGAGTTTTGATCTTGAATAAATGTCACATGATTGTATAAACTCTTTAACAGCCTTCCATATCTGAGGCCACCAAAAATCTCTTGATATTAGCTCCAAAGTCTAATTATATTTAAAATATCCTACCACAAGGAGGTTGTGACGAGCTTCTAGAGCACATAGTCGTGCTGCACTTTTTGAAATATATAGGCATCCTTCAAAATAAAGCAAATTATTCTTGAACTCAAATTTGGAAGTATCATGAGACTTAGATGAATTATTCTTAATTTCATGGACAAGAGGATCTCAAGACATACTGGACTCGATTTGCTTGACAAAAGTAGAATCAATAGTTAATGTTGATTTCATTGCTCGAAGATGAAATTATTCTGGCTTCAAGAGGATTGTTCTTTGTTGATCAAAAGTTGAATCTCCTTCTTTTGATACAAGATAAGAATGTCTAGAAATGGCATTGGACAAACCTTGTTGTTTTTTTAGCTGATAGGTGATGATAAATTCGAATCTTGATAAAAACATGTTCCAACGAGCTTGGTGATGATTCAATATGCGCGCGGATATAAAATACTTGAGGTTCTTGTGATCCATATACATAGTGACTAGACTAGAAGCGCTTTCTAGATTAGTGATGCCATTCTTAAAAAGAATCCATAATTACAAGAAGTTTTTTATCATGGATTTTGTAATTGATCTTTGTTGTTGAAAAATTCCTAGAATAAAAAGCTACTAGGTGGAGTTTGTTATCTTCTCCCATTTGTGATAATATTGCCCCAAAGCAAAGTTTGAGGCATCTGTTTCCATAAAAAATGCCTTGAAAAAGTCGACACGATACAAGATTAGTGGAGAAATAAAAATTATCTTCAAAGCCTTAAAAGATGCTTCTGCTTCTTTATTTCACTCGAGTTTGCCCTTACAAGTTAAGCGTGTAAGTAGAGCTATAACTTGAAAAAAATTCTTGATGAAGAATCGATAGTAATTCTCAAATTTCAAAAAATATTATACATCTCTTATTATTTTTAGAGTCTTCCAATCTATGACTGTCTGGAATTTTTTAGCATCCATTTTGAGACTATCATTCAAAATGATGTATTCTAAAAAGTCAACTTGAATAGTGAGAAATACATACTTTTCCATCTTGGCATATAATCCTATATCTCTAAGTTTTTGTAACATGCGATGAACATGAAGTTTATGTTTTTCTGTATTCTTAGAATAGATTAAAATGTCGTCTAAATAGCAGACAACAAAGTCATCAAGAAACTCATGAAAAACATCATTCATAAGATATTGAAAAGCAAGTGGTGCATTTGTAAGTCTAAAAGGCATGACATTAAATTCAAAATGTCCTTACCTTGTTCAAAATACAGTCTTCCATTTATCACCTTCTTTGATGCGTATTAGATTGTATGTTCTTCTTAGATCTATTTTTGTATAGATCTTGGCTTGATTTAATCGATCAAGAATTCTAGATATCAAAGGTAAAAGGTATCTATTCTTGATGGTAATCTTATTGAATCCTCAATAATCTACACAAATCCATAGTGATCTATCTTTCTTCTTTACAAACAAAATAAAAGCTCCTACTAGGGATTTTAAATAGTGTATGAAATTCTTGGCCAAATTTTCATCAATGTATTTCTTAAGTTCAACTAGTTCATTTTGAGATAGACTATAGATTGGTCCAAATAGAGACTGAGTTTTTTCTTTGAGATCAATTGAAGAATCATATGGATGATGCTTCAAAAGAATATTTGTATTCTTCTTTTCAAAAATATCTTGATAATCTTGATATTAGCTTAAAATACCACTTAAAGTCCTTCCACCATCAGAAATGGATGTAGCATAAATAGCAAAAGATGATCTTTTTTTTACTTTATTCATAAAGACTTTTGCTCCTATAAGTACAGATTTTATTATACTAGGCTTATGATTTATTACTTGATTTATGGGACTCTTATTAATACTGTGAGAAAAAATCAAGTTTACGGAAAATCCAATTTATTCAAGGGTTGTATTTTTTTAGCCATGATAAACCTAAAATGACTGGGTTAGAGGAAGATTTAATTATATTAAAGACTATATAACTATTATGACTTTCTATTGTTATATTTATAGAAAAAATTTTATGAGTAACATTTTCAAAAGATAATGGGCGACCATCTATGATTTCTACATGTACGGGTTTAGTTTTTTGTACTGAAGGTATTCTACGACTTTTAACAAAATCTTTATCTAAAAAACACGTTGAGCCTCTTGAATCTAATAAAACAAAGACTTTGTGATTTTTAGGTCTCAAATAGACATCTATTATAAAACAAAGAGAGGGTTGTGAGGAGAAGATAGGATCTTTACTAGGAATTGTAAAAGATTCCAGTTGCACGGTCTCTATTGTAATTGGACAAACTCATTTTTCAACACATTGTCTTTTTTGATAGCCATACTCCTCATCTTATGGTTGCGTCATTTCTTGGGCAATGTTGAACAGTGTGCTTAGATTCTCCACAATATAAATACAATCCTTCTTGACGACGATGAATCTTTTCTTGTTCAATAAGAAGTTTGAAATGTATCGCGTTGATTTGCAAGTCTTCTACTTCTGAATGTACATATTGAAAAGACGTTGATGTTGTCATTGTATTGTAGTAACATTAGGACTCTCTTATGCGGCTCTCCGATTGAAATTCAAAAAGCCGATTGTCACATTTCACAACAAAATCAATTGCTTGACTTAATGCCTGAGGATTGGCTAAGTTAAGCATCAATTTCTTTACTTCATATTATAATCCATAGAAAAATTGGCTAATAAGTGCAACATTATCCCACTTGGTGTCAATTACTAATTGTTGGAATTGTGAAGCATATGATGTCACTGATCAATTGCCTTGTCACAAGATATGGATCTTGTTGGTTGCAACAAAAATTGCATCATGTTCTCCATACATAGATTGAAACTCTGCTAAAAATACCTCCAAATTATCCAATATTGGATCATATTATTCAAGAAAGGACAAAAACCATGATAAAGCAAAATTTAATAGTAGTATTTCAATAAACCTAACTTGTGATCCTTAGGTTGGATAACTTTGGGATTGAAGTTCAATCACCAATTGTACTTGATTGATGAATCCTTGAATCTTAGATCTGCTGCCATCAAAATTCTCCGATAAACTAATCTTTGGTTCTTTGATGTTTGAATGATGTTCAATTATAGGTGAAGTGGTATGGCTTGAAGCAGCTCGAATCATCTCTATATCTTTACTTCTTGCTAATCTTGTTGCTCCTTGTGGTGGTGCATTGAGTTGATGCATTGCAAGTATTAATTCTTTTATTTACTCTTGTATTTGTGCCATTGCACTCTTCATTTCATCAAGCTCTATCATAATATCATAATAAAAAAGGAAAAAATATCTACTCTCAGTATAAAATAAAACAGTCAAGAACAAAGAAAAAAATTCTAGGAATAATATCAGTTTAGAAGTGGATAATCCACAACTTCTAATATGCTTATGTCTTATCAAGAAAAAAGGATAATCCACTCTTAATTAAGAAGACACAAATCTCTGATATTGTAACTTCACTCTTGTCAATCTGTCAAAGACACGAACTAAAACAGATTTGTAAGTTAATAAAAAACTATGTCAAAAGAAAATAATAAGATAGAAGTAAAGAAGTATGTATATTCAAGAAGAAACTAGAACGGCTATTGCCAAAGACTAGAAAATACATGAGACTTTTGAACTAGACTAGAAGCAAGAAAGGAGTTGACAAGAGTAAATAAGGTTCCACTCTTGTTTCTATTTATACTATCTATCTAAGAGCTATGTGGCGGTATTCTATAGAACCTCCTACACATGTCTAATTTGTAAGACACGTGTCAAACTTGTAAGACAAGTTTCCCACATAGGCACCACATACTTGGCTTGTTCCGCAAGCTATCAACATGTGCGATACATGGCTAGCTTATCCTACAAGCTACCAATATGTGTGACAAGTGATTAGCTTGTTGACCAAATTTCTAACCTATCAATCACCTATAGACATGTATAAAGGTGATTCCGCATCTATAAAGCTTTTAGGAAGCTTCTTTCTAAGATATTAGCAAATTAATTTATTTTACCTACTTCTATTAATTTATTTTACCTAATTTTATTAATTTATATTAGTTGGATAGTTATTGGAATAAATCTTATGTCCATGACAATAGTTAGTAACTTCTAGAGCGCTATAATACTTCTAAGAAGAAAGATAATCTACTCTCTATCTAAAAAAACCAAGCTTCAATATTATATTATATTAATCTTTACAAATTATTATAGACGTATTATTTAAATAGAATAAGATTCTCAAAGTTCAAAGAACTAAAATAGAATAAGATTTCTTTATATCACAAGTAAGGAGCTACAACAAGGCATAAAAATAAGACTAGAAGGTCCAAGCTAAGCCACAAGAATTACATTGTTGAGATTAAGGATCCCGTCAACCTTTATTCCTATAAATACTAGATGCAAAGAAGCTCCTAGAAAAATTTTCTTTATACTTGGAAGTGAAATAAGCCTAAGATCATTCTTTGATAACTTCTTACAATATATAAGTCTCCAAGAACCTTCTATGACTATCTAAGATTTCTCAAAATCTTCTAAGAGCTTTCAAAACTTTCTTGGAATCTACTAGGACCTACTAGAGCTTTCTTGGAATCTACTAGGACCTACTAGAGCTTTCTTGGAACCATAAAAAATCTTCTAGAATCTTTTAGAACCTTCTTTCTATGACACTTGGATTGTTTGCTATAAAGATTGGTTTAAAAGTTATGATAGATCTTAATCATATCATCATGGTTGACTGCCTTGATGGCATTTATATTATTAAAATTTTAAAAAATAAAAAAAATACTTTTATTGTATTGTATTAAAATTCTTTTAAACTCTTATCACTAATTTTTTATTATTTTAACTTGGATCTTATTTTTTTTCTTTTCTTATTTTTATTTAATAAATTAATTTAATTTATCTTATTTTTCTCTTAAAGTTTTTTAATATTGCATATCTTATAAATTAGCTTGTAAATATTGATGAGCCTCTATAATTTCTTTGTTAAAAATTATTTCTTATCTTGTCCATAATATTACTTATTCTTTACTAAAAGATTTATAAAACCTAAAAAAAAATTGTATGCTTATTAAAAAATAATAATCTCTATTATTTATCTTTGATTATAAATGAATAATTTGTATAATCATTATATAATTTAAAAAATACAAAAAATTCATTTTGGATGATAATTTTTTTAGTTGAACTTTTTGGACTTAAATATTCAACTCTACTAGTATACAATTTGATAATGCCACATCATCTCTTATCTTATATCTCATAATATTTTATCTTAATATAAAATTTGAATTCATACAGAATCTATCTAATTTGGTAAGAACTCTTACATAATTTCATTTGTTATTTCAAAAGAATGTTAGATTATCACCAGCTTCAAAGTAGTTTTTAATTTACAATTAAAATTTAAAGAATTTCTAGGTATTGAATTCATCTCTTATTAATATCTCTTTATAAAATAATAATTTAGCTTGAACAAACTCCATTATATTCTAATCACCTTCAAAAATCCAAGAACATCTATTAGGAAGAATATTTGTTATATCTAGTAACATTTTTATTTTTTCTTGGTATTTATTTGATACATAAATATCAAATATACTAATATAAATTTCTTATTACATCTTTAAATGTGACTTAAAGAGCTTTGTTATCTATAAACAAGCCTATATTTTAAATTAAACTTTTAATATGTGTATTATTGTAGCACCTTCTATTAAACATTTAGCCATATTATTTTGCCAAGCTCTAATACTCTTATTCCATAAAGCTTATATTTTTGGATTATTATATAGTATATTTAGACTATATACTATAAATATAACTTATGATTTGAATATTTTAGAAATATCATACAAACCTTTGATATTATATAATATAATATATAAACTTAAAATAAAGAAAGTTAAATAAAAAGCACCAATATTCTCGTATGATTTTTTTTCTCAGAAGTATAAATTTATATTTTCTAAGTAACTTAAATATATGTTGTTATAGATTTTTTTCTCTAAAAATGATATATTAGATGTATAAATATAAATAAAACCAATAGCCTCTTTAAATATGCTATTAACTATAATCTATAAAATCCTTGTAATATTATTTATTTTAAATTTTTTAGAAAAAAAATAAAAATATAGAGCTCTCATTCTATATAATTTTTGTTTTTGTTTTTTTTTTTTTTTTTTTTTGCTTCTAAATTAAAAATAACAAGAAAAAATAAGAATACCAAAATAACCTCTATTTGAGTAATAATATGGTTTATTTCTATCAAAACTATAAAATCTTGAAAGATGGATTAGAATAGTATTTATTTCTAAACTTGTCTATTTTTTTCTTAAATATGCATAAATCTAATGTTTCTTTCAAAACAATATTGCCAATCTCTATAGTATTATTTTTTTATAAAATTATAATTTATCTTCTATTTTATTTTTTAATATAATTATAAATATAATTTTATATTTATTATATATTATTATATAATTAGATACTATAATATAAAGATTATCTAAAAATAATATTAATTTGAGAATATATTGTGCTATAATTATGAATTTAAAAAGATAAGAAGAATATGGAACCTAAGATTTTGTGTTGAATGTCTTTTGAGGATCTAAAATATATTTTTTTTATTAAGTAGAAACACTTAGAGAATTCTTTTTGAAAGATATATAATTAAATAGCAAAGGTCTCTTGTCATTGCGATCTAATAGATGTTTTATTTGAAAAACTATGAGATAGTTATTTAAATCAAAATTAAGAGAATGTGATATTAATCAAGTAATATGAAGAGATGTAATTAAGTCATTTTGTAGCATCTAATCTATTAGATGAGGTGGCACTTTAGATGTCTTTTAATACTTAACTTGTATTTTTTCATATTCAAAGTATATTCAAGGAAGAAATTAGTTTCAAGAAATATAGAGATAATCTAAGTCTTTAATCTCTCATTCATAACTTGACCAATATTAATACCACCTTGTGTGCTTTTATTTGAATATTTATTTAAAATTATATTTATTTTATATAATCCATCAACTAATATTATCCTTGAATTAACTTGATCTAATTGAGATCTAATAAATTTATCATCAATTTCAAGTTTTATCCATACAAGCTCTAATAGTGCAAGGATCTTATTATCAAAGTTCAAAATTTCCACACTAAAGGCCTTTTCTTACAATTTTAATAGTTCCAAGGTTGAAATTAGCTCTTCAGTCTAATATTCTAGCAATGTTAATTTTTATAGAAATAGAAATATGTTTGCAATGGAATCTTTCAATGGCCTCACTAATGTATCAATAATAAGGTTATAATAAATATTGTGTTCTTTACAAGATAAATATACCATCATTTTATCTCTTGCATTTCTTGACTTAAGTTTACATAAATCATCCAATTATAAATCTATGTTGTAATTATCTATTATATTTTTTATTATCATATTAATTAATATATTTTAATTTATTAAGTAAGATATATAATGGTGTTGTGTGGATTATATAATCTTTCAACTAAATTATTGCTTTAATTATCATAGTTCTCACACTGACAAGAAACTTAAAACTTATCAACATAACAATTTATATTACAATCTTATATTAAGCTGACTTGGGTGATCAAAAGGTTTTTCTTAAAATTCACCAAATTAATAGATATTCTTCTTTTTTTATTCCAATCTAGCTACTTGATAAACCTTCATTACTAATATTGTCCTATCTTTCTACACCTTATCTTTAATAGGCATTAACATAGAAGCTTTGTTAAAATCAAGTAATATTATAAGATATTGAGGTTGTATTTGCATAGTCTAATCAAACATCCATTGAAATTTCTTAGGTTTGAATTAACTCTATGTATTATGATAATATTGTAATATAAGTTTGATGTGATTGTAGCTTAAATATGGCCTAAAGCCACATCATTTTTTTATTCTTTGTATGATTCTATTGTAGAGAGGGCATTGATGCTTTTTAAAGAATGATGATTTTTGGAAGTAAGTCATGATGGATTAGATGTTGTGTTCAATTGTCTATGTGATTTCATGAGTATACTTGATAATCCTTTTGAACTTAATTATTTAATAACCTTTGCCAAAGTGCTATTATGTTATAACACAATTATAAGATGAAAGAACAAAAGAAGACATATATTATAGAAAAGCTTAATTAAAGACTAAGAAATAAAATTATTTTAAAAAACAAAGATAAAAAAATAAAGAGGTAATAAAAATATTTAGTGTTAATATTACCTTTTTATTAAAAAAAAAGGCTTCTACCTACTTTGTAGGGCCATAAATAAGAAAAAATAAAGTAGATTAGTAAAATACTACTATAGGCATCTTAAGATCAAAGCAAAGGATAGTTTCCAATAAAAATTACCTAAAAAAATCTTAAATTGATACCCAAGAAAGGTTGATTGTGAACCAAGATCATAACCGAATCCCAAGACACAAAACCGTGCACCTACAATAAATAGAGAGTTCTTTTGTTGAGTGGATAGTAGGGTTGAAAAGCAAATTGATAAGATTTTTTTGAACATTAGTTTCAAGGTTTTTGAATTTATAATAACTTTCTGAGAGCTATGCAAAATGAGGATTCTATTTAAGTGACTTTGGTTATTGAGAAATAAAGTGGATTCACATTTTGGAGTATATTATGAGTTTTGTAGTGGATCTACAGATGAAAATTTATAGATTTGTGAATATAGTTGTGTTAAATATCTATTATAAATTTTAGCTTAATCCAATAGTTAGATCAAAGGTTATTAGAATTTAAGTGAGCTAGGATCTCAAAAATTAGATTTCAAGGATTAGTAAGAATTTTTGTGATTTTGAGCAATGTGCCAATTAGATTAGAATTTTTTTTTTAAAGCTAATTTTAACTTAGTTTTTAGAATTTTTATAAAATTTTCAAACATATGAATAGTGCAAAAAACAGATATTGATGCTAGAAGATTGAAATCAAGATTGGAAAAGAAGAACAATCGATACTAGAGATGATTAAGAGCTTTTTTTCCCAATTTGTAAGTTCAAATTCCTTCAAATTTTTTATGCTTATTTTTAATTAGTAGATCAAGAAGTATACAAATTTTAAATAAATATCATCAATTAATTTAATATTTTTGAGGTTTTAAAGCTACTATTAGATTTTATTAAGATTTTGTTAAGATTTACTTAAGATTTTATTAATATTTGATAAAGATTTATTTAAGATATTATTATTTTATTAAAATTTGATTAGAATTTAATTAGAATTTAATTAGAATTCACTTAGAATATCTTTAAGATTTTATTAGGATTTTTAGAATTATATTAGAATTTCATTAGGATTTGACTAAGATTTGAATAGGATTTCATTAAGATTTGACTAAGGTTTGACTAAAAATTGATTAAAATTTTATTAAAATTTGATTAAGATTTTTATTAGGATTTATTTAGAATTTGATTAAAGTTTAATTAGAATTTATTTAGGATTTTATTAAAATTGTTAGGTTCTTGATTAGTTGCAAAATAAAAGTTTACCTTCCATAGCTAAGTACCTAGTGCATTTTTAAACAGGACAACATGTAATATAACATTGCCATCTTTATGCAATGAGTCATTTAAGTTGAGTAGATCCATACTAATGTGTTTGATAAAAGTTGATCAAGATTAGATTGTTTGATCTAATAATTAGCTTTTTTTTATTAAGAATTTAGGTAATTGATTTATTATAGTTATTACACATTATAAAATCAATACTAACATATTAAATGGCATCAAAAATTGAAGGTATTCTTGTACAATCAATATTTTTGTTAGTGGTTACCACAATGCTTAGATGTGTTATATTTGAATCAATATTTATTATTACACTATTGCATTTGATTCTAAGATTTATTCCAAGATGTTGTGTATTTAAAAATCTTAAACCGTATTGCTCTTTTTATGTTGCTTTTAATACTTTATGTGTTTATTTTTCTTTCTTATTTAGTACTTTGGTAAAGTCCTCCTCTTCAATAATACTACCAATACCATTAGGAATAATAAAATTCTTTATTATCTTATTATTTTGAATTCTAATTATATTTCTATTAATATATTTATTTTATCTATATTATTTGACTATGTTAATATCATCATATTATCTTTTAATTTTCTTAGAATTAATTAATATTGGACACTTTTCAATATAATGCCTTATTCCAAAATAAAAATAACATCTAATTAGAAGATGATTGTAATTAATCTAGATAGTTTTTTTATTCACGTGATAGAATTTGTAATCTTTGTTTCCAATTCCTAGCCATTGCTTAACTAAACAAAAGCATTAAAAGTAAGATTCTGCAATATTTTTTTATTTTAGATCTTTACGAATGAATTTTCCAAGCCTAACTATAGCCTCTATGGCAACTTGTTTGATTTCTTCTAATAGATGTTTTAGAGCAATCTCCGTTAGGATACATAGAGCACTAAAACCAATAATAGATTTCAAGTTTTATATTACTTAAAGTTTAAATGATAGATTCTATGGCTAAAAAGTATAAATTTTAAAAGATGATTAATATAAAAAATTAAATAAGATTTGTCAAACTATTTTTTCTACCTTAACCTTTGAATACAAGAAATCTTTATCAATGATTCTAGCAATGGAGAGAGAGCCTATTTGCTTGATGATTTTGTGATAAAAACTAACTAAGAAGAAAATTTTAAAAATATAGATTCACAAAAGTGATACTTTCTTCTTACAACATACATACTACAACTTTAAAGAAATAGAATATATTCTTAATGTATATTAAAGTAAAGCATGTGAATATTTATTAGACACTCTAAATGATTTTATTTTTTATTTTTTTATATAAATTAAATAATAAGATATTTATACTTTAGAATATTTTAACATCTTTTATTGTTCTTTTGAGAAGATTTGAAATTAGAAAAATAAGTGATAGAGAAGAAGAGAGGGAATTGATATAAGAAATAAATCATGATTTGTTTTTTTAAAAAAACCAAAAAAAGCTAGAATAGTTTTACATAGAATATCATCAAAAGAAGATTTTTTTTTCTTTATGCTTCTAAAAATTTTATAAAACAATATACAATTGGTCTTATAAAAATTTAGAGATATTTTTAATTTTTATATTTAATTCTTAGACCAATTAAAAGACCATTGTTTTGAAAAAATATAATAAGTTTTAATAAGATTATAAATCTTATTAATTAAAATATTATTTAAGTATCATTTTGTAAGAATCACGTCAATGATTACAAATAGGAATGGTATTACAACTACCAAAAGCAACAATGCTAAGTGAAATGAAAAATTGAATAGGTATATTAAGTGCATTATGGATATGAATGAATAAGAACTTATTTATAGTGTTATTGAATAATGCCTTGGTTGTGCAATATTGTGATTCATAGAATGATAATATAATAAGAATATCAATCTTAGGCATATGTAGAATTAATATCTTATACTTTTAATTAATGTTAGTTCACAAAAATTAGATATGTATATATAGATATATATATATATATATATATATATATACACTAGTATAGACAACCTTTGCTTTGTTTTAGGAGTAGCAAGTTTTACATGCTCAAGTTTACTATATACAAAAAATTGTGAGATTGAATGGAAGAAGAGCATGTAAAAGAAGAGAATAGATTCGATCAACCTTGGTAGATTCTTTTATTGCATCTTCTTACATAATTGTCTACTTTGCATTTGTCTTTGACAATACAAAAACAATTTAAAGCATAAGTAAGATTTTAATATAATTCTTCAAATAAGTGTACCTTTTGTTGCAAGTATTGCCATTATATTTGAGTTAGAAGAGCCATTGCGAGTGGCTAACAGAAAAGAAATAAATTTAACAAAATTTAGCAATTGTAAGGATCCTATCTCCTCCTCCAATCACCATGTATTACAAACTTCTTTATTTATACCATAAAGACAATAAAATCCTTAGTGCCTTTTACACTTGCACTCAATCTCTAATACAACATCTTTGCAATTTGCTTGCCTATATTAGCTTTGCATTGCTGCAAAGTTTAATTTAACAGAACAAAAAACTAATAAAAATTAGTACATAGAAGACAAAATATATATATATATATATATATATATATCACATTAAAAAATTCTATAATATTGTGTCAAGAGTGATGTGTGTGCTTTGGAGAAGCTGTTGTAGCAAAGAAGAATTGTGGCAACTTTGGTGATTTATCATTTGTTGTAAATATGTTGTACTCAAGTAGGACTGTGCAAGATTGGGTGGGCCTAAATTGTCACTTGTTTTGGTATTCTTAGAGCTTGTTGGTGGATTTGAGTAAGATTTATTGCAAGAGTGTGCATAAATGGACATGACAAATGGTGTGGAAAGTAAGAAACATAACCTCCATAATGTATGCCAACTATGGGATTTAACATAGAATCAAAATTGGAAATGCTTTTGCTTTGCCTCAAGGCAGCAGGCAGGCAACAGGCTGCACAAAACTCAGTAGATGGCCATGGATGAAACCCCACGATGCGGTATGCATCCACATTATCAATTTAGGGGGATGTTTTGTCTAAGCAATCTTTTCATGAACAGAACAACTCATTCAGATCTGAATTACTGGAGGGAAGTTCAGGTTCCCTAGTTGACACCAAAGCACTAAGCCCTTTCGACAACTTAACCACAACCAATATAGGGAATGTGAGGTGTGCACAAATGCACCCATTCATTTCATCCCAAATACTATGTGCACTAATTTGACACCAATGTCGTCCGCACAATGAAGCATACAATTTTTTACGTGTTACAAATGCAAGTCATATTGCTTCACAAATCCAAGAAAATACGAGAGGCCTTACAAAACGGTTTAAATCGCTGTTAACATGAATAATAAGAATCATAAATAATCAATACAACAGTAGTCCAGTCACTGAACATGATCAACTCAGCACATAAACAAATCATCAAACTTGGAAAACTTCCAAATTTGGCCACAGCTACAACCCCGCTTTTCTAACGCATAGAAGGGTACCTTTTGCAGCTACTACAGGTAGTGGTCAGACATATTGAGACCATCTTCAAATGTTGGAATGCACGCTGGTGTAGTCTCAGACAACATTCACCAGTGCAACATCAACTTGTCGTACTAGAACAAGGCAATTGAAAATTACTCCCCTCGAATGGACCTATTTGGATCAGTGCAATAATCCAAAGTAGGTAGAACTCACTGCAACGAAACTACGCCTCCTCTCGTGTCTCTCCTCTCACTAGCACTTCACTGGTTGAGGTGGCAAATCACCTCCTCGTTACAAAACTCTAGTTACGACTGGATTCAATAGTTCAAGGTCTCAGGTAACCCGTGGCTCCTGAGCTACAGTTCAATGATCAGCAGGATCTAGTGACATCTTACTTCGTACCAATGCATCAGATCATCTGTTTAGATCGTCCGCTCATGAAACCCTACCAATACTCTGAAGGGATGGCTATGTTAGACCCTTCAGACCCACCACTAAACAACCAGTACTAGAATATGCGGGCCAAGTTGATTAAAATTGTAAGCCACATCGATTCTGGTGTTGGTAACTAGGGTAGATCAATATTTCCTCTCATTATTGACTATCTCTTGACCGGACAGCCACACTTGAACGAGCAATGTGTATCCAAGTGCGCAGCAAATGTTAAGTAAAGCCAAACGAGCAGGATTGGCACGACATGCCTCCAACATTTAAAAAACCCGATCAGCTGGTTGTCATTCTCAAAGACCATAAGTATTCACCAACTTGTCACGCAGCGTGGCATCCAAGGCTCCAAAATACTGCTCCCAGGATTTGGACTGCGACAGCATCTGCAATAGCAACAGCTGTCAGTCTGATTGCTTCAAGGAATTATCTTATATGTAAGAGGTCTCAATGCATAATAGATAAGGTTATAGAAGACCATACCTGTTTGTATCCATGTAACACTTGCGCAATTTCCAGAGAGAGCTCTTTGCTGCGAATTTCCTATATCAAAATCATAACCAGCAACATAAATGCACATAACCGCAATTTTATTAAAATAAATATGGTGTCACCTGTGGCAATATTATTACAACAGAGCTAAGACGATTACAGCTAAAACAAGTGATTGAAAAAACTAATATGGTCTAGTATCATAAAGAATAGTGCAATTTGCAAAGATAAAATTATCAGCTATAATCAAATCAAGGGCAAGACATGTCTATTGTGCTTACATGCCAGCTACCAATAGCCTCGCACATGGATACAAACGAGTTCACAGCGCCACCCGGGTTCGACCGTACCTGACACCCACCCACCATGATCAATTAGAAATTGCTTCATTCAAAACTTCAAACATTTTTAGACAGACAGGTTGTATTATAGCCAGGAAAATCATGGAAAGCATCCTATCAGTCGAAAACATTGCTTTCACTATTGCAATTACTATTCAGGTCGAGTGTATACCATAGCACACAAGCCTCGAAAAGCATCTTCCTTCTCAAAATCATCTCGTATCCTGGGGGGAGAGAAACAGCGAGCACATTGAATCTGATATGAACGAACAGGCAACTAGTATATCCAAACTAAGAGGTTGAGCAAGCAATATTACACATATACGTTCTTCCTGAACACATACAAACATCTCAAATAACTTTCTTACAAATGGACATCTCTAACATTGAGAGCATTCACACAGTATAAGAGAGAGAATCAAAGACAACAACAGGGTCTTACATGCAAAGCGCACGGCACCAGGGTTGCATGAAGTGCTCCATATGAGGAGCAACAAGCTCTGGACACACCCATCCCAGTCTTCCTAAGGTGATTGCACTATTCTCCAAGAGTGACTTATTAAGACCCTGCACAAATCTCTCGTTGAGTTGAATAATTGCAAGTTATTTGAGAAGCCACAAAAGCCAAAACTACATTATTATCCCTTACATCAAAATTACCTTCGTCAAACCGAAAAGCAGTATACACTTACCTCAGTATTGGAAAGGATGGGTACCAGTAATGAGATAACAGTCAACACCACAGGCGAAATATCACTCCTAATCTGCATTTGTCATAGCCATTGTGGATAACTAATATCGACTCCAAGACTGAGCTAAAAGATAATCAAACCACCATAATCCTAAAATAATCCACATGCAAACAAAGTCTGACATTTACAGATAAACGGTCAAATGAACTGAAGATAAGCTAGTACCAGCCCTGAAGAGTTGCTCAAAGAAACCCAATACAAAAAAAGAAAAATAAGCGGGATGATGTAAATCTTTACGTACATCTCGAGGATTCTTCAAAACAAAGAACAACTGAACTATAACGTTAATTGATCAGAGAGCATAAAAGATCAGGACTCAACCTTGACGGCCACTTCACCAATAGCCCAGCAAGCATTGTTGGCTACCGACACATTTTCTTTGACATCTTGTCCCTGCCATACAACCGCAGAACTTAGTGAGTTTAGAACACTACTCACAGTGATACACTAAGATTACGACAGTTTACAAAGAATGCTACCCACCAACTGCTTCGCCGCTACGTTGAGGAACTCTGCAAGTCGGGGTTGCAGATGCACAGCGCAAGCCTGTGATCAGTCGAACAAAGTGCCTTGGTAAGAAGACATAATCCCAACTCAAAGACATTATAGTAATACGAGACAAAATAATGAGCTGGCATTCAAGGTAATTTAAAAAACTCAAGGACATAATGATGTAATGTTTCTCAGGTGACAAACGAACTTCTAAAACATAAACTCCATACCTTGACAAGGTCACCCAAGAGGGCCAGAGCACTCTGACGTACATCCGGGGCTTCGTCAGCGCAGCACTGTAGTAACAGGTCGCGAAGATCACTTCTTGATACCTGCACCAAATGAAACAACAAAATGTTACACAATGCTGAAAGAGATGCCACAGACAATCCCCCTATTATTTACGTGGTACGAACAGGCCATGCAAATGACCACATTAAGCGTGCCTGTTAGGCACTATAACCCAGCTAAAAGTAACAACTCAACTTCTCCAGCAAAATGAACGTCAAGATATCAACTTTGACAATATACCAAGAATAAGATTGTGTGCAACAAGTTTACTATACATTAGATCTAAGAAATAACTCCTTACTAAGAAGTCAACAGCAAAAACTTACCAAGCTCTCAATGCTGCTGCCAAGGCCTTCTGCAAGACCTGATAGCAAATCTAAAGAACAAACTATAAATTCTTTGTCATAATTCACGCTCGTGTTCTGGGGATCAGCCTACATTAAAAGAAATCAATACGTTTATGTTAGATGCGGTTCATGCGAAATTTCAACATGTTTAATTAAGGTATCAAGCAAGAGCAAGTTCACCTGAGCAGGATATCATGAGATCAAAATGCAGATTTCGCAATATTTAACATCCTCAAGATAAGCATATCAGAATCAGTAACAATGATACTCTGATGTTATAACGTCACAACTAAGACATAATAACACACCTACATATCTTCAACGAAGGTAAATTAGCAAAATCCCTTCAAACTGTCTGGAAAGGACTAGGTACTAATGAGCACTTGCAAGAAAGCATTTCGTTAATACCTTAGCAACTAGATGTGTGCGAATCAAATTGATGCACCTCATAAAGACAGGCTCAGCATATTGAGTGAAGCCTGGACCAAATGCCTGGTATCATCATGCAATGATATAAGTTCTAGTGCACAACTTTACAGCATAGACCCTCAACCTGCATAGTCAGGTTGGACTGGAGCATTTACGTTAACCTAAACTGTAACAATCACGGAAAATCAGAACAGGAGAGATAAAAATTCCCAATCTGAGGGTAATGCGTAAAAGTTGCAATAACGGTAGCTTAGACAGCCAGGACATAACAAAGCCACTATACCTGCGCTATTGAAGTAAAACACTCGAGCAAAGGAAATAAATCCTTGTCATTGTCCAACAGCTGCTTCCATTTCGAAATAAGTGGCGGCATCAAAATTTCCAAATATTTAGGCTGCAAGAAGAATATGACAGTCGATAAGATCAATCGTGCAACTATGAGGCAACAGAAATTCCACCAAGCTCCATTAAAAAGCATAAGATTTTCACAACCTCAATGCGCTTGTTAGCATGCTTTTGGCATATAGTAGGAGACATAAAAAGAAATTGCTTAAGGGAAAACAAAGGAATTACACCACTTACATTATTGAGCTCACTGCCTACAGCGTCCGCTAGTGTGCCAATAGCATCGTATAAGATACGCAAATTCCGCCTCTGCAACAAAAAAATTACTGTCAAGACTATAAAACAAAATAGCACAAACCTTATAAGCAACGATAGGCTTTATGAGTTCGCAACAAATATTAGATGGGCTTATGATCCTACCGATCTCAATTAACTAAATGCTTTTACTAGTGCCCTCTACCCGTCCACCATGTGCTCATATGCAGGTGGAGTATTATGCATTAAAACGATATTAAAAGAATTACACACGAACCACTGCAAGAGTCCGCAGATAACACAACATCCTGATCTCGAAGATTTCAAAATCCACACCTGATAAGTTCCGAACGCGTACATAAGATGCTGCAGTATGAGTTCAAGCCTAGGGGCTAAGTCTTCAGCAGCCTCCTGAAATTTGGAAAGAAAGGATGGAAGTCATGAAACAGCGACATAATCGATGACCACTAAAACGGCCACAAGCCTACATCCCAACTTAGTCACGTTGCCAAATAAAACCGCACAAAATTATTCAATCACTTGTATGCAACATACAACCAATGATAACAAAACTTAGTTCATACGATAAAGACACAGTAAAGCAAATACCTCTTCAAGAGTAGCAAATGCAGAGCAGGCAGCCTCCTGGACGCGCTTATGAGGATCCAAAATTCGGCGGAGCAATCCTTTGAGTATTGCATCGAACTGCAACTGTCCCTCTGGAGACTGTGCAACCTGATTTGCAAGCAGCAGTACACAGCTTACTAAAAGTCCACACATCGTATGTGATTATCAACACTCTCTTGTTCTGGTTATTTGTAGCGCTTCATGGCATGAATGATAAAGCACCAAAGCTAAATTCACAATGTTCTAGCGAAGTTGCACCTCAGCAATCCATTTGCTATAGCGAGAAAGAGTCCAACACGATATACTCCGCACAAGTGGCCGGGTATCCTCCATAAACGATACAAGATAGACTACGATCTGAAAAGCACGGCCCACAAGCAACCGGATTAAAGTCATTAGCTACCGTCTAAGCAGAATGCACAATCCTTGAAAAGATATAAATAAGAAGCAAATGGCAAATCTTTTCCAACCAAAACAGCAAGTGACTGGCATTTAAACGTAAATGAACTCAAATGTTCCTCTAACTTGCAAGATATCCCAACTTAGTGACTAGGCTCTACCACCAATTAATTATCGAACAAAAAACAAAATATAAGGTTTGCCGATTATTAAAAAGACCAATACGTGCACTGCCTCCTGATACACCAAGAAAGAGTTATATGCAGAGGCACAATGACAGATATTATCCTGCAAACTGCAAGTGCTACTGCACCATGGCACGCCCAAATTTATCTTACTTGTGCAAGATGGGGTGATAGGCCTGATATGCAGCCCTCAGCAACAGCGCCTAGAGCTAAAATTGCAGCCTCCTTTTGTACCCATGCCGATTCTTCAGTTGTGGAAAGTCTCACCTACAGCAACAGCTACTCATGAGCAACATGGTAAACACCACTTGACAGTTCAGTAAAGACTATAAGAAATTGGATAAAGTTGTACCTGCACAAGGGGCAGAAGAATTGGGAGAATTTCATCCCCAAATACTGTTGATAATATATCTAGTCCAGCAGCACTACATTTCCGCAAATTCCACGAATTTATAATATCAGCGTCATCATCATCCTGCACTCGCAAGGTGACATAGGCGGCAATTGCAAGAGAGGTTATTACACTTGTTATACATTGTACCAAAACGCCATTGCTATTACTACATGTAACACCACTCTTCTGTCACTAAAATGACAGAAATTCATAAAACTCTTATTAATTCTCGCTCTTAAAAATAATGATATCTATGACAAACAATTATGTCAACAGAATTAAAGATGCACAAGGTTTGCTATCGTAATTCTACTTGACTATTCATCCTAATGAGTAAAACCAACCCGAAACAAGGACTAGCGAGTTTGAAATGTAGCACAGCAATGCTGTGTACCTCATCCTCTTCAGCACCATCAGCAGCCCCCATTATCCGCGATTGATGAAACCTGGGCTTAATATCCTGAAGAACATAAAATCAATCAGTTATTGCGAGTCAACACATTGAGAATTTTCGGGATTTGACAACATACGACAGGTTGTTTACAGCCAACGTAAGGCTTTATTAAAAATTGTAGCCTACAGAACCAGACAACAGTCTGTACCTGGTCTCTGTCAGGTGCATTCTCATCTTCCTGCAAGATGCACAAGACATATTTCACGTCAAAAAGACAATTCTTCAAATAAGCTGGGTATCAGACACAGCATATGATGACATATGTCGTACTCTCATTAGCTTCAGATTAAAATCAAAGACAACTCTTACAGGAACTCTTATGTTACCATCTCTCAAAAGGGGAATCATAAACGTTACAATCAGAAGAGGCGTTTGAGAAAATAACAATAATTATGATTGCTGCGTAGAGAAACGTTGCAAACAAATAAAATAAAATAAAATAAAACAAAATAAAACAAAACAGACATCTTTCTTTGCAAAGCAAAAATCACAACAAACGGGATTGATGACTTGTAGCATCTCACATCCTCGTCTTGCAAAGCTTCATCGTCGTCCGCATATACCATGTTGTCCAGTAAAATCTGTAGTATCCATAATACGATCATTACGAGGAGACCAACACAACAAAATTGCTCCATCACATCCAACTTCACAACTAAAATTTAGGTTCAACAACGCACATCAAGGTCACGATCCTGATCCTCTAATCAGGTATAATCCAGGATATATCACTCGAAACGAATGCTTGGATATACAAAAAACAACTTCAATGGTGGTGTAGATCTACATAATGTAGGGCAATAAGACGCATGCATAAACGATCTGAAATTCTATTGCTCGGAGAAGATGCTCGACATAAGATCATGTCCTAGGACTAGCATCTCAATGAGAAAACTTATACCGAATCCTTAGGAAGCAGTCAACAACATACTGACTTACATCGATAAGGCGTGGCAAAAATTCTCGCAGGAAGTCAGGTGGAATGTGTGCTTCACAGAATGCAGACCTACAGGTAGCAACTTCAGTTAACCACTTTCAAAAACAATCTTCCAAGGCTACTGACACAATTCTTTCTTAGGGCGCAGCATTGCATGCAACAGAACAATAAAGAAGTAGATTGTTAGAATACAGCTCTGTGTGCAAACATCTCAGCTCACCAAAACTCGCAAGCCTCCAACGCCACATCCCTATCAGAATCTTTGTTGGCTTGAAGCATATATTCAATAATATTTTTCATATGAGGCTGCATTCACCAATGCATATGATATTTATATAGCTGATATTGTTAACAGAAACAATAATATCTCAAATTTGATTTGACTATTCATGGGACAACAGTCAACACTGCCCTGCACACGATCTACCTACAGAGATCTATTCACACTTTTCTCGAATCTTACGATAACGTTTCAAACAACAAAAAATGGAATGAAGAGCTACTACTGAGACATAGAGCTAGCTTATAAGTACTCAATACATACCTGTAGAGCACTAGGCTGCACTTCCAACAATTGCACCAAAGCAGCACAAACCTGTATGTTTTATAGGAGTACAAGGATGAGAAAACATGTACAGTCATGACTCATGTTCTTAGAAAAGGATTTGGTGACAATGCCTACTAATCGATGAGCACATAGAGAAAGCTTCAAATTATTCAAAATTCACTTAGCAGGCACTGACCACCTAAAAAAAATTCAAGAACAAAACATACCAATTTTCGAACATCTCCAGAACTATCATTTGCAAGAGAAAACAATCCTTGCAAGTATTGACCCATATTGATAAATAGTGCCTGCATTCGAAACGCAACTGTGAGAAAAAAGATGCAAACGTATATTACAATCTTAATTGCACCTAAATACAAGAATAAGAACCAGGAAGAAGTAATAAACAAGATAGGATAGTAAGTAGTAAATAAATACTTAATATCCATCCAAGTTGAAATCAACCCATGAACCAGCGATATTTAACCAGACTCAGAGACATGTTCACTCTTCCCTTATGTTTCGTTACGAAGACAGTAAGAATCAACTTACAGCTGGCAAAAGGACGATAAACTGATTGACAGTGCCCAAAGATAATTTCCGCAACACCGCATATTCAGAAGTGAAAAACTGCATTGAAATCGCAAAAGATCAGAAGTTGCAAGGTTAAAAAATCAAGCTTCAGGTGATAAAATTTACTCCGGCTACTTCTGCTGCAATTCAAAGTGAAGAACATATTCAAAAAGAGAGTAGAAGACTTCTGTTCGTACCTGAAGCAGTCTAGGAATGAAGATAGATATCGGACGGTCTGCAAATCCTGGCACCTCGGAGTCGAGCATTTCAGGTAAATCTTCAGCAATCTGAAATATCACGAAGTCGATAGTCAACAACTGTCCATATTTCCAACCTGACAATTAAGCCCAGTAATATCCCATCACACTAAACGTCATCGTTCATACCAAGAACGAACCTTCTCCCCAAACCCAGGATCTGCACAGTGAATGCTTGCAGAACTGAAGATATTAGCATTTAGCTCATACTCTGGTCATCGAGAAAACAAAAAATTACAATAATCTTGAGCTATGAGTTTTAGAGATTTTAGACACGCCACAGCAGATGTTTGCAACTTGAAACCATCCAACCCGATGAGGAGAAGCAAAGTCAGAAATAAGTGTCTGTAATCTCACAGAACAAAATCAAAATAAAATTGGCCCCAAAGGATAGAATTGACCTTGAATAGAGCGCCAAGCGCACCCTCCATGTGATTGTAATCATTACTATCCAGGCATTGAACTAATGCTTGATAAAGCTCAGGCCAACTCTGAAAACCACCGTGCTGCACCACAACACTAACTATAGTGCCAACAGTGGTTCTTACACCAAAATCTGAGGATCCGAGACAGGGCAACACTTCGGCCTTGATATACTGGAGGTGAGCAGGTTGAATTAACTGGTAATTGTTTCTCAAATTATTCTTCAGGAGCAACCCTGCCGCTTGCCGGATATTGACGGCATCTCCCTGCAGTTAACAAGATGACAGTATTTCAATGCACCCGGTCAATACTCATCAAGAATGAGCTCTCTAGAATTATGCGAAACGAACTTAAAGTATATAATACTCCGTTTACCAGTAAACATGAGTCCTGAAACTACGGAGGGTACACAAAGACTCGGACAGTGATGATCCTAGCGACCTGGCAATCGACTAGCCCAAGGCATTAGATCATACATAGGCCTGCTAATTTCTTGCAACACAAATCGCCAGCAGTTGTAAAGCTATCAATTCGAGTGCTCATCCAAGATTCAAGACATGAAACTTGAACAGTACAAGGTATGCACTCAATAGATCTCCTCAAACCGCTTACTAGGATACTGACACATCTATCAAGCAGATACTAGGGACCAATAACAAGTCTCATAGCCCAACGGCTGTACGCAAACTCTAGGAGTAAACCCACGAAAATTAGGTCAACCAACGACTACAACACCTTACAATCGCTCCAGCAATGAACTCCGCCACTGAGGTTAAAAGGCGAACAACATTGCATACATTAACGACAATGAACTGATCCTAATGTGCTGCTAATGTATTAATATTGCTGAAAGTCCGATAGAATTCTTGTAAAAATTGAGGCGCCTCAAAGACGCCTCAAAGAAAAACGCCGTGAAGTTCTATAGCACGAAGCTCTACACGAGCGAAGGAGCAGCTAGAAATACCCGGTTCGGCAGTTTCAAGTAAAATCAAATGGCACTGGACAAATTCGATTGCCATCACATGGAAATTGTGCTATCTCAGCTGCCACCTCGACAATCAACTCAGCACTCATCGCTGCAGTGATCAAGACGAACCTCAGCACGACATAAGATGAAAGCGAGATAATTGTTGAAATCTGGCAGCTGGCTGCACCGCTGGTGCTGTTGCCAGATACGCGACTGATCCACAGTCGGCAATCGATACTGCTCTAGCAATCCGCAAATCTCCTTCAACCCGTCCTCCTGTGGATGCCATGCGGCCGCCGCCATGCTACCTCCGTCCATGCCCCGTGGAACCAAATCCAATCCAGCACTAACAGTGCCACCAATCCCCTTCCAAGCCCCTCTGCTCCAATCCGCTCTATACAAATCGCCTCAACCTCATCCTCCAACCTCCAGCACCTCCACTCCAACACCAAATCTGCACACAGTCATCGAGCTTCGCAGCAATCAATCCTATGCTGCCTTGACAACTACCCTGCTGCGTTCACGACGAGATAATTCGGCGCAAACGGCACCAAACAATCCGCTGCGAGGCTCCTCGCTTCAGCTACACAAGATGCTTACTATCATCAATCAACCGAAGAACAAACGACACTAATCGCTACCTCCCTAGAGCATGAAATCGAACCTTTGCGAAGCTTAATACTAGGGCTCACGCTCCGCGACCATGACCAACGTGGTCCTCAGCTTCCTTCCTGCTTTAGCTTCTGCCTCCTGCTGCACACGCTACCATACAGCGGTCGCTCGGAGATTTCTTTGACTGTCCATCGGACGGTGAAGTACTTCTCTGCATGAGGAAGCGGTCGCCAACAGAGAATGAGGCTGACTGGAGAGCGGTCGAGTCAGTCGATTTTAAGGGGCTCCTATTTTCGCAAGGATGGGGGTTGGACGAGTCGGTAACTTGGTAGGGTTACCTCACCGTAAGGGCGGCGACCGAAGGACGGTGCGGACTCTACCAACGTCTGGGCCTTTGGATGACTTTCGCCTCCGTCGACGAAGTCTCGAAATGAACGATCCAATTGGCCTAGGGGCCTGGAAGCTTCCTCAAAGCTCTGACCACAGCTCATTCTAGGGCAATATATTTTATCTTCAATACGTAATTAATAATTTACTCCAAAAATTATTATAATTTTGGTTGAAGAATTTTTTTTAATTATTTTATGCAAAATATCATAAATTTATGAGCGATAATATATAATACATTATACTATATTTAATGTGTTTTTATTTGTGAAATTATATTAGTATCTCAAATATTTTTTATTGAAGAAAACTGTAATTCACTGTTAATATTTATCAGTGTCCTTTTATGGTCACTCATGATATAATTATTGTTTCACCTTAACTATATTATGTATACCAATACTAGTCATAATAATAATAACAATAATAATATCAATCAATTCAAAAGTGGTTTTTTATAAACTTATGAACTTCAGGATCTTTAAGACATAAAACTGAATAACACTAGCATAATTAGACCTGGCCATAAACTTCAATGTATGGTATGATGAGTATATTAATGTGTAGGTTTTAAAGATTGAATTAATGTTATTTGAATTGTTTTTGTTTTTAGAATTCATGTCAACTTGTCACATTTATTAATCAGAGTATTAACAAAGTGTTATCACAACAAAACATTGTTTTGAAGTGAACAAAGGATTAAGTTTTCATTTGTAATGCATTTTCAAAATTGTCCAGTATTTTGTATAAATGCATGTACAAATTACCACACTTAAATCATAATATGAAACAATATTACATAAGCACGTATAATCCAGTGAATTAAATAAGGGTATCTAACAGTATTCCTAATATAGTATTTTCAGGAGAAAAAAATTCAAAAAAGGGGCAAAGAAGATAACTAAGATATTTATCACTGTATTAGTTCATTTAAGAACTTGAGTATTATTAAGTATTTACAGATTAGTTGTGTAATAAATTCACCAAAAATATTGCTTCACTTATGAATTGATTATACTGTGATTTTTTTATTCTTCTTATTATATATATATAAACACACATATATAAAAGGAGAGTGAGGAAATTTGAAATCATAGTTGTACCTCTTTAAAATCCAAAAGAATCACAGATTCTAGAAAATTGATTGATTGATTGATTGATTTTTTTTATTTTTAATTATTCCACACGTTTCTTTGTATTTAAAGCTTTCAGTCTTGTCTTTTTGCTTTGTCTATAAAACAATTCGATCTTTTTGAACAAGCACACAAAACAATAACATTTTGCGTGCAACTTTCTTCAAAATAACTACAGGTTACATCATTATTCTTTCATTACACTTATGCTTTATTGTATTATATTTCAAAACCATAATATATTTCAACCATGTAATTTGAGATGGTAAATCATTGTGAATCATGAATTCACATATTACTCACATTTACCCATATATATATATATATATATATATGTGTGTGTGTGTGTGTGTGTGTGTGTGTGAGAGAGAGTAATATCAAAAAATCAAAACAAAAACATGATCATATGTCCACATCAAAGATGTTATTTGGAAGGAAATTAATTGCCAACTACAACTTAGACTTTGGTTGATTCAAATGTGTGATGCATGTGATTCTTTTGGAATAACATTAAATTCTTTTTACAAGCATTAACAGATGTGCACATGAAATCTGGATGGTGATGAAGACTTCAAAGTCAACAATGGCAGAGTCAAATTCATCTCTTAGTGTGTGCTTGTGTTTGCATGCTATGCATAGTTTATAATTTTGCAACTGTAACATAAAATGTTATGTTACTTGAAATGTTATTTTCAATAAAATCATAATTTTGTTGCTAAGAAAATGTCCATGGTTTAAATGCAAGAGTTGGAGTAGAAAGCTATTTAGTCATTCATTGTTTATGTGTAAGGTCATGTCAAAAGTTTATCAATGTTTTGATGGATCTTTAATTATGGGGAATACATGATTCTTTTTTGTTATTGGTTTTGTTGTAAAATATTCAAATTATTATGCAAAAAAATGAAATGTATATGAAAAAATTCAAAGAATTGAATTAAATGTATCAAAGTACAAAATATTTATGAAAGCGTGAGATTGATATGATTAAAGTGGAATTGACCAAATTCAAAATGATTTCACTCTTATTTTTTTACTAATAGAAACTATCTCAAAATCATTTTGTGGTGGTTTATCATCAATAATTAATTACTAATAATAACATATGTTCAAAAGGCTTTTTAAATGTTTATATGTTATAATATGCTTCCATTAAAATTCCACAATTTTTTTTCCTTTGTTTTAGTCCTAAAAAATCACATATAGCAGTATCTTTGATGTAGTGATTTTAAATTTGATTTTGCTGCAATATAACATACGGTTTTATGAATAGGTGTTAAAACCAAATACTTTATGCTATAATATAAAATATAAAAAACGAGTATTCTCAAAAACTTAACAAACTGCAATTAAGACTGATGATGTCCCAGACAGCAAGTTCAGTAAAAATGACAGATGTGATAACATGAATCCAATAATGTAATGGCAATTCGTTTTATGAAATAAATATCATGAATGGCTCAAATACACAACCATTCATTTTGATAAAAGCTGAAAAAGTACCAATACCCAACATATTTCACTCCCTGCAATTTTAAAATCTGAAATTCATGATGCAAATTTACACATCATTCCTGTTTAATAAACTTATCATCCGCAGAAGATATATTAAAAATAACTTAAAGGCTATGATCTAATACATATGATAGGCAAAACACTTGGAACGTTCTCTGAATTCCTAGAGAACACGACGCACTGACACCAGGGCATTGCAGCGGACATCAGAAGGCGGGTATATAGGGGTATTATTTTGGACATAACAGGATACGGATATCGAGATTGCGGGTCCTCAGGGGCGTCCAGGCCCCCGGGGGAAGGTTATCCAAGCCGAGGCAAGCGTGCATGTCATCCGGAAAACGGGTGGTTACAGAAAAGTGGAGGGGGAGGGGGAGGGGGAGGGGGGGTTGGGCCCCAAAACCCAAGCATCGGACAAGGAAGGAGGGGTTAAGGATTTGAGAAGCTTCTGGACTGAGCTCTGGAACCCTGTTCTCCCTCATTCTCTAGAGCATTCTTCCTCATCTTCCCTTCCTGCCTTCCCTGGCCTTGTGGAGTTAAAGTCCAGCCCCGTAGTATCCCCCGTTTGCATTCCCTTGCCTTATCCGTGTAGAATTTCTCGGCGTACGTCTCATCAGTTGTCGCCACTTCGGTGCTCCTGCTGTGAGATTGCAATTCTGCTCTCGGTGGTGTAATTGAGTAGTTTTGTAGATTAGAGAGGAGGTTGTATCATGGCTGCTGCTGCTGCTGCTTCCATGGCCATAGCCGGGTCTGCCGCTACTGCTTCTCTCAGGGTAACCTCTGAGAGCCGGGCGCCTTCCTCCTTGAGTTCTTCCTCTGCCATTGGCCGCGTGGGCTTCGGTGGCGCTCTGAACCAGCGGAGGCAGCGGGTTGTGCACCGCACGACGGTTAAGGCTGCGAAGGAGCTGCACTTCAATAAGGATGGCTCTGCTATTAAGAAGATGCAGGTGAATACCGGATTTTGGATTTCAACTCAAGTAGTGTGAGTTCCGGTGGCCACACTGTTGCCGGCACCTCGGCTGATGAGAGCTGTGCAAGGGAGTCTGTGCTTTGTGATTGCAATCCCTTCGTGCAACCGAACAATGCTTCATGAATTCGTGGAAGAGTGGAGAATGTGTGCCCTTTGTATACTTTGTTCGTTTTTAATCTCTTCTTCTTGAACAGGCTGGAGTTGATAAGCTCGCGGATCTTGTTGGTGTCACCTTGGGCCCTAAGGGTCGCAACGTCGTGCTTGAGAGCAAGTACGGGTCTCCCAAGATTGTGAATGACGGCGTCACCGTAGCCAAGGAGGTTGGTGATTCTTTTCCTTCTGTGAGGTTTAGTTTCACTTGGATCAATCCCTTGAGAATTGCGATCATGATTCTAACGTACACTGAGTGACGTACTTGTTCATAGTGATTCTAAAATCCGTGCAATTGACGTTGAGACCGAACATGGGTAATGTTTAGGTCGAGCTCGAAGACCCAGTGGAGAATATTGGAGCTAAGTTGGTGAGGCAGGCATCTGCGAAGACCAACGATTTGGCTGGAGATGGCACCACCACTTCCGTGGTTCTTGCACAAGGACTCATTGCCGAGGGTGTCAAGGTAGCTTTAGTACCTATCTGAGTGCCGTCTTGCTCTAGTGTTTGTTGTTCTGGAGCACCTGTTTCGCTCCATTTCCTCAATTAGATAGAAGTTTAGCCAGAGGCATGGGCTAATCTTGTTAACCTTTTCGCGACCAGGTTGTCGCAGCAGGAGCCAACCCAGTTCAAATTACTAGGGGCATTGACAAAACTATTATTGCCTTGGTGAAGGAGCTGAAGAGCATGTCTAAGGAGGTGAGTGATGACGTGCCTCCTCTAAAACAGTTCCTCACTTCTTTCTGTATTTCGTTCTGGGGGTTTCTCTAAGCGAGTTTTTGTCTTCAAGTAAAGCTTGTGCCGTTTGGTTCTTCCCTTTCTGTGCAGTACACGGCTGAATTGGATGTCTTTGTCAGGTAGAAGACAGCGAATTGGCTGACGTTGCTGCTGTTAGTGCCGGCAACAACCCTGAAGTTGGGCAGATGATTGCCGAAGCTATGGGCAAGGTGGGACGCAAGGGTGTTGTCACCCTGGAGGAAGGGAGGAGTGCTGAGAACAACTTGTACGTGGTAGAGGGTATGCAGTTCGACAGGGGCTACATTTCCCCCTACTTCGTGACAGACCCGGAGAAGATGTCTGTGGAGTACGACAACTGCAGGGTACGCACTAACAGCCTCTCAAATGCCCATGGAATATGTTCATATTTTACGATATGCTTCAAGGTCTTGTCAAGGTTTGTGTACATACATGAGATAACCAAGAGACTTGGGAAACAAGGAAGTGTGTTCAAGTGTTTCGTCTCTAAGTTGATGTGACAGTATTTGGTGTCCAATGAGTCAGTTCAACAGCACTCTCCTCGTACTTGTAAACTTTGTGACGTTAGTATTGACTGTTCGGGTTTATCCTTGACTGAGTTCATATTACGATGGGTCTTGCAGCTCCTCTTGGTCGACAAGAAGATCACCACCGCTCGTGATATGATTGGGATTTTGGAGGAAACCATCCGCGGTGGATTTCCACTCTTGATCATAGCTGAGGATATTGAGCAGGAGGCCCTGTCTACACTAGTGGTCAACAAGTTGAGAGGCTCACTTAAAGTTGCTGCTTTAAAGGCACCTGGTTTCGGTGAGAGGAAGAGCCAGTACCTGGATGACATTGCCATCCTCACTAGTGCAACCGTGGTCCGCGATGAGATTGGTCTGGCCCTTGACAAGGTTGGTACTGAAGTGTTGGGTACTGCCGCCAAGATTGTCCTTACCAAGGACTCAACCACGATTGTTGGAGATGGCAGTACGCAAGATGCAGTTGAGAAGCGTGTGGCCCAAATCCGCAACCTTATTGAAATCGCCGAGCAAGAGTATGAAAAGGAGAAGTTGAATGAGAGAATCGCTAAGCTGTCTGGAGGTGTGGCCATCATTCAGGTACTAATCACCTTAAATTTGTAGCTTATACTTCGATTTTCTAGCTCTCTGAGATTCGAGCACTGAACATTGTGCTTAATGCCCGATTTTGCTGTTTATTTCAGGGAGGGCTCCCATTGACTTGAGACTTTCTGTGCAGGTGGGAGCTCAAACCGAGACAGAATTGAAGGAGAAGAAGCTCCGTGTTGAGGATGCGCTGAACGCCACCAAAGCCGCTGTGGAGGAAGGCATCGTTGTGGGTGGAGGATGCACTTTGTTGAGACTGGCCAGCAAAGTGGATGCAATCAAGGAATCTTTGGACAACGACGAGCAAAAGGTGAGAGTTATTAATGCAATTCATATAGAATTACGGATTAGAATAATTGATATGGGGGAAGACTCATATTATTCATTCGTTTAAAAGTAGACTTAGTAATAGTAATTGCTTGATTGGGTCGAAAAGTGACATTAACTAATCTTGTTACTTTTCCTCTTGACAGGTTGGTGCAGACATCGTGAGACGGGCTTTGTGCTACCCTCTGAAGCTTATTGCTAAGAATGCCGGCGTGAACGGAAGTGTGGTGGTTGAGAAGGTTGGTGCTACAATTTATATGTTTCTGGCATACGATGATTTTACATGTTTTTGGTGGGTTACGTCCCAGCGTCGCTCAGTGAAGCGGGAGAGCTTGATTGTGGTTTTTCGCTATTTAATTTTCAACAATTTGGTTTGATGACAAACAGGTTCTAGCCAATGAAAACTCATCCTTCGGTTACAATGCTGCTACTGGTGTGTACGAGGATCTCATGGCCACTGGTATCATCGACCCTGCTAAGGTTGTTAGGTGCTGCCTGGAGCATGCTGCCTCGGTCGCCAAGATCTTCTTGACCTCTGACGTTGTGGTTACTGAAATCAAGGAACCAGAGCCTGTTCCAGCTGGCAACCCCATGGATGCATCAGGTGCGTCCCTGATACAAGCTACATTTGCCGAAGCTTTTATTCATATTTGATGCAGTCAAGTTTTAACTAGTTCGCTTTACTCAAAGGGCTTTCGTCCAAGTAATGTAAATTCTATGTCTTGTTCCAAATGGCTGAAAGACGAGTATATGTGGGATGGTTGCAGGATATGGTTATTAAGGAGTTGAGCATTTTGAATAATGCTTCTGATTTTTAAAGCAGATTTTTTTTAGTTGTAATATTGAGATGGCGACTCTGTAGCAGAAACGGATGTGGAGCGTAGCTAGGCTCAGTAGTGAGATGGTTGCCTTATCTTATAATGCAACTCTTCTTGTGAAGAGCAGCTACCCTGCTAGATGGAATTAGAACAAGAGGTCACGGGAATCATTCAAAGATGTCACACAACTGCTAGGACACATGTAGACTCTTACTAGGTACGTAGATTTCTCACGTCTAATGGAAATTTACAGATTCATTTCTTGCTACCTGCTCCCGACACCCAGTGCTCCCAAATTCACAGTTGTTGATTTTGCTTGTGGTGTAAAATGTCTAAAAAGTGGGTCGCTTCGTGGTTTGTGGTTTTCCTTTTCATCTCAATCTCTAAAACCACTAGTTTCTTCAATCATCTTGTAGCATTATTGCATAGCAAATCTTATCCATTACACTTGCTCGTGGATCGCCAATTTAATTGAAAATTGTTCACGAATATTTTGCTCCCTCAATAAGTGTTGTGAAGCGTTTAAAACTTAATCCATGGATTGGTAGTGTATCAGGTTCATGTTAAGGGTTGCGTAATGCTCCTGATAGGAAATGAAACATGACCTTTGGTCTGTGGAATATGATACATGCGCAATATATAACTCTGTTGATTCACATCTGGTTAAACTGAACTTGCCACGTGAATAGAAGACTATTCATGAACTGTTATTACCCAATTGTATCGTAAGTTCAATTGAAAAAATCACAGAAAAATTTGTCATTACAATACGTGTTGCCACTCTCTTTCAGTTAATTATGTGATGGAGAATTCCTCGGCAGTGATCAATTCGTTAATTGGATATAGTAACCGATAGAACAATTAAATAGATTCCAAAACAGCGCTCATACGTTTATTGAACACAGTAGATGTAATGCTAAAATGAGAATATTAACTTGCTATTGTAATGATATTGAAATACTCATTTTTTGTGTTCGAATTGAACGATTATCATATGAGTAAATGAAGACGTATGCAATACACACATACATATATATATATATATATATATATAACTTTTTGCCAATTTATATCTAAATAGTCATTAATTTTTATTTTATTTTATTATTTTTACTTTTGTTTGTGAAAATGGTTTCTTGTCATTTATTTGCATTTTTGTAACGTTTAGGAAGTCTTAAAACTATGACCATAATTTGATATATGTGTTGAATATATTTTATAATTTATTGCATTACTGAATATTCTTCTTTGGATTGTTGTTGAAAAATAACAGTAATAGTATTGTAATCACAATGATCTACTTGATTTTTGAAGTTCAAGTGTTAATTGCAATGTTTCTCTAAGAAGAAAATAGAGTAGGTGTTGAGAGTGATGATTGAATAATTATAGTCACTCACATTGTTCCATGAAACATTGAAATGAACAAATAATACAATCAAACACAAACATCTTACAATCAAATCTATGGTTACAACAGAAAACACAGCAAGAATGTTGGCTTTTCTTTTGTTGTTTAAAATCTTAAAGAATTATTAGGAGTAGATGTTTAATGTTTTTTAAAAAATAATTTTAATCATAAAAATTTGGATATAAAAATTTGTTGCAATTTTATAACTTCAAAACTATTCACTAGTTGAATATGCATTGATCCAATTTAATCAGTTTTGGCTATAAAAATTAGAACTAAAGTTTATATAATGAATTTAGACAAACCTGATTTAAATCAAATGATATTGTATATATATTTTGACTTATTTACTTATATATAAATATCTAGTTATTTGTTGATTGTAGTTTCTTAGATAAATAGTATTGTAAATGCAATGATTTAAGTATTTAAACCAAGCATTTTAAATTAGATGTTTATTTTGAAATGTCATTAAGCATGTATTAACTAGCTTGGTTAACTAAGAGCAGTTTGGAAGAATCAACACAACAAAGAGATTCAAGCCAATAGGATTTGGACAATAGAAGGCAAGTTAGAAATACCTAATCCACATAAAAACCAAACATCCTAAAGTTTGGGTTAGATCAGATTAGGTCAAGAAAGTAAGTACCTGCTAACAAAAAGGCAGTTTTTTGCCAACAGTTAATCAAAGTAGTATAAGTAACCACCAAGGTCAATGGTTAGAGGTAGTATGAAGTACGAGACATGATTGTTATTGCTATTGTTCTTGATTTTAGAGTTCTTTTCAAATTGATTGTAAATACATGCTACTTTATGAATTATTATATGTCCTCTATTGTTTGATCTAAGATAAGTCCTTGCATAAATATATATATGCATTATATATATATATATATATATATGCATATATATCTATTAAAGTTGAGTTGTATATAGTTTAGCTCAAGCTAGTAGTTTAGTGCAAAATTTCTCTTATCATTAATTTTAATTACATTATTTAATCAATATAATATCTAAGATTAATAGCATGCAATATTAATTTTATTTATTTTAAAATAATATCTCATGATTTAAGAATATATGCATATATATATATATATATATATTAGAATTTACTCAATATAAAATCAAAGTTTGCTTGTATTTGAAGAAATACAAGAGTATTGGTGATTGATGTTTGTTTTGAATTATTTCACATTAAGATCAATGAACCTCAAAGGTGTTTGCTTTTATTTTATATATTTTTATTTAAATAACATAAAAAATAAATAAAAAATAAAAACTCTCATAACAAATAATTATAATATAGTCTTATTATCTTATGTAGCAATTTAACTCTGTAGTATAAAATTTTAAAAAAAGAAGTAAGAAAATAAAAATAAAAAAGATCAAAAAAAAAAATCTATCTTGCACAATTTTTTTTAATATATTAATTTGAAATTTTATCTTTTAATTTAAATGATTATATCTTGGTATGATTATTAAATATATATATTTGTAATATATATATATATATATATATATATATAAAAGTACACACCTTTGAGGTTCATTGATGCTATATATATATATATATATATATATATTTTATATCCTAAAATTATTATTAAAACTAACATTCAATTATTAATTTATATGTTAAATAATTAAATATTATTATTAAAAAATTCTACAAGACAGAGTTATTCAATATATATATATATATATATATATATTGGCTGTAATGGATTTTTATTTTCTCAAATACAAGTTTTATTTCTTAATTTGACTAAATATAAATGAAACATAATAGAAATTTCATAAAAATGAAAAAGAAGTGAATGTAGATTTTACTTTTAGATTTTAAATTTATAAAGTAGGACTTTTGTCTAACAATCCCTAAATTGGATAGATGGATGAAAATCATCCTACAAGATTTCATCTACAAGGATTGAGTTTGGGAGCATATGGCTATGCCTTTGTCTACTGCCTTCTAAGTTAGGATAATGGGTAGGCATTAAGTTGGGGAGGAGAGAGAGGGGGATCGTAGTTTTTTCATAAACAAATAGGAATTGCATTTGAATGTGTAGTCAAATTTATTTGTAAAGGCTCAACAATTTGGCATAATAGGTTCATCTCACCATTGGGATCTTAAGTTCAATCCCAAGTGTTAGCATAATCAAATTATGTTAAGTGTATTATACAAATTTGTTAAAACTAGTTTTAGTTACATTTTTACACCTTTTTGTGGAGGAGGCATGCTAATTTTTTTTGAACTTATCCAAATTATTCAGTTGGATGAATATAGATTTCAAATTCTCATCTCTCTACTATTCAATTCAAAAATTGATTCTCAATGGCCATAAAATAGAGGTAAATGTATAAAAAAACACCTTAGATATTGTAATCACTTTAGGTTAATTGGGTTATAAAATTGAGATTTATTTTTATATATATTTCTAGTACTTTTGAATTTTTACAATGCAACGTTGACAGTTTTGAACTATTTTTTGAGAAAAAGTAACTCTGAATAATGTCCTTTGGTAATTTGGTAATTTGTTATAAGAATTCATAAATAAATAAAATGTAAGAAAATCTGTTCAAGTTTATACATGTATATATATACACATTCATATACACACATGCAATCTGGTAGAGACATGTGGTGCTGAACACATAAATAATTAATGCAGATTTCAATTATTGGAATGCTATAGAGACATCTCATGTGAATATCTCATGAGTTTTAAATTCTAATTGTTGAAGTGAAAGTAAACTTTCAACCAACGACGGTGCTTGTTCATGTCGCTTATTTATTTGTGCATTGTTTGTCTCCCATATACAATCCTTCTCATTTATTACATATGCATGCAAATAAAGAGAGACTAAGTAGTGTAATATCATCACGAAAGATTATACATACAAAGGCACATAAGTCGTCATCGCTTTTGCAGCATGGAAGAGTTGCCAAAGCAAACCTTAAAACAGAGAGTGCAGCTTCGAACCCTAAAATACTCCTGCACATACTCGTGCTGCTGCTGCTCCTCCGATTGCACATCCACAGCATGACTTATGGCATCTTCTTGTGCGCAAGATCCTGCGGCGATGCACACAACGCAGAAAAATGAAACAACGGCTTGGCTTGATCTAGACAGCCATCGTAGCCAGCTCGCCCTGTTGCTTCTCCGCAGCTGAATGTGATGCATGCAGCCAGGAGCAGTAGGAGAAGGAGGGGGAGGAAGGAGGGGGAGAAAGGAGGAGGACGAGGACGAGGAAGGAAGAAGGAACAGCCTTGGAAGCGACGCCACAGTCCACGCGCCACGACCTGCGGCCGCGAATTGCAGTGACCTTGCTTGCCTCAACGACCTGGGGAGAGATCACACGCCCTGGCATCGCAAGATCTCCCTGCCTGCCCGTCCGCAAGCAGGTGCTGCCCCTCGGTCCCAGGTCCATTGGAGTATAGATTGTGTTTGCAGGACAAATTTCGGTGGAGTGGGTAGGGAGTTATCCATGGCATGATGTCAGCCAGCCCGCCAGTCCCCCTCTAAGAACCAGAACCAGCAGCAGCAGCAGCAGCGGTACTACAACGACGACGACGACGACGACGATTACTTTTCCTCGTCCAGGTTCGATGCAGCGCGATTTGTCGTGTCAAAAAGCGACTCTGCTGCCGCGGCCGCGGCCGCTGCCGCTGCCTGCACTAGACGCAAACGTGCAAGAGATCGCCAGATATCGGAGTGTCTGACGGCAACTGCGAGCCCGTTGGCGTCTGACGTGGGCTGCCTTAGGATGAAAGCTCTGGATGCTCTGAGTGCGAGGTCCTGGGCGTGGCAGGAAAGCGGAGGAAGGAGGAGGAGGCTCATGGAGTTGCTACAGCTCCTGCCCTGCCTCCCTTCCCTCCCTTCCCTCACTTCCTCACTCTCTGCTTCTCTGCGTCTCTGCCATTCTGGCTCACTCACTGCCCTTCCCTCTCCATCACGGCGCTCACCGCTTCACGTTTCCTTTTCCCTTTTTGCTCCGACCCTCCCTCTTCCGCAACACAGACACGCAGTGAGACACTAGATTCAGACTCAGGATGCTCCTTTTTCGAAGCACTAGATTCAGCTTCTCTTCCTCGCATCTCTCTCTCTCTCCCTTTTTCTGTCTCCGTGTCACTGCCCGTGCTTCTTCCATGCGCCTCCCTTTTGCTCAGATTTAGTTGTCTGAATAATTTAAACCTCGTTGCTTTTGTTTGAAATTTATGACCAGTTCAGCATGCAGGAATCATTTGATTTGTAGGTGGAGCTTTATTTTATATAATATGAATATATGTATACACATACTCATGGGTGGAATATATATTGTATATTAGCAAAATGTTCATACTCATATTGTATTATTAGATAATAATAAACATACATAAATGCTCATCCTAAACTTAGGTTTACTATATCAAAAAGTTGAAAATTTCTCATAAAAGAATTGTTTTACTCAAGCACTAACAATCAATCACATGAATCTTTTCATTAAACATAAATTAGAAAGCAACTAATTCAATTTTTTTTTACTTTAATAAAGAAGATACATAAGATTTATGTTTAGATTGGCAATAGATAACAGCAAGTCAAGTGACAAAAGTAGATACAAGAGCTTGTAAGAGTAGGGGATGGATTGAGTTAATATTGGTGGATGTTTCTTGTGTATCTTATTATACAATTGTTTACATTGTCTTTACTTTTTGTAAGCCAAAACCAATTTGAGGTGTAAACAATACTTTGATATAATTTTTAAAATATATATACTTTTTATAGCAAGCATTAATATCACATTTGGGTGGAAAGAGCCACTACAAATAACAAATTGAAATAATTTGAATAAGAGAGGAATTAAATTCACTTGCTAAAATTTAAGTCTACACTCTAATTGTACTAGGAACATGTGTATATCAACAAGAAATGCAATAATTAAAGTTTAAATATTCATTTAAACTTGATAAACATAGAAGTGGTTGTAACCAAAAAAAAAAAAAAATGTTTGTGCAAAGTTTTCCTTCTTAATACATATGTATTAGTGTATAATTTAATAATTTGATCTGATGAGATGCCATGTGACAAAGGATATGTATTGAAGTAAATGTGTACATATAAGAACTTCTTAATTTAATATTGAATTTAGAAATTTAATATTTTAAAATATAGAAATCTAAATTTTAAACAAAAGAAAAAAGAAAAATTAAAAATTAAAAACTTAAATAAAGAATGGAAGAAAAAAAATCATAAACAAATATACTAATATGATTTAATCCAAAAAATTAAACAAATTATAAAAAATAAAAATAATAGGACTTATGGAGAATTTTTATTTTTTATTTATTTTTATTTATTTTTTTGATATAAAAAAGAATAAGGAGAGATGAGACCTTTAATTGTGTGTATTCTATCACCACTTGCATTCTTATTTACTTCTTTTGTACACCAATATTTTTTTCTAGTTCTAATTATTTTTTGTAAATACAATGGTTTAAACATATACCACCTCCTACTTCGATCCAACTCTCTTTTCCACCTCTTTGGTTTGTATTGCTTCCTTGCCATCATCCACTACAAAATTGCCATTATTATTATCTTGGCATGAATAATAAGTTGTGGAGTGGAACAATAGAGTAGTAGCTTATAACAAAACAAACATTCAAAATATTCATATTGGTATTATTTTATTAGTTTGATCTATTATTAGATAAAAGTGGATGATAGATGGATGTATTATTTTTTAGGTGGATAAAAAATCTCAAATAGACCCTTCTCATTTTAAAAACAAAGATATAAATACTTTAACTAAATACAAATTAGGAAGAAACTAATTCAATTTTATACATTAATTATGGATGTAAAAATTTATAATTTTTATTTTTATTGTTGTTGTATCTTAGTTATATTGTTGTAGAAGTTTTCAAAAGAAAAAAAAAAGAAAAGAAAAGAAAAGAAAAAACAACAACAATTTTTTTATGATAAAGTATTTTAATGCTTAAAAAAATTATTCATGCATTTTTTAGTAAGAAAGAAACATAATTAAAGTTTATTATAATAAGAGAATTTAAATAATATAAAATTTTATAATTTTATAATATATATATATACACATTTACATACATACATACATATGCATATATAAAAATATATACACCTACAAGCATATAAAAAAAATTAATAAAAAATTAATAACATTTAAAATTATTATTATTTATTATTTGACTATTCATTTCTTAAACAAAAACTAAAAATTTAAATATAAAAGTATATTTTTTATTAAATATATTATGAAATTTAAATAATGATAAAAAATATTTGATTCATTTTGATGAGTTTTTTGAAACATAACAATTAGAAAGTTTAGATTGCAATTTATTATATAAAAGTGACATAATAGTAGGTTATTGGTGTATTATTGGTGTTTTAAAAGTGCTTGCTAAGAAAAAAACGATTTCAAAAACATGTATTAATTACAAAGTTGTGCTGAATAGTACATATTTTTTGTACTTTTATGTAATATTTTATTTAAAATTATTTTATATACTTAATTCTTTTATGAACAAATATTTATTATTTTATTATTTTAAAAAATTTATAAAAATTCATGTGGTCAAAGAATGCATTATAATTAATTAAAAAATGAGTATTTATTATTCTTTCATAATATTGATAGGAAATGCATTTAAATTTTTATACTAATTTTTTTACGAATTATAAATTGATTATTTTTACTAATTATACCTTATTATGCCAAAAGTTTACATATAGATATCTTAGGTTTACAAGAAACTGTTAATTATATTAGTGTTATCATAGATATAATAAAAGGTTATCATATAAGAATATAGTAGCTATAATGTATCAAATTTGGACAGCCAATATTAACAGTTAAATTTTCTATTTTAAAATTTAGAATTCATGTATACTTTAACATCTATGAAGCCAATTTATACTTCCCATCAAACATGATATAAAATTAATGATGCTAGAATCCTTAATATCAAAAAATGTGTTCAATTTTTCATAGCATACATAAATTGCATATCAAAATAATCAATCAAACTAAATATGCATAATTTTTTTTAAAAAATGTCGATAGGAAATTGTTTATTCTATAAATTCAAACACACATGTCACACATTCATATGGCTTGCTTAATCACACGTAGCAGTAATAATATAAATATTTACCATAAGAATTTAAAAAATCACAAATATTTGATTTAACTTTTAAAAATATTGATATAACTTTTCTGAAATTGGTATTTTATAATTAAACATTTTTCTGAACTGAAATTCGGGAATAAAACTTACTATAAGTTGATTGGTATTTTATTATGGTAAGTTGGGGTCAAGTTAAGGCCACAAAGCACAACATCCATGCCTATCCTCAGGAAAAAAGATAACAAAGCTTGGCCTTCATGTTTTTACACCAAAAAGTGAGATTCAGAACTTTGCAATCAAAATTTAATGTTTGTATTGTGAAATTGTAAAATCCTCTTGAATTTTTGGTATTAAAAAGTGTATATAATCCAATTTTGAGAATCCAACTCTTACATGCATGTTAACCTTAGGATTATGTTACAATCAACTCTTGTTGATCTCAATATTCTTGTTGCCTTGCAATATGCTTGTCCTTTAATATCTGTTTAATGAAACACTAAGTTGATATTTTCCAGGCAAGAACATCTTTCTATTTATACCTTATATTGTTACTGTAACCAATAAGAGGAGAAAATTCTGTGAATTCTTCCAGCACTTCTCCATAAATACTCAACCTTAATAACAGAATGGCAGGGACTCATGTCATGTGACCAACCAATTTATCACAAAGTTGAAGAAATTTACTATCAATGTTGCATTTAATGAATAACTTGGTACCTTTTACAACATGCTTTGTAAGCAAAACAGTGTAAAGTAACATGATATCTATTTATAGGAATTACTATGGCCATGGTAATAAGATCCATGATACCTTCATTCCAGAACAAAACAATCGCTCTTTAAGAAATCATACAATTAATTCCAGTAATATAAATGGTAGCTCCAATTCTAGAAGAAATCAAATATAGGTATATGCAGTTATTATTATTATTATTATTATTTTGTTTTCCCAACCAAAATTGAGGGGCACTTTATACCCAAAAGTCCACTTTGAAAGGTTATGGTTCAAAAGTCTTACTAAAGTCCCTTTCTTGGTGAAGAAAAGTTTTCCTTTGGAAGCTTTGGCATTTGGATATAGAATGTAGAAAGAAGAGGTTATGAAATGAACCATATCATTCTATTATTATAGCCCAAATATGTTATTTTATATTTCATTCTAACAATTATAAGAAATATAAAAAAGTTGATTTTTTTTAATGGTTATTTAAGCATTTCCTAACATAACTTGTTAATCATTGAATTTTTTTAAACACCAGCTCTTTGAAATGGGCTTAATAAAAAATTTGGAGGACAATACTATTCATGGCATGTAGGAAAAAAGTGCATTCTACCTCATAGGACCTTTGAACTTATTTTTCTAAGTGTAAAACCAACTCAAGGGGACTTCTCAATTTCAACCAATTAAAACATTTTAAAGTTTGCAACCTCTCACCTTGTCCTCTACATATAAAGTACCCTTAAGTTTATAGTTGGAAAGAAAATTTCCAATCTATTTACATTTTCATTTAGTTAAGGAAGATTATTCTAGACCAAAACAGAAGAGAGAATTCTTTACAGAAAAAAAAGAAAAAAGAAAAAAGAAAAAAAACCGAAAAAACCGAAAAAAACCAAAACCAAAACAAAAAATATCATATCATGGACAATGAACGAACGAATGAATTACTGGATGGATGAATGAATAATTTCAAATGCTGGAATTTGAAATTAGAAGGGGAAGGGAGTTCAACACAAAGGGCACCAATAGCAAACCTCAAAGGATGTGGAGACCAGGGGGGCTCATTATGATGATTGTGGTATCAAGCAAAAGGGGATGCATGGAAAAGTAAGAAAGAAAGTAAGTAAGTAAGTAAGTCCTGGGATGGGGCTCTACCGTTGCCGGTAATTCATGGGCACTGCGTCTGGAGCTGTCTGCCTGCGTCAGTCCCTGCGTCGCACCACCACCGCAGCTGCCTGCTGTTGCTGCTGCTGCCGCCGTGCTTTGCCAGGGCACGCTTCTCCTTCTCCATCGCCAACATTCTCCCATCGCCTCCACCTCTCTTCTTCTGCTGCTCACTGCGAACGTAACCAAAGGGAGAAAAATGATACAAAACAGTCCATCAATGGTGAATTCATGAATAAATCAGAAGGACAACATGTAATGCCTCAGGGTTCAGTGCCATGTCGTACGTGCCTCACCAGTTCCCAGCAGTTTAGCTACTCTCCAACATCGATTCGCTTTTACTCTGGTGAGGCTCACCGTGTATTTCTGTTACAAGCTCTGGCAACTCTGGCAGGGATTCAGGCTGTGAAAGAGACAGAATGGGAAGGGAACGGGCAGGGAGGAACGGGGGATAGTGGTCTCGTGCCTCTGGATATGCATGTTGTTGTAGAGGACAGGCCGGCAGGCATGCAGGCGGGCAGGCAGGCAGGCAGGCAGAGAGAGAGCGAGAGAGAGCGAGAGAGAGCGAGCGAGAGAGAGCAGGGTGAGTAGGTGAGAAGAGGGGGTGGGGTGGGGGAGGCTGGCAATGAGGGGAAGCATGATTGTGTTTTTATTTTGTTGGTTTCTCTGGCTCTGTCAAAAGCTTGTCACTCGCTGTGCAGAGTGGTTTCTGCCAGCAATGGATCGTCTTCAAATCCTGGTTTCAGCCGCTCAGCTGTTCAGTCTTTAGCCCCCCGAACATCCCCCTCTGGCTTAGGCTTTAGCATTGCCCTTGCAAAGGAGCATTGGCAGGCTCAGGTGTCCCGTCTGCCACGCAGAAACTGGCTTCGTACCGAGCCCCATGAGATGAATTAAATTTGGGCTCACTTCAGTTTGGTACACATTCCAGGGCCGGAAGAGATCCACCGGCAGTTCAAGGGCAATCGCCCAGAGTTCAGAGCAGCTCAGCCCCTGTAAGTCCCAACGCTGAACCCTGTCCATGCGCTCCCCTCACTTCTTCTGCCCTCCTTTTGGCATTTCGCTGCCAGGATTCAAGCTGGTATCAGAAAAACACACAGGCTTCTTCTTCTTCTTCTTCTTCTTCTTCTTTCTTTGACTGCCTTTTTCTGTTATTTATTTTGTTTTTTGTTTTGGCTGTCTTTTTGTATGGAATGGAGAAGCGAAGATTTATGCACATCTGATAGTAGTTGAAGCTCTTCGTCTACCTCTGAACTCGGTTGCTTGTGGGTCCCTTGGAAGGTTGAAAAGACGCTCTGACTTAAAGATGAGAATTAAAAACTGAGTGTGATCTGCCTCAGTAAGGTCTTGGATTGTTGATTTTAATGTGAATTGAGAACAATTGAGGAGAGTTGTTGTCATGTTCGTATTTCTCTGCTCTCAGTGCTGAAGATCAATGAGAATTTTTCTCTAGAATGATTGAACAGAGGACCGAATTCAACATTAACAATGTCTCATTTCCTACGAGACGAAGCCCGTGCACGTGGAAAATTTATTTATTTTTGTTTAAGAAGAAAGAATTAACGTTGAATGCTTTTTCATTCTTTTACCTTTTCATATTGAAAGAAGTTTAAAAAAAGTTGAAAAATTTAAAATTGCAAAAAAAGACACTGAAAATCAAAATTTCAGTTTATCATTTTCCAGTATGGTGGCCTGTGCGAGTACTCAAACAGACCAAAGCCTCAATGGTAATGTTTTTGAATAATTTTAATATGTAAACCGCTGTCCTTCCAACTATAATTTCACTCATTAAAAACAGAAGCAGATTCAAATGGATTGTAGCAGTTGCTCATCATGTAGCAGTTGCTACCCTAGAATATACCTACAATATTTGCTCACGCAAGATATTTTTCTTTTTGGCTATTTGAGTTTATCGAATAATGTGGGTCGCTTCAGATGAGTAGAGCTCATTCCAGATTAAAAGACTTGAGCTAGCTTGTCAATTTGTACAGTCAGAAGCACTAGCTAGCTCACACCAGCAAATGGGCATATGCGCACTGAAGTTGAAACTGACCCTCTGTTGTCTGAAGACACTCCGCTTAAAGAAATCTCAAGTTCATAATCAACATGCAAACTCACGAGATCGGTCATAGTATCGCCGTCTTAAACATGAGAAACAAAAAGCCATCGACAAAAGTTTGGAGTAATTGAAGTGATTTCATTGGGCTTGAAGTGGAACAGGAATTCAACATCACTCTTTTCCATGAATCCAACACGGAGACTCATCTCACACGAACCTCTTAATCGTATGGTAAGCGTTAGGAAAATCACACTTAATTGTCCAAAGCTTCTGGCCTAGTATCATCAACCTTGATGGAAGGATTGCATAGAATTCAAGCTGCTGCTATAACTCAACTTCAGGGCATGTAAACTCGATGCTCTAAATGGGTCCGAAATGCTGGAACTTTTTCGTGATTTCTTCGTCAGCATGCACACTTGAATGGCGACATTCCTTTCACGCCGTTCATCAAGTCGGATCAGACAGCTTGGTGTCCCAATCAGTTGCGTGACAGTGCCCTCGATCCGGGCGTTCACTGTAAGCTCGGCAATCGATCAGCCCTCTCTAACTCTGTCCCCCACCTACAGCATGTGAGTTTCAAGGTGGTTCGAAGGATTGGAACACTTGGTGCGGCACTATTGCCAAGAGCTTGACATGGGAATTGGAGTCAAGTCGGAAGAGAAACCTGAGTAAAAGCCCGATGGCGGAAAGAAGTCTGAATGTTCCGGTGATTGGTAAGTTGCCGTAGACTCCTGCGTGCTTTCCAGGCTTGAACACGACCTGGGGCTGCAGAAGTCCAGCTTTGGATCAGCATTTGGCAGCATGCTCATGGCGCAGTTCTCAAGGACAGCCACCTGAATCTCGGCCCTTATCGACATTGCTGCCGGTGGCGAGTTTGATATAACCTCAGAAGCTCTCCGAGTCTGGTTGCCGATGTTGACTGACAAAACTGTAGCACTTCCTGTGGAGTATCGATTCAGAGGAAGAGAGCCGGATAATCTGAGGGAGCTGTGTTTAGGGCTCGAGCTAGTGGATGTCAGCTCGGCGCGCGAGTAACTGGAGAAAGCGTTGTGTACATGTGATTTCGATCCTGAGTGATCTACTCCGAAGTTGGTCTTAGCCTTTGCCCCTCGAAGAGCCCTTGCGGCTGCAGACAACAGAAGCACACAAACAAGGTAAGGAAACTTATGAACGCGTGACAATTCACACGTAACATTTCACGAATTGAAGACAACAACCACGGGGAAAACTTTGTGTGAAGTTTGAATGGGTGGATTCTTACCACTATCATAAGCTCGAGCAGCATCTTCTGCAGTGTCGAATGTGCCCAACCAGTGCCGACATCGTCCAATTCGATCACGAATCTCGGCAGACCACCGACCCCATGGCCTCTTCCTCACGCCTCTGAACGATCGCCCGGTGGTTCCAGAAGCTTCGGCTCTTCCTGTTCTTTTGCTGCTGGTGGGCGTCCCGCTACTAGACTTGGCTTGTTGGCCGACTGTTGCTCCCATGCTGGATCTCAAACCAATGAGGTCGTTGTCTAAGGATATAGCCCGACGAACTTCATGCAACTGAGACGATAATTTGGAGATGTCTTGCGTGGTATGTAGATTATCAGAACTGGTTCTGAAATTCTTCGGGGACGATCTAGTTTGTTCGTTGGTGCAGCAGTCATCACGATGGCTTCTTCCGGACTCGCCGTTCAGGCTCAAGGTGTTGCCTGTGCACGATGGCAAAATATTTAAGACTCGGCTTTGGACAGCATTAGGAAAACTATGCTTCCACAATGGCGGTTGCGCCAGGGTCAACGACGTGTCCAGGCTTCGAGAAATGCGTGCTTCAGGGAAGTGAGTGGCTCCGAAAAGAACACTCTTCCCCACAACTGCTGCAATTCCATCCAAATCCTGCTGCTTAGAACACTCAGGGGGCACGCTGGTATCTAACGTTTCGACCACCGATGAATCAGGCGAGAATTGTCGATCGTCTCCACCTTCTACTTGTCCAGGATCGAAATTGGTGTTATAAGCACCAAATGACTCTGATACATCTGGATGATTGTTGCCGCAACAAATCTCACCGCCTGGGAAAGAAATAGCGCCTTCCAATAGAAAATTAAGAGTATTCATGGAGGAAACACACGGCGAAAGACATCGGTCACAGAGAGTGTGGAATGCGGGTCCAGAGCACCGATGGCAGGCCATCCATATTCGAGTTTCATTCTGGCTGCGATTGTCTCTAAATCGATCATTGTTAGAGCTCTTTCGAGGAACTTCAGACGCCACATCTCTCCATTTGCTCTTCGCAGATATGCCACTGCCTTTCAGCATATCGTGAAGTGCCATGATGAATCTCTGCAACCTCAGCCTAGCCAGAAATACAAAGTGAAGGAAATGTTGGCATCAATTCCCTCGGGTATTGATGCTACACATATGGGTGCGACGATCGAAGAACCTCCACTCCTCCGTCCCCTTCCTTTTCCTAGCTCATTACCAAAGTATGTCTCATACTCGGTGAATCATGTCCGAGCGTCTAACTTGCATTCAATATTGCAATCGAGGAACGACTAAAACCAATCTGGTCATTTACATAGAGACCCAGAGTCTTTAAATTCATGCTATCAGACTGGAAAGCTATCACTAATTCGTTTGTCACGTAATCCGACTGGTGCTCATTGGTTCGCAGACGGAGGTTACCACCTCCAGAGTGCGAGGTGTTGTGCTGGTGAATCTTTTCATTGTATCATGACCCGTCAGTCTCCTCAGATGTTGCTGAAACTATTGTATGGACCGTGAAACACACTAGCCCGGTTCACAATGTCACAAACAACGCCACCGCAAGGCCTCGAGACTATCAATTCTCTCGCTAACACGAATTTTATGATGCTAAAAGTGGGACTGTGTTGCAGTGCGAATAATCCCAACATGAGATGCGGCGTTCAAGCATTTCCAGCTTCGACCTTTAGATCACCGCTCTCAAGTGAGGAGAGAGTGTCCACGGCCCCGGATTTCAACACTTCTTAGTACTTCACCATTGCGTGTACTTCATCCACAGTCTGCAGGATTCGAGCTCCACCACGGCAAATGACTGATCTTCGACTCCTAGGTCTGTGAGGTTCACTAGATTCCTGCAGCGAAGCCGGATATGATGATAACCTCACATTTAATACAATTCCATGGTAGTCCTGGATTTCACGTAACACCCTCCAGAGTCCTGTGTCCGTGACAATTCTCGCACGAGCAGATGCAGAGGCCTAGGGTCGACAACGCACGAAGGGTCTTTAGTACACCCTAATGCCAAGCTACCCCGATCGCAGGCAGGTTGTCAAGGCTAGTGCCTTCCGCTATTGCAGGATGCACCTAGCAACCTCCTGGACCACCCTAGTGGGCTGAACATTTTGCTTGTTTCACCAAATCCCACCCCCCCCCCCCCCAACGTCATTCCATGGACTAGGGCCGCAGCAGGATCAGCGATTCCAGTCTCTGCAGAAACACCACCACTGCCACAAGGTCATGACTCCAGCTCCCCCCCTCCCTCCTGCAGAATGGTGGTGTAAGGCTCTCACAGCTCTGACAAGCTGCGGCAGGTCCCCATTTATGTAAAAGTCTTGGGGGACGATGACGACCAGAATAGCGGCACAAGGAGCTACACACCAGAAGCAAAACAAAACAAAACATAATTAAAAATAGAAGCATCTCATTAAGTTCAAAGTAAAAAAAGTGAGTAAAAACAAATAAATGGCAGTAATGGTCTATTAAACAATGAATGACACGAGGAAGTAAAGCAATAACCAATCCTGGTGATCGGAACCAATACGAGAGCCAATTACGAGCAGCCATGAGTGACCTCAAAAAGCCATCCTGGAATTTTTGCAGAAGGAAAAAGGTTCCAGAATGTCAAGATTTTATTTCGAGTTTTGAATGATGAGAGGGGCCCAGTGACAACAAACGCACAAGCAAAGAAGACAAGTAACTAGAGAACGGGGTTAGTTACTGGGCCCAGCGCGAGCTCGGCAGATTCATCCGACCAGGTCTGACCGTGCTCCTCATTCTTCCCACATCTGTCCGTAACGGCCCTACCCAATTGCCACCATCTGCCGCATGGATCTGGTAGCGTCCAGCACCTCTCTCGCTCTCTCGCGCTCTCGCTGAGAGCGCCAAACTCATGAGCAAAACCAGTTATCCGAGCCGTTAAACCTTGAACAAGTTATATTTGCGGTGGCGGCGTATGAAGCATCAAAACACCTAGCGGTGCGAGTTTTTGGCTTTTTTTGGCATTGTAATTCCGATACGCGGCGATCGCTTACCAGCATTGAATCACAGAAATCTGTGGATCATCCTGGTGAAGCCCTTGGAGCGATTTCCAGCGGCAAATTTAGGCTCGGAAACGGCTTGTCCCGCTTCCTCCGACGTCGGAACCGCATACGGCACTGCGCCTCGCTCTGACGTGGCTGTTCCACGTTATCAATTTGGGTCTTTCGTGCTGACGTGGGGTATGCCAGGTGGTTATCTTCTGGGGTGGAGGGCCACGTTGCACAGTCTTTGATGGTGGAAGTCCGATCCCTTTCTTTTTAGGCAATTGAGATCTGACACGTGGTTACTCATGGATGATACTCAACATTAAGTTTAAGCAATATTATTGTTTTTTCAAATTTTAATTGGGTTTTTAATTATGGATTTTAAAATAATATTCCTATTTATATATGTATATATGTATATATACTCCTATTTCAATTATGTCTTCAGATATCTTTGAAGTTTTAAGTTTTGGTTTTTTAATTAATATCACTATAATCTCATGATTGTTTTCAAGTATTGTAATTTTTTTAATTAAATGCTCTTCAAAATATCTTTCCATTTTGGCCTAAAAATCATAATAATATCTTACTTTACTTAATAATGATTATACTTTTATTATATTTGAAATAGAAATAAAGAAATTAATCAATTTTGACCAATTTTAAAAATATTTCAGCATAGGTTTACATTGTTTAAAAAAATCTTTGAAATATTTTATTTCATATTTTATTTTCATTCTTTTTTAAAAAATAAAAATAAAATTTTCATATATATATATATATATATATATATGTGTGTGTGTGTGTGTGTGTGTGTGTGTATGTGTATTCACATCTTTTTCATATTGATTTCAAAAGGTGAATTTTGTGATGATACTAAAATATAAAATTAATTCATTTTAGAATTAAAATTTATAAACACTTATTTAGTGAAAATAACTAAAAACATCTTTATTTTGAATCAACCCATACATTGTATGTTATATATTTTATATTCTTTACTTATTAAAAAAGTAAACTGTATATACTTCAAAACATATGTGATATATTTCTCAAAATAATTAAAATTTTATATTTCACAAAATAATTATTTTTATATTAATGCTTATTTTAATTTAAGTATGAGATAAAAATTCTTGTTTCAAATAAAATTTTCCACATATGTTAGGTAAAATTACAATACAATGTATATGGATAGTTTCATTCAGTATTATTTTAAATATTTGTTAACTATTTCTTGATAAGAACTTATGTAGATCTTTATTTATGAAAATTCACACAATGAATTTATATCTTTATTAAAGTTTATATATATATATATATATATATATATAATTCATAATTTTCAACATCAACATATAAATTTTTGTATTTAGAGTTATAGAAAAAAAAAATGTTTTGATCAATGTTATGACCTCTTTTCACTTTATATTATCTTTAAAAGTCAGCTCTTCTAAAAGACAATTTTTCTTAATAAGGCTTTCAAACGATGATTTTTTAAAGTAGGCTCTTGCATATAAATATGTCTTTAATATGTGCATCTTTAGTATCTTTAGTATCTTAATAAATATAATAAATTTAAAAAATAAAAAATAAAAAAATGTTAAATACTTCTTTTTAATTCAAGAAAAATGACAAGATCACAATATTTTTTATTTATGTATTTTTGAGAAAAATCATATTTTATTTTAATTTTAGAAAATAATACTATTTATAAAATTTGATTAAATATATTTTATAGACAAACACTTAAAGAGATTTTATCTTTAGAGATGAATACTTAAAATATTAAAATTTTAAATTTAAATTTAAAAAATCAAGATTGATCTTTTTTTACTACATAATTTATATAGTAATAAAAGTTTATCATCCTTTTTTAAAGATATTAAAATTAAACTACAACAAACCTTTGAATGTTGAAAGATAAATTGACTACGCAAGCTTGTAGAAATACATTGCAAATTTCAATTAAGCAATCAAGGATGTGAATAATAATGATTTTGTTCTATCTATACAAAAATAGTTCTAATGGCCTAAAAGATATTTCATGGATCATAGTAAAGGAATAAATCTAACATTTAAAGCACTTAGAATAAGATACACTTGTTACTAAGAAGACAAGGTAAGTGGCCACAACTTTTAAATCCTTTTATTGGTTGAAATTGAAAATCCTTACTAAGTTAGCTTTATACTTAGAAAAATTATTCAAAAGACCCTAAAAGATAAAGATGAGGTGGAAATCATTTTTTTTCCTACACAGCATAAATTGTGTTATTCTCCAAAATTTTCTTTGGACCTATATCAATATGTGATTTTTGGAAAACTTTAAAAAGTTGTGTCAAAAAATACTTAAAATAACCTTTTAAAGAATAAAAAATCAACTTGTTTATACTTCTTATAATTTTTAAGTATAAAATAAGTTCTTTATTTAATATATTTCTAACAATTTAAAAAAATATATGTATATTTTATTTTAAATAATTCTATAAAATAAATGGTTGTAGAATTGATGCACTAAAGAAAAAAAAAAAAAAAAATTGTCTCTTATAATTATAAATTTTTTGATTTGTAATAAATAGTTTATAAATATTTTCCATTAATTTTCTTAAATATAAACATGTATATATATATATATATAATTAAAAAATAATATATTATCTATTTTAAGTTAAAATTAATATTTTAAAATATTATAATTAATATAGTTCAAAATTATATATATATATATATATATATATATATATATATATATACATGCCTATTTAATTAAAAAATATATGAAAAATATTGACTAGATGCCAACAAAATCTTTTAATACATTAAATATTTAAAATATTTTGAGTTTTTGTAGGATTAAGTTACAAAAAGAAATTGAGTTCTTTCTATTTATTAAATTATCTTCTTTATCTTTTTTACAAAAAATAACAAATTTTACAAAAGATGATAAAATCACATTTTATAAAAAAAAATATTTTCTAAAATAAAGAATGTAATGTCTAATGTTAAAAATAAATAATATGATTTTTTTTATATCTATAATATTTTATAAAATATTCTATTATATAAAGAATAATTTAAAGTATAAATATAGAAGTAAGTTTTAAAAATAATATAAATAACTTAAGATTAGAATAATTTTTTTTAATGCACAATCTCTGTAAAGTTCAACCATGTATGCATGGGAGTGTTAGAGTGGCCTTGAAGAATTACTCTTATATAATATCAAGAAGTTGGTCACTACTTTTCTATAGAACTATTATACTTAATTTTACATTCCTACATGTAATGCTAATTTCATCTTCTAGATAATCTATTTTCAAAAAATACATACTTCTTAATATTTTTTTAGAATCATCATATTAGCTCAAATGATCTTAAAATCCCTCTACAAGCTAAAAATATCTTATTGTAGTAAAAATAATGCCATCTATGAATATATTTTTAAAATATATATTTTTAATTAAAAAAACCACAGTGTAAGATAAAATTTCTTAATAAAAAACTAAAACAAAGACTAAAAACCAAAAAAAAACCTAGAACACAATTTTTAAAAAATAATTTATGATTAAAAACATTTCAAAATAATATAATTTTTATATTATAACTTGTTTCTTAGAGAAATAAAACAAAATACAATTTAGAGATAAGAAAATTATAAAAAGTTTATATTTTTATATTATATATATATATATATACACATAGTTTTTTTCTTTTTTTTTTCTTTTCTTAAATAATTATAATAATATTTTTAATAAATCAATTAACTTAGTTGAATTAGTAGATATTAACTAAGAAGGTTTAATTAAATACATAGGTATCAAGGTGATTTAATAAAAAATAAAATTTAAAAATATTTATACAATTATTTTTAATAGGATTCTTAACAATCTTTTAACAGTAATCTTTATAGTATTTCTTATTAAAGTTCTTTATAATCTTTAACAATAACTTTTTTAGGAGATTCATAATAAGATAAAACTAATCTAATTATCTTTATAAAAGAAGACATTGATAAAATAAATGTTTTTTTACTAAGATAATATATATATTCTCACCTTAATTCTTCAAATAACAAAGAAAAATACTTCTACATCAACTGTATATATTTTTAAGATTGAAAAAAAAATTAGTAGACCAAAGTATTTTTAGAGTGTAGTATCAAGCTAAAAGATGTAGTGCAAATAAATTTTCTTTTAATGCAAAATATATTTTTTCTTTTATGTTATGTTTTAAAGTTTCTTTTATAATAATAATATTTTAAAGTCTCTTTTAAAATAATTAATGATTCTAGTATTTCAAAAAAATATAAATTTTAACAATAGAATTTATAAATTATTATTTTACAATATACTTGGTAAATTTTTTTTATATATTTAATACATTTTAGAATGATTTGATGATAATTTGTAATTTTTTTATATATAAAAATCATAAAAATAATGTAGTAGATAATTTTATATTTTTATAAATCCATTGTGTATATATGTGTATATATACTCAGAGACAAGAAAAGATGAATCTAAGTACAAGATTTGGTTTAATTTATTTCAAAGTAAATGTTATAATATTATAACTTAAGTTTCTATACAAAGGAAAAAAGAAAAAAGAAAAAAGAAAAAAGAAGTTATATATATATATAAGAAAAAAGAAGTTTCTTTTTGTTATAATATTATAACTTAATAAAAAGGATTACACCATATTTTTATTAAAATTTTGCAAGTTTTTTAAAATAAAAGTAAAAAAAATAATTCATAAACTGTTAAAGCTAACAAAACTTTGGAATAACAAAAGACTTATTCATTCAATAAATTTTATTTTAAACCTAGTTACACTTAATTAAAAATTGAATTACGAAAATATTATAATATTTTTTTATAAAATTAAAGTCTAATATGATAATAATCTTGTTATGTTTTAATAAAAATATTTAATAATAATAATTTTTTTATTTTCATTCTAATCTTATATAAATCTTTAGTAGATATTTATTATAAGAAGCACCATAGAATTTGAAGTTTTCTGGCATAATGTATTTGGAAAAGAATATGGATGATTACAAATTAATAATAGTACAAATTACTTTCAAAAGTATAATTTAATAAATTGCTACTTATGGCTTATATTATATTAAAAAGTATTAAATATTTTTCTTTGTATTATATTATAAATTAATAGAAAAATAGAAAACTTTCTGTTATTAGTTTGCAATTTATATTGAAAAATTGGTGATGTTTTTTTATTTGGTTTTTTTATACATAAATTTACTTCAAAATTAAATGTTCACACCCACATATAATATTAATAATTATTATTTAAAATATAATAGAAATTATAGTTTTCATAGAATACTATATTCTAAAAGTCTTTAATTTTAAAAGATAAACTATAAGTTACATAAAATATACATAAATCATCAATAATTTTGGTAATTTTTAATGATTATCTTTTTACATACAATCAATTTTGACTTTTTTATTATGTGGCAAAAGAATGCCTAAGACCTTCAGGGTATGTTTTTAAATATAATTATAATTAATCAAGTAAATTAATTTTTTAATTTTTTAAAAAAGCATAAAACCAAATACATTGCAAAATTTGTAAGTTTTAGGTAAGACCTTAAAGTGTCGTTGCTACGAAAATATAAATTCAAAAAGGACAAAAAGAAAACAATAACAACAACAACAACATAACAATAGTATCTTTATAAATATTTGTGAATTAAATATAAATATTAAGTTAAAATATGATATTATTATAAATATATTTCTAACCAAAAATATTTTATATACTTTTTTAAAAATTAATATCTTTTATTTCTTATTTTACAATTCTATGAGTTATTCATTATAATTAATTTTGAATAAATAATTATGTCAAAGTGGTACATGTATATACATATGTGTATATATATACATATATTTATATTTATATACATACTAACACATATAGTAAACATAATCTATCTTAGATATATATTAATAAAGTACACATAATCTAAAAAATAAAATATTTTCTAGATTTATTTATTTATTTTATATTCTTAAGCATAATAATAATAATAATAATAATAATATATATATATATATATATATATATATAACAAAGAAGAAATTATACTCACATATTATGGGATTATACTATAGTTTTAAAATTTATGCATAGTATAACATTTGTTGCTAGTATATCAATTATTAATAGACATTTTAAATGATCATAATTTAAATATCAAATCACAAGATTTGTAACAAGAAAACTTCGTTGAAGAAAACTAATTATATAATAAACATTAAATTTTATTTTATTACAATACAAAGTTTTGTATGACTGTCACTTTTTAAATACTTAGTTTTTAATTTATATTAAAGTATCAGTGTATATATATATATATATATATATATATATATACATCATTTACAACATTTATTTAAATAAAACTATAAAAAAAAAAAACTTGTATTAAATATATTTATAAAATACTTAATAATATTAATAGTATAAATACATATTAAGTTTTATTATTATGCATATATATATATATATATATATATATATTCATATATATATATATATATATATATATATATATGAATATATATCAAAACTTTATTAAAAATAAATAGTTATTTTGAGGTATTAAAAAAAAAGATATCGTTATAATATTTTAAAATATTTAATAAATATTTGAGTTTTTGTTATTGTATTATTATGTTTTATACACCAGATGTAAGACTATGACGTCTTTTGTCAATATATAAATAATCAATATTTTAATTAATTAATCAATGATTAACAAAAAAATTTAGGATTAATTAATTTTTAGGTTTTATTTACAATCTAAAAAATTGAATATTATTTTTAATTACAACAAAATGAAAGATATGTGTAAAGATCATAGATTAATTCAAAAATTAATATAATTTTTTTGATTAACAATTAAAATGATTTTATTCTAAATCACTTTCAATTTTAATAATACAATTTAAATAAATTATTTTAAATAACGATTTTTTAATTATGAACTGTAAAATGGTTGAAATTATTTAGATTAAATATGCAACTTATGAGAGGAACTTAAATGTATAAATTTAAAATCCAAGAAAAACTAGTTTAGTATTAAAATAAATATTTTTTATAAAAAATGAATTTTAAATTTGCATATATATATATATATATATATATATATATATATATATAATTGTAAAAAACGATTATCTTAGAATGTATATTCACTTAACTTCTAAGTTAATTTATTTTAACATTTAATTATGATAATTCGATGTAAAGTTGTATGGTCTAATAAAATGTGTATTTATTTTAAGATTAATTTAAGTCTGTAGATTAGCTATTAATTTACTTGTAATTTTTTTTTCTTGATAAATCTTTACTTTTCAATAATAAACTCTTTTAAGAAACATTATTATTGATGTAGTTGAATTATTTAAAATTTGAAAACCAAATATAATTTTTTTTTAAGTCATTGGGACTTTAAAAATTTGTATTTATTTATTTTTACTGTCAAATTTAGTTAAATTAAGTTAGATTAATTTAACATAAAATTATGTACGATTAATTATTGTATTTTAAATTTTATTTTTATTGTAGTATCTAATACTAGGATAATATCAAATAGTATAATAATATGTCTTAGATGTCAAAAAAATATACTATAAATATAACAAATAATATTAATCTTAACTTGTGAGGTTTTTTAAAAATTATATTTTATCATTAATTATTGGATCTAAAAATATCTATAACTAAACTTTAGTTTTTATTGAAAAGAAGTTAATATGATTTTAGAAGTCAGTATAAATACAAGAAATACTAGCACCCTACTATTTATCAACTACTCTGTAATAAATATGATTTAGATTTTGAGTAAGTGTTGATTGTATTGGAGTTTGTGCTACCATTTCAAAGATTTTCATTTTCTTATTTTTATAATAAAATTATATATTTAAAATTTTTGAGATAAAACTACACAAAATACATGAAAGTGTTGTGGCATTTGCTATTTTCTTAAGAAATCATTATTAAAAATGGCAACTTATTATAGTATAAAAAACTTGATAAAAGCATACAATTAAATAAATAAAAATAAATCATGATAACTATAATTATTCTTGAGTTTAATTTTGGATTCTACAATATAATTTTTAGTATATATTTTTATCAAATTACTTTCTAAATTAAAATATTAAGTATATATATATGTATAAATATGAGAAAATATTTTTAAATACTAATAAACTATTTTTATAATTCTAATATATTATTCTTAGAAATTATAAATCTAATTATTATATAATTTAAAATCTTCTTTTGGTCTATATTTATTAATTTATATATTAATATTATTTATAAAAAATGTTTAATATAATATTTGTAATTAAAATAAATATTAATTCATGTTTAAATGTTAATAAATTCTAATATGATATTTCTCTTTTGTAAAATAAATCATAGATGTAGTTTTTAAAATTCACATAAAAATTTACATATTTAAATTCTTTTTATATTTTCTGAAAAATTTCCAGATATTCTTTGTTACAAAAATACCTATCTTTTTAAACTTAAAATATTAAATTTAATCGATGATTCTAATTTAAAAACATAATTTATTTTAATTTATCTACATCAATTTTATAAATAAATTTTAGTAGTTATGCAACAATTTAAATATACAAAAATGTTATTATATCCAAGTATATATTCCCAAATACCCTCTTCTTCTTTCTCCATTTACTTTATATTTTTAGTTTAAAACACTTTTATATTTATTTCTTTATTTATGTCTTGGTTTTATAAACCACCTTGTTTTTTTCCTATTATTTTATAATGGCTGTGATGGGGTCGTGAATAGAGGTCATGAATCAGCCTGGTACAAAATCCACCATGTTTGATTTGTTTTTTTTGTTTGTTTTTGTTCCTTCCTTTATTTATATCTTTAATTTTTTTAAAAAATTAATTCCCTCTTGTACACAATCGGAGCACGGAGCCCAAACTTTTTCTAGGGCTGGACAGCAGCCCGCGGGCAGTCAAACTTTGCAACGGGCAGAGGGGGAAGAAGTTTGACCGGCGCTGGTCTCCCATGGGAGCTCTGGCCGACTCTTCAGCTTCCCCAGTCTCTCTCATGCTGAGCTGTCTCCCGGTACCCGTGCTTCTCCCCCGCCTCCAACGCCTTTTCCTTTCTTTATTACTTTTCAATGACTTTTTTTTACCGACTTTAACTTTTCGAGCGGAAATTGACGACTACCTCTCCCCCAAAAAGTAAAAGCTACTAGCTCCATTATGTGCGACGTGGGTCTGAGTGGGATGCCAGGCTGGCACCAATCATGCACCTGGTTGATACCTCATGCTTTGCGCCACAGGCTTGCTAGCTCAGTAAGATGGTGGCCAGCTCAGCTACTGGATTGCTTGCTCAGCGATGATGTGTCTTGTCTTTTTTTTATGCTCATAGAGCTCGCTTTACCACCAGCTTCTTGCTACTCTACAATGAGAATAATGTTGATTCATAAAAAGTAAACGATAACTAGTAAAGTAACTTATGACTTTATGAGTAATTTCATTCATATGCTTAATTTCTTACTTATCTATAAATTCATTTCATTATGCTATAGTAGCCACCTACTTGGATTTGCATGGAAGTCATAGACAAGTTGCATCTTACTTATACTTGTAGGTTTTATTCTGCATTTTTTGTATGTTAAGACTTAAATAAAAGACAAATGTAACTTCAATAATTGACCAAAAGTTTAGAAAATATACATATTTATCTAATTATTTGTTTTTATTTTAAAGAAAAGAAAGAGGAATCTAAACGTATATGATGTATTAAAGAGTGAGTACCATAGAATGTTTGCTTTGATAATCTTGTTGATAAATTTCAGGATGTGTGTAAGTATGTATGTATATAAACATTTCAAAACTTATTATGTATAAAAAAAAGTTAATGAAAAAAAATTTCGACCTTACTCTACTTAATTCAATTAAATTATTTATTTAAATTAACTTGATTTTAGAGATTATTATCAATTGGCATGTAGATATAAATATAAATATAAATTATAAATTTTTTAATCATATAAATATTTTTTTTTTATTTGTGTACAATGTACAAAAACCTAGTATTTTTGGGAATTCACAAAAAAAACCAATAAAAGATTAAATAAAATGAATTAAAATAAGAGCATATTTTGATATAAATTATGTTAATTTTTTTAAAATAATTATATATATATATATATATATATATATGTAAAAAAGAGATTAGAAATTAACACCAAATTGAAATTAAACCTTCTTGCCAAGGAGGAGCTAAGAAAGTGCTCATATCCTCTTCTTAGAATCTTCATAAGGACATTTGATTGCAATGCATCCAAGCTTGCTAAATTACATGTGTGTAAACATATTAACTAGACAAAATGCAAGGTACTTCTATATATATCTATATATATATATATATATATATATATTTTTTTTTATATTTATATTTATATAAAAATATATATACATACTAATAGCTTATTTTTTAGAAAAATATCTTTAGAAATATAATTTATTTTAAAATAATATATTTAATTTATAGTATTAAAATAATAAATAATATTAAAATTTAAATACATGAGTATATTAATCTTTCTAATTTTTTTAATAGACTTATAGTAAAAATACTCTAATATATATCTTTTATTTTAATAAATTAAAATATATTAGATTATAAAAAATTTATATTGCAAATAATAAAAATTAATCATAACTTTATGTACATACTTTTGAATGTAAAAGACGCTTCTCAATTAATTGCTTGCTTTTAGTTTTAAAAATAAAATGACACTTATATTTTGTCTAATAAATATTTCAGAACATGATGCAATTATATCATTGGCATCTTAATAATATATATATAAATATTATATTACTATTAATAAATAATTACTTATACAAAGCATCAATAATATATAACACCAATTAATATTATATTATTAAAATATAAGTGAATAAATAGCATTGGCATATATATTGACTAAAAATCATAAATATGATTTTTTACTAAATTATTTTATAAAATAGCTATTAAATCTTATATTTTTTTATTTTTTAAATTAAAAAATAATAATTTTAAATAAACATATATTTAAAATCTAACCTTAAAAATATATATATAAAAAAATATTCAATTAAACTTTAATACTTAGATTTTAAATAATATATTTAAAATTTATAGCTATAAAAATAATTTTAGCCGTAAAAGTTGATTAAAAACTTCAATTATAAATAATCAAATAATAAATATTTTAAAATATAAATATTTTAATTTAGTTTTAAAATTATATATATATATATATATATATATATATATCATAATAAAAAATCTTGAACTAAGTAATTGAAATTCTTTTGATTGCATGTATTATTATGTTTTTATATATATATATATATATATATATATATATACATAAGATAAATTTAATAGGATTAAAATATTTTAAAATTAGTTGATAAAAATATATATATTATAAAATAAGATGTATTAGATATTTAATAATCACATTTGCTACATGTGTATTATTAATCAAGTGCCTATTGTTGCATGCACTAATTATTATTATTACTCTACTCTTCTTAAAGTTTATTTTATAATTTTAAAAATAATTTCTAGTTTACCAAAAATTTTAATAATATATGATATATTTCTTTTATTTTGGTAAATATTCAAATTATTTTATTTTAAAAAGTTTATATTTAATTTTTTTTGATAACTTATATCAAAAATTTAAATATCAAAATAAGTCAATTTTGTATAATATTACTAATAATAAATATATTACTATATATTTATATTTAGAATAAAAATTAATATATTTATATAAATTATTCACAAATAAATATTTATTTGCTTAATTAGATTCAATTTGTTGATAATATAACTAAATAAATTTTTTTGAAGATTAAAATAATTTATAAAATTAAATTTATAATTTGAATATAAATATATAGAAGATTTATATAATAATTTTTACTTAAATATTATTTTATATCAAATAATTTTATATCAAAAAAAATTTAAAAATTATAAATACTAAAATAAATATATAAACTTATATAAATTTATCCACTTCTAAATCAATTTTAATAATAAGTATTTATTTTTAGTATATACTTAAAATATTAGAATTATATACTATTTATAAAAATCTATTTTTTATATGTAATTATTTTTATATTAAATAATATATATATATATATATATATATGTATATACAATAATTTTTTTATCAATGAATATCATCTATTACAAGAAAAAATATTAAATATTAGAGATTATTAATTATTAAAGGTAGCACATTGAAGGCATGATGGAAATCATTCTTGTCAAGGTTGTATAACCTAAGCTGCTCGCTTTTGCATTAGCAATTACATGCCCTTGCCACCCACATGGCTTTGCTTCTCCCAATCATGTATAACCATGTGATCCTTCTGACCAAATAGCCTTGTCTTACCTATTAATGATATATGTGGCTCATCTATTAATTATTAAAAGTCAATGAAAATTAATAATTTATTAGAAATCATAGGTTATTAATTATGCATTATAAAATGAAGTTGGTTTCTAAAATTTTGATTAATTATTAAAGATTATTAGTTTTTAGGAAATTAATTATTGAGAGAATATTGAGAGAATATTATGGATATATATATATATATATATAGGGGCATCAACTTGAAGCATACAAGAAAATAAACCTTGATCACCTTGATGAGAGCATGTATAGAAACTCTATATATTATTCTTTGATGACCTTTTGGGATGGCACATACGGTGCAAGAGCATTTGCTAAAGTAATAAAGGTCAAATGAGGAGACAAGTTAAGATACAGGTTTATTCCAAAAGTTGCCCAATATGTAAATATGAGCAACATAGGCATGTACTCGTGTAAATATGTAACTATGCTAGACATCATAGAGAGCAATGACAACATGTTGACATTTATTTTCTATGAGGAGATTAAGGAAAGTGGACTTATCATGATGGCTTGTATGTTTGAACTCTTCAAATATATATATATATATATATATATATATATATGTTAGATCTTGATTAATATCTAAATACATATGTTTATTTTTTAAAATTTAAATTAATATTTTTATTTGTCATTTGATTAAAAAAATATAGCATTTTAACTAAAATTATAAAGAATTTAAACTTATTTTGAATTTAATAATTATTAATTTATAAAAAAAAACACTCTCTCTCTCTCTCTCTCTCTCTCTCTTTCTCTCTCTCTTTATATATATATATATATATATATATAAACTTAAATTACAATAAGGATAAAAAAATTAAATATATTTTTTTTCAAAAGTTTTTGTAACATTATATTTTTAATTTAAAATTTTTAAGAATTATTTATAGTTATTAAACTTAATAACTTTGTAAAAAATATAAATTTTAGTTTTAAGTATAAAATTTATTTTATTATTGTAGATTTTTAAAAAGTATTATATATATTACAAATATTAAGAATAATTTAAAAAATATATTTAAATATATAAATTTAATTATAATATAATATAACTTATTTTCAAAATTAGTTTTTGAATAAATTTTATTTTATTAAAATTAAAATTAAAATAATTATTTTAAAATAAAAATTTTAACCTATTAAACAAAAAAGTTAATATGAAATTTATACCAAAATTATTATACAGTGACTTGATTGAATTTATTGTCTTAAATGTCATGCTAGCGTAAAATACAACTCTCATTGATAATTTAGCAATATTTATTTAATTTTGATTGAAACCAACTATATAATGACCTAAATTTTTATAATTTTATTTTTAATATGTATAGTATTTTTTTTTGCTAATTAATCCGAAAAAACTAATAACCTTTAATAATTAATCATTTTTTTTGGAATTGACTACATTCTATGGTGCATAATTAATAACCTCTGATTTCAAATAGTTAATTGATTTTTATTGATTTTTATAAATTAACAAAGGTAATTAATAGAGGCCACGAGGTCGGCAAAGCCACATGGCCACTAGGGTGGTAGTAATTAGTTTAGATTGTAGGGCCCTTACAAGGGTGATTTCCATGTTGCCTTCAATGCGCCACCTTTGATGATTAATAATCTATAATAATTAATACTTTTCTTGCAATGGATGATATTAATTAATTGAAGAAATATTGTATATCTGTATTTTTATTATATAACTCAAAGCCAAAATATCTCTCATTTATATTTGTTTACTGTAGATAATTTCTTTTACCTCTCTAATTTATTTTGTAAATATTAAAAATTTTTGATTGATAAATAACATATATTTATCTGAATTTAAGTATCAAATGAATATGTTTCATATTGATTGCATTTTTATAATTGTCACAATTTTAAAATTGTAGTCTTGAATTTTTTTTAATTTTTTTTTTATAATTAAAATTCATTAGCTTATTATTTTCTAATTTTTTTATGCAATAAAAATAATCAGTTGTAATAGTTTCTTAAAAAAATATCAGCAATCCAAAGTGGCTTATATAAAACCTGATATTTATAAGTAGATAGTTGTAATATATTTTTTAAATAAATTTTTGATTTACTTCATTATATATATATATATATATATATATACTCTAAAACTTATTTATTTTTTCTTATTGTGATCATACCAACAAAATAGGTAAAGATAAAGTTCAAGCTGTCCAATATTTCTCCTTTAAATACTTATAGAGATTTGTATTCACTTCAATTTTATATAGGTTTAAGGCCTCTATAAATTTTATAATATATATATATATATATATATATTTTTGCTTCTTGATATCAGTTAAGAATGTTAAGAGCAATTTCATTTAGACTTTTTAATATATATTTTTGCCTTTGGTCTTTTGCTTTAATAAAAATTCTACAAAATATGTATACCTTGTATTTTCAACAATATTACTTATTATATGGTAAAATTATTCTACAATAATAAAAGATTTTGTTGCTTACTATGTAGAATTACAAAAAATTGTCTTCAAGTTTTTTTAATGTAATTTAAAAGATAAACTTATTAAATTGACAGTTTTTTATATCTTCAAATACACTGCCTAACAATTGCATTAAATACTTTGCTTACAAAAGATTGAATACTTATAAGAGTATTTATAATTTTTTTTGTGGTATAATATAGAAAAATTTATTTGGATTCTTAAGAATTTTGATAATCAATATTTTTTTATAAATTAATATATATATTTTTTATTAAAGAAGTAATTTAAACTAAAAAAATGTAATAATTGAAAAACTTTATAACTTTCAATGCATCAATGGGATTCCTTATATTTTAAAATAATAAACTTATTACTTAGCTTTTCAAGCATATGTTAAAACATTAATGAGATGAATGATAAAAAAAGAAAAAAAAGAAAAAAGAATCCATTACACAAATAGTTTGTATCTGCTAACATCACTATTTACAATAGATACATACCAACTTTTATAATCTATAAAAATTATGCTTTTCCTTCGTCTTTACAATCGACATAACTATTACAAAAGAAACTACATCAAACTGAAAATAATAATAAACACCAGAGAATGAATTCATACATTAAACCCATCAATTTGCACCATCTCCTAAATGTAGACAAACCCATAAATAGAAAGTTATGGAAATTAAAATGCATGCACATCCAAGTGATGCATTTAAAACACTCCTTCCAAAACTTCAAAATATCACCCCTAAAAAAGGAAGAAAAGCAAGAACATAATCACGTGTTCATAAATTTCATATAAACTAAAACATCTGCTCGATCCCTTTGTTGGTTGTTTACAAATGAGATGAATGGCACTTATATATATATATATATATATATATATATTTCTTTTGTCTGACCACTTCGTGAAGTGGCCAAAACAACAGACTTCCAGATCCAATAATAAGACTTCAAATCTTGCCAAGACCTGTTAAAACATGGCTATGTTTATTACCTGTTTTCATGCAATTGTTGTTGTCACAGAGCCGCATGTCTTGACTGAACCCACCTCAGCATGAAAGCTGCCTTTTAAATTAAGGGTTGTACTCACAAGAATAAGTGGAACTGCACCAGAGCTTGATAAAAACCTTCGCTTGGGATTCGACGCCATAGTTGTGTCCAAGGAGAATGAAATGCCGCACTCGGCCACCGTCTTCGGTCAAGCCAATGAAGACATATCTGACAAGCTCACCACATCTCATCTGGGGCACATGAGGAGTAACAATCAACAGAGGGACCGAGTAAATGAAGAGAATCACAGATGATGCATGTGTGAAGCCTATAAGATTGATGTTTGAGATGGGAATCCACTGGTAAACTTGTGGTCGAAGCCTCACATGTGAGCAGCAAAGCTTTGCTATGACAGATCGTCTTTACAATCGACATAACTATTACAAAAGAAACGCATGGCTTTCAGTCTTGGAATTGCTCCTCTTTATGAGCAGTTCATTGGTAGCACCACATCCTTGACATGAATGCAGCCACTCTGATCGTGTCGAACAGATCAGCCTCAGCTCCACTTGGACGTATACCCTGCAACCACTACCATTGAGCAATGCATGGTTCTCTTCACATCCATATACGGTCCATCAGAGAGCAATTTCTTTGGTAGCAACCACAAACTAGATAGATTTTGCAGCTGCTGTGTGGCGTTATTAAGTACAAGAATCTTAAGTTTTCTTTGTTGTCGTAACGGCACTTGCTTCTGTACATGTTGGTCAGTGTTTCTGTAGAAAGCAAGGACAAGTACGTGAAGGGGAAGGTCTCGGGTAGAGCAACGAACGCTTGGGGCTCGTTGATAACGCTGCTTGGAAGAATTGCACAACGGCTGCATGTTTCCTGGATATTAACGGCTGCATATTAGCTGCCACCTTTGTTCTCCTAATCGTGTTTACAAGCTTCCTTTCGTCAGTTCTCTTGAATAACGATTTCGCTTCTTCATGAACTGTCAGGTCAGTTGCAAAGCGTTCAATAGTGACCATGCCTTGCAGAGTGTTTGGAACACTCATGGCTAAGGCTGCGTCCAGTTCTTATTCACAAGTACAAGTTACTAAGATCGTTGCATTGTTGATCACTTCCTCTCGCTGCGAAATTCCCACTCCAATATTTAGTTTGCGTGCTCCCAGTGCATTGATCATCAACGACCTTGTAAGACAGCCGATAATGTGTTCTGTCAACTCTTAAAACTTGACCCAGTACTAGGAACTTCAGCAAACCCAAAGCACACAAAGGTGTACTCCGAAATAAACAAAAATCTTCAGAATATCAGCTCTCAAATTCCATGCGCGGTCTTTGACCTAACAAGCAATCCCAGACATAACCGTGTCACACGATGAACGACCCTCCGGCAAGCTGATGTTGTGAGAAAATTCTTCAGTTCGATTTCCAGCGCTCAACAAAATGAACATCTCCGCTGTAAAGAAATTGATGGTGGGGCAGAATACCAAGAAGCTTTTTCACAAGTTCAGCAGGGTCATGGTGACCGTTTCAGGTGAGCTTGACCAGCCAAACCACTTTCCTCTTCTTCCCCCGTCCCTGTAATGGCACACAACCTTGCATAATGAGATCCTTCATTGTCAGCATACCTTGTGATCGAAAGAGACACATCTAGCATAGTCGGTCTTTAACATTAGATTACCCTAATTCAGAGCTGATACAACATTCAGCAGTAAAAACTCTTGCTCTCTCTACTTCCAAGACACAAACATTGCTCAAGCGGAAAAAGAGAGAAGAAAAACCTTCCTAATTTTGTTTAGATATGACAGTCTAATTTCAGACTACCTGGACAGCTAGCCTAAAAGCTAAAAGCAGGTTGCACCAAGTCGGGTCCCACCTCACCAGATCGAAGCCACCAAAGCATCTTCAACGACATTGTAAGAGAATCTCGTGCGCGCATGCATCTCAAATCCTTGCAGACTACCTGAACATGCTCACATTCCACACTCATCCAAGCTCATCGAACATTCCACATTGCTGCAACGACCAGATTTTCCTGAGATCAATGCCTTTACTCAATCCAACCAGCCACGCAATGCTTTATCAAATATCCTCGCATAACAGAAGATCGCGTGATTTCGAAGACCTTCATCCAGCTCACAAAGCTTGAAGGAGTTCTTAAGAAGAAGATGTGATATCATGCGCTGAGGCCAGCAACAAAACTTGTTGCTATTTTAGCGCAGGTGCTCGCCATTATTGCCCACCGAGACAATCCGTTACTGGGCCCTCACCGAATCGACGCTCCTCCCCGACCCAACTGAAGATCCGAACACGCAGCTGCTGTAGAATTCACCACCATGGCCGATTGTGTCGGTGACCAAGTCGGTGACAAGTCGCTTCGCCGCAGTTTCATCCATATAATTGGATGTAATATAAGGATGATCTATATTGAAAGATATCGTTGGAGAGAAAGATAAAAGAAGGACAGGGTCACAAATCGGACCGTCTATGATCTCGATGAGTCAGATCTGTACCGTAGAATGTAAAAGATGAGGGGTCTGTGTACGAGAGGGCGTCGCCTGTCGCAGGAGTGAAGGGGAAGACAGGCCCCTCCACACGCCATAGCCAGACCAGATCTCATCAATCAGTGTCGTTTTTTCTCGCAGTTTCCGAGAGCGGATCGGGTTTGACACGATGAACTCCCCTGCAGCAATCTCTGGGGTGAGGATCTGTATTTTTTTGTTTAAAAAAACTAATAGGGGTTTTGATCGTTTGTGGTCTTTCATTTGACTTAGTTTTGTGGGTTGGATGTGGATTGCCTTCTTTGCGATGATTCCCTCGTCGATCTGTTGATCAGGGGTTGCTTTGCTCCACACTTTGCTTCATTATGGAGCAGTAAGCTGCATGTCTTCTCCTGTGTTACTGTTCTTGCTTGCAAAAATCGCGCTACGTAATGACTTCGGTTTCCGTTGCGGAGAGGCTGAAGCTTCCGAAACTCTTATCGGTGCTGGGTTTTTCCAGCTGGTTTTGGTTAATCCTGGAACCTTAGACCAGAATCTGGTGGACCCATTTGTCCCAGCGGGTCTGTTTTCGAACACGGTTTAGTCGATGTTGATTGTTTTTCCTAAATGTTAACCATCAGAATTTTTTAACTTCAGCCAGAGGTCTACGTTATGAACGCGTGGCGTCATTGCTCAGCTAGGTTGTTTAATACATGATTTTCACTTGCTGATCAAGTTCTTGAAGGCCTGGAATGTGTGAGGCAGACTCCAAACTCAGCAATTCTGAGTTATAAATTGCATAGGTTTGGTTTCTCATGCCAGTGGTTACTGCCGGGTCTGAACGGATTAGGATTGAATGAGTTTTCAGGCAACTTTCCTAATTGTGATGGAAGTGGAACAATGACCATCACTGGAATATCTCCGATTGGCGAATTTTATCAATGCTTTCGTTTTCTTGCTCAAAGATTAGGTTTTCTCTTTGATGCTGTGGTCTTTCATTTTGTCTTGATTGCATGCATTAGTTTCAATAAAGTCTGATGGAAGATTTTTCTGTCTCCTGTGTACAGGTTGGGGGCCTTTACTCAGGTTTTACTCGACTTTCTAAAGGGTTAGCTGTAGTTCTTGTCACGGGCTATCTTGCCAATGTCATCTTACCTCATACAATTTCTGTTACTTTTTCTTTAATACCTGGAAAGTAAGTACCTCAATCCAAGACTTGGTTTAGTCTTTTATCTGGTTTTGCTCTTGTTTATCTTCGACGATCGAGAGAGGAATTTAGGAATGAAATGCGTAATGCATGGTAGAAGATTCATGGCAGCTCATCTGAATTCAGTAACTCGTTTCCAGGGATTTTACAATAAGATCACATGGAAATCACCTATCATATTAACCTGAAGCAACCAATGGTGCTTTCTCTGGTTACTTGTGTCTCAGTAAAGTTTGAGTTGTTTCTCAATTGTCTCTCATCCTACCTGCAGATTCATACCATTTGTTTGGAACATCATCACAGCAGGCTACCTTGAGACATCCATTTTTGGTGTAAGTTCTTATCCTGGGATCTCAATGAGTTTCGTTTGCATGATGACAGAGATCTGAATTAGTGCTGATCCTCTTTGAAGAACTCCTTGACTGTTTCTTTGCTCATAACAAGCTAGCTTGTGCAACCGTCTAGAAATTGGCAATCCCTTCCTGTTGAGAAGGACGTTTCATATGGTGTATGTAGTGCGTATAGATTCTTGCACTTTTTATTATGAGCTGCGCGCCAGATTGTTAGATCATCCTTTTTTTACGCCCAGTTTTCTTCACTCTGTGCAGTTGGGGACGAGCATTGTCGCCCTACTTCTTGCTGGAAAGCATCTGGAGCCTTTCTGGGGCTCGAAAGAGTTTGTGAAGTTTATAGCTTTTGTCAATCTGTTCACTTGCGCAAGTACCTTCGTCTTGGCCATCTTTCTCTACTTCATTTCAAGACAAGGAAACTATCTGTGAGTTGAGCAAACATCCTGCATTGTCGTTGAAAACCAAATTTCATCTAATTTTCTCAGAGAATAAGCATTGAGGTGGTAGTTACCTTCTTGAAGTCCAGCACGAGTGCCACTTTTTCAGCCTAAGCTGACGGAAGTGTATGGTCAAATAGATAAGTGGCATTATAAAATGAGGGGCATCCTAGTGAATACCAAATTTAATGACTTTTTTTTTTTAGCTGTCTTATTCTCATTGTCAAAGTATCTTATTGCTCGAGTGTTGCCTTATTGTTTTTTTTTTTTTTTTTTTGCACTGGTCAATATTATCTTTGATGACCTTGGTCAAATCTTTTGCAGGTATGCGCCAATATCAGGGTTCCATGGAGTAGTGGCTGGGTTTCTTGTAGCTGTAAAGCAGATCATTCCAGAACAAGAAATACCAGCTCTTAAACTGCGTGTAAAGGTCAGCTTTTCTATGTTGTTACCTGCTTTGGCCTGACTTCCCGACGTTTATGCTTGTGATTTCTAACAAGGAGTGATTAGTGATTCCTTCCGCATAGAAGTTCTTAACAAACGTGGTGTGGTTGTGGGTTGCAGTGGTCCCCTTCCGTCTTTGTGACCTTTGCGATCCTCAGCAGTCTTTTCTCGCCGGAGCCAATGCAATTCGTACCGTTCATTGTGTTTGGAACTTACGGAGCTTGGATGTATCTTCGTTATTTCCAGCAGAAGCCCGAGGCAGGACTCAAAGGGGACTTTAGTGCTGAATTTGCATTCGCAACTTTCTTCCCAGCACCTGTGCAGTATGTCTTCTAATCCTGTCTCTTGAAGGTGGAAGTACTTCTTGTTACTGTTCTTAGTTGGTTGGATCAGTGACATAAATTTCTAAAATTTCAAGGAATTAGGGTGGAGAATTTTGTTGTTTTTCCTGTTGACTCCTTATACTGGACACTGTGTTGCAAATATTGTGGGTCAACAAGGAATTAGATCTAGTCCTGAAATACTGAATGGATGTGCTTGTGATTCTTCAACTGCAGACCTTTCGTCGATCCAATAGCAACAATCTTTGAAAATATTTTCTGCAAGCAGAGAAGCCAAGTATCTAACGAAGGGCCGGGAGTTGATCTGGGGAAACCCCTTCCAGGATCAGATTCTGTTGAGGCTAGCAGACGAAGGTGTTTTAGCCCTTGCCATTCTAGAGATTTATTATTTATCATTTGTTATTTGTTTTTCCGTATTACTTTCTTTCTTTATCAGCTTTTTACACAACAAGTAGGGTCAGCTGCAATCGTTCGGCTCAAGATGCCGTAGTCCTAGTAGATTATTGGACCTACAACTTATGCATGGCGATTGCGGGTTTTCGTGAATGCAGGGAGCGAGGCGCTCGTGCTCTTGAAGAAAGATTAGGTGCCAAAGGAATTTCAGAAGGCCTACCAGTAAAGGGACTTGAGCCAAAAGGATCTGATGAGATAGTCTAAGCGAGAGTTAGCGTTCATAATTTATTTGTTTATTTTTAAAGTAGTTTTTTTTTTTTTTTTTTTCCTTAAAAAGGGAGGAGGCTATTGGGGGGATTAGCGGGGGCCAAAAACACATGCATTATCAACCTTGATTGACATATCACTACACCTCCCTCTCTGCAAGCACAGTTTTCCTTCACAGTGAAATCTTCTCCCCTTGTTCCAACACCTAGATCTTTTCTCTACCGAGGAGGTTTTGTAGCATCATGCATGGTCACCTGGAGCACTTGTGAGATGCTTCTCTGGGGTCTCAGTAATTGTAGGACTGTAAAGAGATCTGTAGAGCCAAGAGTTATGGTGCAGTGTAAAGTGAAAAGTCTTGTGAACTAGAAAACGGTCTACAGTAGCTTCAGAAGGTTATGAATACATAAGTTCCCCTACTTTCAGTCTTTATTTTTAGCTTTCTCTCTTTCTCTCTCTCTCTCTCTTCATTTTGCATTGGTTTTTTACCGAATGATGTGAAATGGATGTTCTCTGCCGGAGAACATACCAAGGTGCCAGTGGTGTTATCAATTTGGATCTATGTCATTGATTGCAGCTGTTCTAAGGATTTTAACAATATAGTACTTCAGAAACCAAGAGCGAGCCCTTGTGACTACTGAACCCATATTCACGAAGTACAAGAAACACAAATGTCATGTTGCAAAATTCTACGCAATAATATGTTGCCTTCATCTTTTCATCATGTCTTCATGAAGATACCAATTAAAGGTTAAAAGACACAAGTCACTGAAGAGACTGAAGGTTCATAACGATTTTCATTCTTCCTCGAGATTGTGGGGATATAACTATTTAGATGATTGGAGCGTTCAAATGAGTGATGAAACTATTTATTGTATCTCAAAACAATGTTTTGTAATTTTTGGATCAATTTTGTTCTACGTCAAATGAAGTTTGTATAATATATGGTCAAAAGTATAAAAATGATGTATCAAAAAATAAGTTAACCATATCAAAAAGTGTATGTGTAAACATGATAACATTTTAAACTTATATATGTACCTTGTTGAAATTAATAAATTGATTGCAAGCACAACATATAATACGTGTTTTATCTATATATGCATATAAATTGGGAACATTCTCCGTTACATTCCAATAAAAAACTAAAAATTCTTAAGGTGTTAATTTTTATAATATACAAATGCATTAGTTAATTAGAATTTTGTATATTTAATTTTTTTAAAATAATTATAACATTTTGATTTATTTGATGTAAAATTAATAAATATAGAATAAGGTATATTTATCTTTATTCATATACTTGTTAATAAGAAAAAATCTATGTTTGATATCCATATATATAGATAAGATGAGATTATAAAATGTAACTTAAGCACAAAAAGAAATGGTAGAACACTCATTAAAGACCTCATTAAAGATTTTTCCAAATCAAAAAAATTTTAAAAAAATATACATATATAATAGAAGTTGAAATGTTTAAAGAATTATTATCACTATTATTATGATTTTAAAATGTACATATTTAATATTATGTTTACATGTGTTAATAATCTTATAAAATGACTAAAACTTGAATAATACAAATAATTTGAAAAACATAAATTAAAATTTTAATACTGTTTATTTTAATTTAAAATTAAAAAACACATAATTTAACCAAAATATATTATATTTCTTGACTACACGTGTTTGTAACTTCTTTGTAATTTACTAAGAAACTAATTTAAATGTGTATTAAAATTATATTAAAATTTTAAATTATTATTATTATTATTATTATTATTATTTATCATTTATCACTAGTCAAATTTAATTTTAAAATTTTCATCAAAGATATCATTAGTATTATTATTTTTACTATTTTTATAGCATAACTATTATTCCAATTTGAGTTGAGAAAGCTTCTTTGATGTTTCTTTAAAAAAGTATTATCTACTTAATCTTTTCCTACCTACTACTATTTTCACTTACTTCTACTTTAACATATTGCAGCAATATAAGTATCCATAACACACAGTCTTCATTACAAAATAATTTAATGTTAAAACCAAATTGCAATTCCAGTAATGATTGACTACTTTAGAAAATATAATTTATATTGTAACATATGTAGTGTACCATAAAATTGCAAAATTACTTTCTAATTAATAGTAGAAACATTATTATGATGTAAAAAAGATTCAAAGTTAAAAAGATCTTTTCACATCATTTCCAAATTACTTTAAAATAAAAGTTGATGTTTAATATAGCATTTTATTGTCACTTGGATTAATAAAATAAACTTATAAATAATAAAAGGATTAAATTTAAAAAAATTAAATATTGAGCACTAGATTTTTATTTTTTTATTTTTTATTTTTTAGATTTATTTTATTTAATTAGTCTTATTTTTTCTATTTTTACATTCTAAAATATATTCTTTAAAAATTGGTTCTCTTTTATTTGAATTATTTCAGATTCAGATTTTAAATTTTGCAACATATTTTTGACATTTTTATATCAAGTGTAAAAATTAAAATAAAATAAATCAATTAAATTATTTTTTCACTCGATATATCAATTGTGAAATCAAGTTATATTTTCTCAACTTGACATTAAAAAAATTAAAGCTATGTATTAGGGTCAAAACAACTACATAGCATATTTAGCCTTCATTCATGTCGCAGTGGTGGTTGAAACCTTTAAATATCAGTATTATGTTCATGTATACCAACATTATTAGCATAAATAATAACATTGCAATTAGCAAAGACAAATACGCCATTTAAAATTGCGTAAGAACACCTTGTGTACTAAAGCCATGATATGTTTCACAATAAATACATAGAAAAGTCGCATGCAAAAGACAGAATCAAGGATTAGATTTATTAAAACAAGTGGTACTAGAATACTAAAAAAGGTCAATAAATTAGAAACTGAACAATATTCAAGAGACGAATTAATGAAACTGGGAACGCGTCCACTCTCACCTTTAATTTTATTCCCAATTTAACACACCAATTCAACTACTTTTTACCCATACAAACTATAGGTTACCTAGTGCGCGCTCCTGGTTGACAAGTTGACAAAGGACGATGATAAAAATTCATGCATCATTGAGGTGCAGCAACAAATGCAATCATCCGTCCATCAAAGAACCTTATCATACGCATTAAAACATGGATGTGAATTAAAAACGATCGTAAGAGGATCCTTGGCACCTTCAGCCAAGGAATTAGTCGGGGAAAGTGTCCTGATAGCAGAGTGAAACCTCAAAAGGAACTACCATGTAAAAACGAGGCTTGAGAACTGCATCATGAATTACTGACTTATTGTACCTTGTCATCCATTTAATGCAGATGACCAGGCATACCCCAGTGTTTAAACGGGGAGGAAACGACACCAACAACGTTGCACAACTGTGAAATCTGTATGCTATTTAGAGTCCTCCATGAAATTTTCTGCAACAGAGACTGTCTCTGAGCCTCCTGCATACTTTGGGTGGCCACAACCAAAAGATTAACACACCCACTAAGAGTATTTAGAAGGGATCTTACACTACATCATTTGTCATTGACATAGGATCCAGCAGAGGATTCCAATGTGAACACAAGAGTTTCTAATGTACAAGAAAAGACATACCATGCACAAAGGTATTATCTCCAGGTAACCAAGATCCAGAATGATAAAAAGAAAGATAGAGTTGTAATGACCCAGCTCATAAAAGCCATAGCGGCAGCTGCCTCAAATTTGTTGCAGTGGTTGGGTCCACATTGGTTGAGATCATTATCAATGAGCACAGTGATTCCAGCAGCTGCGCAAGCTCCAGCAAATGTCATTGTTGAAGTGACCTGATTCCCAAGTTTGCAACTTGTCAGTAATGAATTTCACATACTGAAGGTGGTCACTCTGGCAAAATTCAGTAGTATATTATGATTTTTACTACGATGTCTAATGAGCAAGTATCATCAAATAAAATAATTTAGCTTTACTGTTTGAGCATCACGTAGTAAACCAATTCGATAGGACTGAGCAAACAGATACCTTGCACCAATGCAAAAAAAAAAAAAAAAAAAAAAAAAAAACACCAATAAAAAATATGACAAAAACGTAACCATCAGGAATGCATGCGTTCAAGATGAATCAAACCAAGAGTCACTAGAGCATGGTTGAAGAACATGAGCCTCTTACCCAGTCACCAACAACAAAGAAGCTCAGTATCAGTGAGTTTCGGAGGGACCGTTTAGTCAACAACGCATAGCAATCCAAAACTCCCATGCACAGGCTCCAGATGCATTGCAGTACCATAGCGGCAACAAGAAAACTGCACCACACAAGTACAAATTAAGCAGAAAGGAAAAACTCATTAGAGGGTAAGGTATGGAACAGGGATCGACAGTGGGTGAAGAATAGGCTTCGAGCAACAACAAAATGGAAACAGGGACGAAAGAATCAAAAGCATTAAGATCAAGAAGATTCGCACCAGAATGCTGTAACCGAAAAGAAATCAACAATCGAAACCATGATACAAAGCGCAGTCAGGGCGAATCCTAATTGCGCGAATCGCAATGCCAAACCCATCAGCGTCCCCGGTGATCCAGGAAAATCATTGATCCTTACTGCTGGAGGTGCCGGAGGTCCCACAGCTTGGTATTGTGGGGGAAGAGCCACAGGATGTACCGCAGGGTGACTTGCCACCTCCATGCCTTCTTGAAATACCCCACTAAATCCTCTCTTTGTTGTCTAGATAACCAGCATCTTCCACACCCAAAAATTTCGACAAGAATGTATCCTTCACAGAAAACCTTGATTGCCGTTTTCCCGCAAGCATCTATTTACATGAAAACTTGATCGATCTCCATTCACCACCAAAGTTGAGGAAGTTCTAGACCAAGATTTGTAGTTTCCTCACTCTAGCATTCTGCTCCAAATCTCCTTTTGCAGAAATAAACAGACAAATATTGTCTCCACTATTTTCACGCTTCCTGCCCCTAACCGCAGAGGTTGGTTCAACCTAAATTTCTACAACCAAGGGTAAAGGAAGTGAGCTCTTTGGGGTAACAGAAACAGGGAACCAATCAAGTTACACCTAATTGTCACGGGGATGATAACACGGATGTCGCAAAAGTCGTGTCGGGCCTTGATAGATCTCCTGCAAAGATTCATGGAGATTCAGGAACTTCGAATAATGGTGGCGTGTAGTCTAGCTTGAGTAATTCAAGCAGAAGAAAAATAACAAATTGCTCAGCAAGTTAGCCAGTGCAATCTTTTATATTCTCCGCACGGAGACCTTGTCATGTTGAACACATCAATGCCAGAATCTGGAATAACCCATGCAGTTTCTCCAAAATATTCCACACTGGATGGATGAGTAGCAATTACGTATAATCATGTTTACGGCTCATAAAAAAAAAAGAGAAACTTCAGGTTCAGGTTACAATAGCCATATGCTACTATTTAAATTCAATCCCTACGTTTAACGATTACACCAGAACTTCATCGAGATGATCGGCCTATGCACGGAAAGTAACCTTCCTCAACAATACTGAACAATCGGTAAATCAGATAAGTCTTGATAAACCTAGCTCAAACAATCCTGAATTACGGTACTCAGAAATTCGCCTCAATGAATGCGTTGAAAGCAAAGCTCTTACATGCATGTTGCTGTTAGCAGTGCCACGACGAACTCCATAAAAAGGATATACCTACTAAAGTTCTAAGGCTCACAAGCGTCCAGAATCAACTGTGTACTCCCAGCCTACCATTTGTGATACAATTGTTACCCCTGGATCGTGTGTGCCGATGCTTACTTCTAACAAGGATTCTACTTCTCTAGATCATTTACATAATCTAAATAATTGTCCACACTATCTGCCGCTTAGATGCATCAAAGAACTTATGAATCTGACTAAGTCATGTACACAAGCACTATATATTATAAACTGAAAATCACTCAACCTGATTATGAATTACTCACGTAAGCACCAAATTAGCATCAAGCACAAGATCGTAGCAGACAAAGTTGGAATTTTGTAGGGAAGCGTTGGTTGTGATACGAAGACAGTGCTACATATTGGGGCGTGACAAAGATAAACAAATAAGGGAAAAGAAAGAAAGAAAGAAAGAAAGAAAGCAAGAAAGAAAGAAAGAAAGAAAAGACCTAGGATCCGCGATCACCGGATTAAAGTATACGATACCTGAGCATTAGCTGACTTCCACAAGCTTTAATTAAACTTACAATCCCAGGAGGTCGTCCTTCCATCCTCGACAAACCACAAAGTGAAATCGTCACAAATCGCTACATGTTTCAATCTCTACACAAGCACAAAAACTCTATAAGAAATTAACAATACTTCGTATCTACCCTTACGTCCACTGGTTCTTGACCTCACCCCAAGCCTACTCCCCAATCAACCAGATCTACAACATCCCCAGCGCGAGCGTGCACACACAAAAACAGTGCTCTTCCACGAATCTAAAAAACGCGGAAAGTGGAATTCTAGATGCCCGCTAAGATTCTCACAGCGCAGCTAACCAATCTACAACGTGACGAAACAGAAACCTACTCAGAACCGACCCAGTGTCCACAGCCAGGCTCAAGCAGTTGGAGGAGATGAGTGCGAGAAACAAAAGACAATCAGGTTTCGCGGCGTGGTGAATACGAGGGAACATACGAGACGGAGGCTTACGACAGGGAGTAGAGTGGCAGGAGATACGCCATGGCGGAGCTAAAATTGCATTAACAGAGAAAAAGGGATCAGAAAACACTTCCAAGGGGGGCGAGAGACGACCGACTTTCGTCTCCTTCGCTTCCTGAACGTTCGTTTGTTTTTCTCGTTCGTTGGAGCTTTGGGTTACTGGCCACGTCACCTTCATTCTATATTCTCTTTTCCCCAAACTTTTATGCTTGAATTATATGTGAAATTACGATAGTTAATGAAGATTATGTAATTTTTTAATTTTAAAAATGATAAATTGTATGAATGGTATTAAATTGAAAATAAAATTTTAACACAACAACATTTGATTTTAAAAGATTTTGAAAATGACAATCTTTCTTTCTAAAATTAATTTACTAAATTTTTAGAGGAAAAAAAAGAATTATCTTCAAAACATAATATAACTGAAAATCATATAGCAAATTTTGTCAAAAATATCCATGAACAATTTACATTGTATTGTACAGCTAATCAAATGTTTTGAATTTTGAAATTTTGAAATTTATTGGGATTAGTTGTAAAGAATTCACAAAAAATAGTTGATTATCTTTGACAGTACCCTATCAATCATAGATGCTTTGAAGTATTTTAGACCAGTTTCAAACAGACAGAAAATGCACGACACTATTTTCTTTTTTAAATTAAATTGAAAATCATCTTATATTATCTTCCATTTATATCTTAAAATAATAAAAATTTATTAATATACTGAAACATTTAATAAAGCATTTTATAAATTTTATTTTATGATTTGTAATTTAATATTAAAAAGTTTGATATTTTACATATAAATTCAATTTTTGTCATATATATATGAGAAATTAGTAAAAGAAACTCCCTTGAAAATGTATACATTTTCAAATTTTTAGAATTAGTTTACAAAGAATTTGCAACTTTTTAGAAAAGCATCCTACAATCATCTATTGCAAAATTTCTGCAGAGAAGTTGTTTTTTTGCTATCTTGCTAACAAAAAAAAATGGTCAATTTTTACTTGGACTTTGGATTATGCTGAAATGGTTGAAGAATACTCAATTGCATGTTTGAATTGCAATGTGAACATAGAATGTATACCTTTAGAACATTACAAAATCATACCCACTTTACAAGTTTGCCCACATTAATTTGCAAACCTACCTCTTTGCTAAATTGCACACTACTACCTCACATAAATATGGTGGCGTTTTTCTAAGTCAAGAGAAAACTACATTCTAATAATTGTTCAAAAGATAGCCATAGCATTAGTTGGAAATTTTAAAAAAATGTAAACATTAATTTGGTGATGTCTCCACAAGTCAAGATACTCTGTAGCAAGAGGATTAATGGAGGCATTAGAGTAGGTGGATAATCACTCATGTGAGATATGCTTTGGAGGGTGGTAGCCATGATTTGATGGTAGATATTATAGCATTTATTCTTAATATAGATGTGGTGAAGGTAACCATGCTTCAATTCTTCTAATCAAACATGTTGGACATTGAAGACATTCAATTATAGCTAGAGCATCTGTCTGAAAACAAAACATTTTGAAAACATTAATGTGGTGGTATCTGCACAAGTCAAACCATTGAAGTTCATATTGGTGTAGCATGGTTAGAAATTTAAATATTGTAGTTCACCAAATTGTAGGTTATCAAAGAACAAAAAGTTTTGAAACATGCATTTGTGATTAAAATTGGTAAAATTGGAAGAAAAATAATAATTAAAAAAAAGTTGATTTTTTTAAAAATATTGATAAAATAACTGTTCAGATACAATTTTATTTCTTATACAATTTTTTAAAAATATAGCAGAAGTCAAAATCACAAGTTCATGTAGTTGTATTTTTTTTTTTTTTTTGATGTACTTTTACAATGATATAAATTTTGGATACACTCAACAATGTGTATAATTTTTTGTTCTTTCTTCTTTGTACTCATGTTTCTATATATTTATTTAATTATTCTATTTAGTTTTTGTGTAATATTAATGCAATGTGTTTGAACAATTCTTGGTCACATTGTGTGCATTGTAACTCATCATTGCATTGCATAATATTATGAATGAACAACTTGCTTTAACATTGTCATTTTAAAACAAATCAAGGGTCTTTGATTCTGGTGATTGATTGTGATAAATTATATATATATATATATATATATATATATTAATATGCACACAAGAAATTATAATTCTTATGTTAATGTTTTGAAATTTGTGTAAAAATCATCTTGTAAAAAAATTAAATATATACATACTATTTTATTTTTATTTTCATGTATTTTAAAATTATTTATGATTATCTAATTTTCACAATTCTAAGGTTATTCTTTTAATTTTTGTCTAGTATTGCACAAACACACTATTACTTTGTAATCTGATTGTTCAAACTATTAGTACTACCTTGACTTCAATAAAGTAGAAATATAACTTGTAAGTATTCAAAAAAAATTATTTTTATTTTGTTTAATCATTATAAAAATTTATTTAAACCTACCTTAAAAACATCTCATCATCATCTTCTTAATTAATCTTTAATGCTTTTTTAGAATTCTAAGAATTATACCAACATTGGCCTTTAAGGATTGTTGCATAATCTTATAGATCAAACCTTATTTTTTTAGGTGATTAGAATAAGCTTATTAAAATAATTATTAAAAAGTATTAAAAGTCCAAAATTATTTTTAAAGGATTGTCTACAAAAAAAAAAAAGATTTAATAAAAATCTAATTAAAATTATACTTTGAATTTTTTATTTTTATTTTTATTTTTTTATTTTTTTATTTTCTAAAAATTTTTAGATTTGCATCATGGATAATTTTTTTTTCTTGATTATTTTATTTTATTTTATTTATATTTTTTAAATTACTAAATTTTCTATCTATACTTAAAATTCTTCTAAGACTAAAAAATAAATAAATAAATATATAAATATTATAAGTATCTATTTCTTTTTTTAGAAATTATATCATAGTGGCAGGAAAGTTGGCTCCTTAGGATTACAAAGTAGTGTCACTTTGGATTATTTTTGGGGTGGTTGTGGCCATGACTTGTAATACTATCATGTAGTATGTTTTATTAGAGATAATCAAATAGTCTATAAATCCTTGTAGAAGACAAGTATTTTTTTTTTTTTTTTTTTATTTTTTGTTTAATTTTTTTAAAATTTTTACAATGACATGTACATATGTATTTTGTAGCACAATGTCTTATGTAGATTGCATACAAGGTAAAAGAAGGAATATAAGAAACAATTCTTCATATATTCAAATGATACCAATAGCGGCTAATTACTAACTTCTGATGGACCTCACCAAGAAGCGAGAGGTCTTTAAGCAGTTTGTATTGTACAAATAAATTGATTGCTTCCACTCAATTCATCAAATTCCAAGTGAGTTATTATCTTTAGATTTCTTTCAAAGTTATGTTAGATAGTTGCTAAAAACAAAACCATAAGAAGTTATAGTAGACCAAGATATTGTAAGAAAAATTGTGACTAAGCTCCAACAACAAACCATTATAACTTGCTTTGTTGAAAGCAAATCTTGATATTATCTCTTTATGAATATTTTCTTAACTATTTCACATTTCAAGCTTAGGATCCATATTTTGATCTACAAACCATATAAAATCTAAACAAGAATTTCTATCTTGACTCTTTTAAAATCCCAACTTAGATAACTCTAAAGAGATTATTTAAGGAGTTTCTTCTTATTGCTTCAAAAATTATAACAAGTCTTGGTAATATCTTAGGTGCTAGCCTTGATAATCATAAGTCTTTAGAACTAAAGTTTAGATTGAATTTTAAATTGATATCTGCCTTTGAGCCAATAGATACTACACCGGTGGGATTCGGATTTGCTCTAAGTCACAATCTAGCAAATATTGAGCTTGTGGATCCTAGATTTGACTAAGATTAGGGCCTAGAGAGGTGCTATTCTATGTGTCTTGGTGTTTTTAAACATCCAAGCATTGGAAGACATAACTCCTAAAGACTTGAATTACCCAACCATTCTAAGTTGGTGGATAGCAGTCCTAAAGTCTCAGAGTCTCTAAAGAAACATGATACTTTAATTGACCAATTCCATATGGAAGCTAAGTAGGATGTGGATTTATATCAGAATGTGATGCAACTACATCTTTTATAACTCAAGATCACAATTATTCCACTCTCTTTAGAAATAGTAGACGTACAATTGCAGCTCCAATTCTTACACTCAATTCAAGAAATTGCCAATGTTAGATGTCTTTAAGCTTGCTAGATGTAACTATATAAGTGAGGCTTATTCACCTAATAAAAAAAAAAAAAAATTCTAACTATGGATTTGAAGTTGATAAATATAATATTAATTTAGAAATGTTATATGATATGACAAGCAATTCTAAAATACTCTCTTTTCTTAGATCTCCAAGACTAAAAAGAAGGGAGGATTGTGAATTTTCCACCTAAGATTGGATATTGTCTTGATTCTTTAGACATAAATTGATAATTTATGACTTAAAATATGATCTCCCCTCTTCTAATTATTTATGAAGTTAAAGATTTTATCTTATAATAAGAAGCATCTAAATGATCATCCAAAAATATTGAAACTTCATAGTTATATTTAGAGTATCTCAAAAATGTTATCTTATCCTCCTTTAAGAATATAAATTATGTGGTTCAAAAGTTCAAGAATTAGACAAATATATAGCCTAATCCATGTTTTTATATTTTACAGGTAGCACCAAGTTATATGAACAATCCTAATGGTCTAAGAGCAAAAGATATTTGTATATTAATCTCTCCAAAAATAAAACATCTAATTAATAATGTGGATACTCTCATGTATAATAGAACATTATGGATTATGCTCTTTAGTATCCTTAGAGAATCCATTTGACTTGTGAATATCTACGTATGTAACAAAAGACAAGAAAGATGTCAACTTTAGAAAAAATCTAGCTAATAACCTTCTTTCAAACATTCTTTTCATTTGTGGTGGAGATTGGAATATGGTGGAGAGGGCAAGAAACAAATCATCATTTTTTAATACACTATTATCCAAAGATGAAGAGAAGTTATCTTTATTCTCACCTCCTCTTAATGGATGCATTCAAACAAGGAGACTCATTAAATTATTCATGGAACAATAAAAAAAATAAATAAAAAGAGAGTAAAGATCTTTGCAAGGCTAGACAAATTTTATTTAAGCTCTTTTTTTTTTTCCAAAAGAATAAAATTGAAGATTATTATATAAGAGGCAATAGTGTGTTATTTGATCGCCTTTTAATTAAATTCACTCTTCAATTGTAAAAATCTAAACCTATATCATCTAATTTTAAAATGAATATTTTTTTATTTAAATGATCTTTGGATTTTTCAATGAGTTAATGAAATTTTAGATCATTATAATAATAGAAAATCTATTATTCATTGCATGTGAATATTTATATGATTTTATAAGTCTTTTTATAAAGAAGAAGCATTTCTAAGGTCTAAATGGTACATTAAACTATAAGGTCAATTTCAAGAGGCACACTTTGCTTTTCAATCAAATCCTCAAGACATTAGCCTTCAAGCTCGTCTTAAATAAGTGCAAGTATCCTTCAACCAACTTGAAGCTTAACAACAAGAAGGGAAATCAATATGTACTTGGATTAAATGGAAACATATAGGAGATAGTACTAACAAAGTTTTTTATACTACAATAAAAAATTATCATCCAAAATCCATTATCACAAAACTCCAAAACCCTCAAGGTGAGTTACAAAGAGACCTTTAAGACTTGGAAAATATTTGTTTTAATTTTTATTCTACTCTCTATAAAAAGTTTCAAGGATCTTGAGACTCTAAAGAAGCCACAAATATTATTCTTACTAATATTCCATACAAGGTCACAAAAAGTATGAATAACAACCTATCTAGGTCATTCAATATGTATAAACTTGAAGATGTTATTAAACATATTGCAAAAGAAAAAGTACTTGGTCTATACAATATAGGTATTGAATTTTTTTAAACCTTTTGGCACATCATTGGAAATGACTATATTACCATGATTAACCATACTTTAGATATAAGTTGGTTCTCACATAGCATTGTCAAAGGACATATTGCCCTTTTACACAAAGAAAATGATAACAAAATTAGGCAACTAGAGGCTCATCACCTTATTAAACACATTCTACAAAATCTATATTAAAGCAATATAAAGACAACTTCAAGTAGTGCTCAAGGAAATAATCCATCTAAACCAAACAATGTTTTTCTCTCTATGATTTATCCTTAATAACCTATTAATTATCCAAGAAACTTAAAATTGGGCCAAGACTTCAAAATAGCCCTTCTTTCTATTAAAAATTAGCTTTTCTAAAGCTTGTGATAAAATTGATTGGGATTTTATGTTTAAAGCATCAGAATCACTTAACTTTGACAATTCTTTTCTTTAAATGATTAAAATTAGTTTTCAAGATGCAAGCACAACAATCTTGAATATATGATAGTTCATTATATTACATAATCTCAAAGAAAAAATTTTTAAAATAATAAAAAAAAAAAAATTTAAAAAACTAAGAATATAACTTATTTCCAAAAAAATATTACTAATTCATAACTTTCACAAATACACACACTTTCTGACTTCCTCTAACTTGACTTGGAGTTGTGTACAAAGAAAAATTAATGCTGTCATGATTCTTTCAAAGTCCTAACTTTTGGTGCTAAAATATTTCATGTGAGAGCAACAAATGGTTAAGCACAAAAAAACATGAAGAAGAAAGGTCTCAATAGAAGTGAGCTCTGTTATTTTAAGTCCCTCAAGATTAAAAAAAGATTGCTCGACGCACCTCATTTTAAACCTAGCCTAAGGTAAGTGAACACTTTTGAGCAAATTTAAACCAAACTGTTAAGAAAATCTCTGCCAGGAATTGCATGTATGGTACAACCACTTAACTGACGAAAATTGGTTTCCTTCAATTAACAACGGAAATCAACGAGTGATCACATTCACCGGTTCAGAAGAATACGAAAGGATCTACTTTGGTGATATTTCCAGCTACAGGATTTGAATTTATTCTTTAATATATTTGATATTCACTCGAGGCATTAATATCACACAGCCGAAATGTCACTGCCCTCTTATGTGCGTCTAGACCCTCAACTTCAGCCATTTTAGCGACAAATGGCCCTAGCTTTTGCAGACCATCTGCCGTTAAGGACTGCACAGTAATGTATTTAACAAAAGAGTCCAGAGACACGCCCCCATACATCCGAGCGTAGCCATATGTTGGCAACACATGGTTAGTTCCACTGGCGTAGTCACCCACGCTCTCTGGTGTCCATCTTCCCAAAAATATGGATCCTGCCACATAAGAAAATAGTATGAGAATTTACCATGCCAACACTGATTACTGTTCTTCATTAGGGGGTTGCCGTATTTCAATTATGATTAGCACACCGATACCACGCAGATAGAAAAATGTTTGAAGCAGGTTCTTTTTAACACCCATGGTAAATCTCAAAACTTGAATAGCTGTCAGTAATGAAAATTGACTATTTCACCTGCATTATCTAGAGAGTCCAACCACTGCTCTGCATCCTCCACGTTAACAATCAAGTGCTCAGGAGCATACATGTTCGAAAATTTACATGCCTGTGCACATGACCATATTAGTTGTCAGTACTTTGACCAGTTTCTTACTCAAATTATGGTAAAACTTTGAATATGATGCAAGATATCCTGCGTACCTGCAAGAGCACGAAATCACATTTTGCCCACAAAGGCAACACAGCAGTTTTAATATTAAATGTGTTCATTAGTACGGTCAGAGATGATTCTGTAACCAAAGAGGAAGAACTTTACCTCTGCCATGTCCTTCGCAACAACAATGTGGCTGTGAGAAAGAGCTTTGGTAGCGATTATGTCCCTAGGTAAATCCCTACATTGTCTCTCCAGCTCGTGCTCTATGGCAGCGATGTCTACTTCATCACTTACTGCTACAAGAACCACCTGACTATCTGGCCCATGTTCTGCCTGCAATATACCAAACAGAACAAAAATACATAACCAGAACAGCGAAAATATGACTAATCTGGTAATGGATTCAACGTATAGAAACTATCGCTGATTACACCAAACAAACAAATCAAGTTTGAAGACAGACAGGGCAACCATTGAAAATCAAAATGAAGTTCGGACTAATTTCCTGCTGTTTTGCATGCAAACGGAACACAAAATGATAAAAAGAAGTAGCTACCTGAGAAAGCAAATCTGCAGCCACGTGGACAGGAGAAGCAAGCTTGTCGGCAATCACAAGAACCTCCGACGGACCAGCGGGCATATCGATAGCTACCATTGCTTCACTATTCTGTTGACCACAGATTGATTGGCAAGTAGAAGTCAGCACCCTTGTACATTGATTGGTTGAAACTGAAGGCTCATAGACTCTGATATTCAAACTAAAAATATGAGCAAAAGTGGTACATTTCACATTCAAATAGCAGAGCAATAATCTGAGAAAGAATAGGGCTAATGAGTACATAGGCCATACCTGCAACAACATCTTCGCAGCCGTAACATACTGATTTCCAGGTCCAAGAACTTTATCGACCTGCTCATGCACTTTAATACTTTAATAAAAAGGAGCTGACAACAATTGACGACCCTAGCTAATAAAGAGTTACTCTTTTCTGTCCTACGTAGTATAGGAGCTATTAGTGGGGAGTTTTAGAACAGTCTTATCGAAATGGTATTTAACTACTAGAAAAATACAACTTTCACTACGTTTCCATAGATCTATACGAATTAACCGTTCTTTTAGAATAGAAAGTTGGGTCTGGAGACTTCGCACCTTTGGACATGTCTCAGTACCCCAAGCCATTGCTGAAATCGCCTGCATACCAACCTCTAAGGAGATCAGGTACCATGCTAATAATACCACTTTTCCAGTGATAAGTGCATATGATACATGCACATACCATCACTCATTAGAGCAAAATTCTGCATGTTAGGCAATTGAAACCTACAAAACCAATAATCGAGATACCAGATGCAAATATATCAATGAGTGTAGCACAATGCCCCCAAACTACAAGACACAAACCTGAGCTCCACCAGCTTTCAGAATGAACTTCACACCTGACCTCTTAGCACAGTACAGTACTTCCTGCCAGCAGATGCTATCCTCGTTAGATCAATGATTATTTTCTGTCCTACAAACTAAATGTGCCCACCGAGAAAGATAAGATCCCTGCACAGCATCTGTAAACTGAAAGAACGCAGAACATACAATTATCATGACTGCAAGGATGTCAAACTTACGGGACAGATAGAGCCGTCTTTCCTTGGAGGTGTTGCCACGACCACGGTCTTACACCCAGCGATCTGTGCAGGCTGAATACCAGCAGGTGAAATGTTAGATGGGCATACTCTCTGAGGTGACACTGAAACTAGTTTAAGACAAGGTTTTGTAAAACTACAGGTTCCAAAACAACACACATCTATATATTTTAAAAGGCTAAGAGTAACTAATAGCAATACTCGTAAGGTGTTCATCCCAGAACTTCATCTCCTGTGAACCCACAAAAAATTCAGCTTGATGTTCAGGAAAAGTAATGTTGTCTTCAAAAGTACGTGAATGCACTAAGCGTTTTAGGACTTTGTGAACTTGGTTGACAAAACTTACAACAGCCAACATGAGAGTAGTCGATGGAAGGACTGCAGTGCCTCCTGGAACGTAAAGACCAACATTGTTGATAGCCCTAGGGATTCTCCTGCAATTTACGCCCTTTCAGCAGAAGACAAGAAAAACTTGAGTTACGTATTCCAAAGACGAAATGCATGAGCTACGACAATTTCACTAAAAAGGAACAAACTCAATTTCCTTCGATGCTATCCATAGAGTATAGTAACACTAATACGCATTCAGTATTTACCAACCAAATGTACAGCAGAAGATGCATGAATGGCATATAACAGCACCCACCGGCATAGTCTCCACTTGAAGATGTTGGTTCCTCTGCTGGGCAGCATGGAAACACTTGATATTCTCATAAGCTACGTCGAATGCTGCTTTTACTTCAGGATCGAGCTGCGGAACAGCCCACCTCCCAGTCAGAAAAATAGAGCTGTATACTGGACCTTCAGATGGAAGGACTTCCCAAATTATGTCATGGTTACTTGCTTGCAAGCTCCTTAGAAAATTCTATAAACTTCAGATAAAGAAATGCTTAGAATCGTAGCTTACCACAGGGTCAGGTAGATCTGCAACGTTGACGACTACACTTTCAAGATCTACTTGATCGAACCGGCTTGTATATCTGCAGCAAAATCCTAAACCTCATTGTCGAAGCGCATGTGCTTTTAAAAACCCTCTTCTGCTCAAATCTAAGCACCTCATTTTCCTCAGGTTTCAACTGTTACTTTACCACTGCATGAATAAGGATCTCTAAACTTTGAGGAAGTAGCAACATACTCTTTCACAGCCACGTCTCCACGACGTCGAATATTCTCCACAATAGGGCCAACCTAAGGACATTGAGCAAGAATTCAAGATCATTAACTTAAACTTATGTATCCATCAGTAAATTAATGCCATTGAGAGACTATAAGGAGATTGGCATAGACTCAATGAGTTCAAGACGTTGATCTAAAACGGTGAAGAGAAGCAGCTGCATCCGATGCAAACAAAAAGAGTACTCAATATCTTAAATTGGCTACTCACCGTTTCAAAGATTGAAGTGAAGTCGATACGAGGGCGAGCTCGAAGACCTTCAACTTGGTGAGCATTAAGTTCAGACAGTTTATACACTTTCATTCCAGGGGTTTCAGCCACCTCTTCTGTGGCTGCAGCCAGTGCCATTAAAATGTTTGGTATTTTGGCTTCTGCACATGATCAGGGCACTCTGATGAGTACCTACGCTGAAACCAAATCTTGTAACCATAAGGGCGGAAACGAGCGACATTCGCTTCGCTCTATTTCAGAAACATACTGTCAGTTTTATTCACCATTCCAAATTATATTTACGTGTGTGTCTGTGAGTGTATATATATATGTTGGAGGTGTACTTTTTTCCATAATCTGCCCATACAAGAAATTCGAAAAACTATGCCTTACGAGAACTATCAAAGCTAAGCACACTCTAAAGTGTTCTTCAAACGGTGTGCTCTACGTGTGATCTTCCTGGCAAAATTCACTTCCTTGGACTAGGAATTGAAAACCTTATCGGATGTGGATCTCTACGCAACTAACTACAGCGCCTTGATCGCCTGCCAGAAATTCAAATTGCAACCTGAAAATCGACTTTAACGTGACGAAAACTGGCAGCAAATCAGCCAAAACAGTCGACATTCACTTGCAAAAAAAACGCACAAATACTTCAAAATGTGCATAATCTCTACAGCAGGGAAGAAATCTTACAAAAAAAAACACGCTACTCTCTTCGCCGCAGCAGTGAAGAAACTCAAGCCTAAGGAATTGGAACGGCAAGGAAACAAAATATTTGCCGACTGCAGAACACGCTCATCACGGGATCGACCTATTCTCTAGCGAGAGGGTCGGCGGAGCCGCTGTATTAAGTGGATAGGGAAATCGACCAATCTAGGTACGCACTGAAGGGCAGCAGTCATGATTCAATGGTATTGAATTCGACACACATTGGTGCTAGTGAAGCCTCCACCGAAAGGGTTTCTTCGGCGGCATTCTGCGGCGTTCGACGTCATCACGCGGTATTTAGCGTCATGAAGCGTTGAAATTGTAAGATTTTACTTTAAATGAAAGTACGTTCGACAAAGTAAAAGCTTGTCGAGTTAGAAAAATAGTTACAAAAACGTAATGAGTTTTCAAATTACACAAATAATCCATGTATCTTGTTTTCTGTGATACTGAAAGTTTTTATATACATACATGTGCCAAAAAATTTGAGTATGATTATTTCATTTGACATGAAAAATTATGAATATTTTTTGAAACGCTTCTGTGAACATATCAGCATTTCTTCAATGTAGAAAGATTTGTTCATGATTTCATCAATAATCATAATTTAAATATGCTTTCTATATTTCTTTAAGAATTCAATTTTAAAGTTATTCTATTACATACATTCAAATAATTTTTTGATATCACTTGACTGTAGTTTTTAACTTTAACATTGTCAAATATATTTTTTAAAGTTTTTTAAGAAAACAGATTACCCTTTCTATTCTATTATAAAAAAGTAAGTATATAAAAACTTCTTTACAAACATTTATTTTAATTTCTTGATATTACTGCTTCTATTTCAAATCCTAACTAACTGAATACTATACAACATCACAAAGTTACATACAGTTTATTAGAGTACCTGTATTTTAATTTTGATTATCACAATTTCTTTTAATTCTTGATATATCTTTTCACACATTTTATCTACTCATGTTTTCAGTTTTATGATTCAATCTTCAATTTTTCAATTTATATTGAAAAACAAAAAAAACAGTTTTAATCCATAGAGAGGACAAAAAAAACCACTAATTTGTGGAAAGTTTGTAATTACAGTTTTTCCAATGATTAATGCTTATTTTAATTTTATTTATTCTAATTCTTTTTTAAATGTAAAAAAATTTAAAAAATTAGGACAATATTTTACTGTACAATCTTAAAATATGAAGTCAGTGTTCCTTAAAGTAATCTTTTTATGTTTTCAATAAAGATTTATGTAATTGTAGATGTGATTGCATATTATTCTTGGATCCACTGCCTTCATGTTTATCTTATGAATATATTTGGAGATTTTTCAAATCAAGTATGTAAATACATTGATAACACACACACACTTAGAGTAACAAGTGCATTAGAAAAATGAGCAGTTGCTAAAAAATTAGGTCATATATATTTAGGTTAATTTCTGATGTTGAATTAACATGTTGACCCATTTTTTTCAATTTCACAAGTGAAATATAAAAAAGAAAATAAAAAAGAATTCCATGATCATTTTTTAATGAAGAAATTGAGTGCACCTTTTGCTCTGTGAATTCAATTGTTTAAGGATAACTCAATTGTTATATATGTATATACACACACAAATGAATGATACAATGAATTACTAAATAATTTAATAAGGATATTTTTGTCATGTGTATACATACTATTATTTATTTTCACCAAAAGAGATATATTTAGGGTCTATTGCATTTGAAGTCATTTGATCTTGTTTCATCTATTTCTACTAAATTTGATGATCATGTATTAAGAATGGAAGTTTCAAGAGCATCTCAAAGTGAATCAAGAAATACAATGCTACAAAATGGCAAGAAAATAGCTGTAGAAGGAAATAAGAAAAACATTGAAATAGATAGCGAAGATGGTGAAGATACATTTAACAATAGTGTCCAAAGAGGTGTGCAAAGGGATGCAAAATTAGAATCATCCTTGAAATTGGGTTTTTCACCCACTTCTGAACAAAGAGGATTATCAATGGTGGATATAGATCAAAACAACATCAAAGAAATTGATTCAAAAAATAGTATAAAACATGACATGAATGCTATGGGTATGTATAAATCACGAGGGGTGAAAGGTGTAAAAGAAGATTGTGAAAGGTTCCGTTTGCAAATGAAAATTTTGAAAGAGAAAGCCGATGATTCAAGAATACGAGAAGTTATGGTTGAGGGGTTGGTTGAAAGTTTACACAAAAATGGAAATGAAAATGGTTCTGATGTAATGGCATTTGAAGATGCAAACATAAGGAAATCAAAAATTGATCAATTCAAGAAGAACTTCAAATCTGGTCCCAACAATGTTGTGGGTTGCAGGCATGAGTCAAATACCAGAGGAAAAACTTCACAAATTGATGTTATTGATTTGAAATTGGAGGATAGAAACAAGAACAATGAAATTTCATTGTTGACCAAAAATGAAAAATCAAAACCCTTGTCATTTTATACATCAAATTTTGAAGCAAAAAAGAATGGTCAAAGTAATGCATACAAGGAATTTAATGCTCGTAAGAGAATGAGGTCTTTCAAGAAAGATATTTCATATTCAAATACAAGTATATCATCCACGTCATCATCAACATCATCTTTATCTTCTCTTCCTCTTTCTTACTATGTTCAAAAGTTGAAATGTTTAACACCAATTCCTCAACGTCCATCAAATCCTTCTTCAAATACTACTAGAAAGATTGATGATGGTGATAATATGTTCAAACCTAATTTTATGAATTCAAATCTATTTTATGATTGTAAGTTGACAAACTCCAAACATGATTCACAAAACTTTTGCAATCTTAATAGGACCAATGTTACAAATATTGAAAAAACATTGAAATTTCATGAGAATGAAGCCAACTTTGATCTGTTTCCACCTCCAAATTGTGCTCATTCAAAACCTAATTTACGTTTAGAAATTCTTGCTTGTCAAAACACAAGGAATTCGAAGATATTGCCAATTAGAAATGATAGTGTACTAGTTCACAATAATGAAATTGAAAAAAGAATGAGAAATGCAATGAATCCAAATTCTGTTCTATCATTCAGCAAAGAACCTTCAAATTGTGAACATAAAGATTTATGTGTTGATATTCACAAGGTTATCCAAGAATATTCAAACAACTATGATAAAAAGGCAAGATAATACATACCTTGTAACAATATGATGATTAATCCTATATTTTCTTAAATTTTATATATTTGGTTCAAAGATGTTTAGTTATTTTTCAACAAAATGAATTGCTTTATAAAACATTAAACATTCAAATGATGAAGATTCTGTTGTTCAACTAGAGTTATTTTGGTAATTTTAAAGCAGTAGTAAAAGATGCCAGCTTCCAAATTGATCTCTAAATGAGAAACTTGAGAACATTTAATAAAAAATTAGAAAGAATATTTTATTGTTCCAAAATGGAAATGTTAAAGGTAATTTATAAGAGAAGGTATGTTTTGCAGAATGATATCAAAATAAAGCTTGAAGAAGTGATGGATATATTACTGAAAAGAGACAAAATGAATGATAATCATGTGAGTGGTAAATGATAAACACTATGTTATACCAGACTTCAGATTATATTACATTTATTGTTTCTTAATGTTTGACTTGTAATTAATTTTCTGATATACACACACACACACACATATATATATATATATATATACAAAGTGTGCTTATTATTTGTGTGCTTTTTCAAATACATTAATACAGCACTGCCCTTATTTTGATTATTTGAATGTCATGCATTGTTAACAATAAACTTGTGAAGATATTAACAATGTTGGAAAAGAAAATTGAGAAGCATCAACTTCAAAATGATATTGATATTCTAGCAATAAAAAGTGAAATTAAAAATTTATGGAACGAAATAAAAGATTTATCAAAAAGCAAACTAGATATTCAAAACCATCCTGAAAATTTTGAAAGTGCAACTAAAACATCAAAGATCACTTTGGACAATGATCAAAATGTATTGAATAATGAAAATATTGTGTTGATGAAAGAATTTTTAACCTTAAAACACAATGATATGAAGGTTAAGGAAACATAATATTAATTTTACATGAAATTCTTAATTAATACCCAATCATGTTGATTGGATTCACTTAATTTACACACACAAACACACACACACACACACACACACATATATATATATATATATATATACATTATACTTTTATTGCAAGGTTTTTGATGGTAAAATAATTATTATTCTGTATGATTTTTTATATATAATTTTTTACATTATGTATTTTTCAACATAGTACATGTGGAATTTGAATTTGAGTTTATTAATAAATGTTATATATTTGTTTTTTCCTCAGACTGAAATTGAAAATATGCAAAAGTTTGTAAAAAAGTTTCTCAAGGATAAGGCTCAATTAGAGGAAACATGGAATGTGGCAAATACACAAGGCACCCAAGAACGGGTGTTGATCATGGAAAGGATTGAAAATTTGTCTCAACTTTATCTGGGAGGTTTGGAAGATATTCGCTCAAATGTTTCCCATATTAATATTGAATGTCAAGATCGTATGGATGAACTTGAAGGCCAATGGATGGAATTCAAACAAAACCAAGATTGCTTTGCTGCAAAACATTTTTCAATGTTTGCAAAACAAGTGAGATTTTTAAGTTTTGCTTATCTTTGAGAAACATACCAATAAATTTAAATTAATAATCAAATGAGCAAAAGATTTTTATGTCACTTTGTAGTCACAGGAAATTTTTATGTCTTAAATTTTTGTTGAAAAATTATAAGTATAATCATTTAAAAATTCAATTGTTTGCATGTGGATTTTACTTTAATTTTTTTTTTAATTCGAAAAATATTGAATCTATTAATTCAGGTTTATTTTAAGATTTGATGTTAAATAAGTATTTTTGTTTATAATTTACCAATGAATTGATAGATGCTCACAAATGGACTTGAAAACATTCGAGTTGAGGTTGAAAAGATTGTAGAGAATGAAGAAGAGCATATCAAAAGCACACTTATAAGAGACAATGAAACTATTCAACATCATTTCATGACAATCTTTTCAACCAATAAAACTGAAATCTTAAATATGTTGAAGAAGAATTTAGATGAATATTTACAAAGTGCTGACAACAAATTGATTTTTGTGACTAACTCACTGAAGCAAGAAATGGAAAACTTACGTACTAAAATCGAAAATTCTCACGTAAAAAAATTTCACTTTACTTATATTATAATTAAAATTACAATAATTTTTTGTTTTTTTATATTAATCTAATTAATAACATGAGATTTTCAAAAATTTAAATAACCATGAAAATATTTAAAAAAAAATTAGAATTTGTCTTTGAGATATTTATTTCATTTATTTTATAAATATTCAAAATGAAGTACCAATGTTGAAGAGGATATTCGTCCAACACGGTCTTGGGTGGCGGGTGGCAGTTACCGGGCCACGAAGGTGCCGAATGTGTCTCCAAAGCGGCGTCTATGGCCGAGAAGCAGGGGGAGGTTGCGACGAGAGCCGCGGCGGAAGCCACCGTCTCGGCGACGAAGGCGAAGGAGATGCTGGACGAGATGCGCAAGTCCTTCGACACCGAGGTCGCCAATGTGCAGCGCATCAATCTCCAGCTGCAGGAGAATCTCGCCTTTCAGCAAGACATGGTTCGAAATGTCGCCAGCGACTCTCGCAAAACGCGGGAGGAGCTTGCCGGGGAGAAGGAGCAGATGTGGCTTGTGGCGTCGTCAGCGATGGCGAAAAATTTGGAGTTGAATGAGCTGCTGAAGAAGGAGAGCTCCATCTTTGTGGAGGCTGTAAGTGCCGTGCAGCGGGAGCGCGACGCGGCGTCGCAAGCTGCAAACGAAGCGAAGTATGCGGCAATGAAGGCCGGGGAAGTGCTGGCGGAAGTGTCCGGAAGTTTCAATGGTGAGATGACGAAAGCGAGACATGTCAGTATGCAGCTGCAGGAAGGATTGGAGCGGGAGAAGGAGAGGATTTTAATGGAGCGAAAGATTGCTTTGCAACATAGCCAAGAAGTACAGGATCGGTTTAGTGGAGAGTTGGCGCTTGCAATCAACAATTGGAAGCAAGACATGAATGCCGAAATCGTGCGGGTTAAGGAGGTTACTCGGGGACTTGAAGAGGAGCAACGACGGGCGTGCACGGTCTTAGAGCAGGCTGCCTTGTCTTGTCCGCAACCGGATCGCATCCGGGCCGACATGGAGGAATACATCTTGAAGGTGAGAAGGCTCGTAAGAAATTTGTGGAATTAATATCTTGTGGTTTTTGCATGGGGATATCTTAGCCTTATTATTGTGAAGAATGCAATGCAGACACAGTTGGCGTTGGATAACCTCGCCAAGTCGGTGCGACAATTGCAAGATGCACGGGAGGACAAACATCAGCGTTTATTAGTGAAACGGCAAGAGTTGGAGCAGTTTAAGAGAAATTGGCAGGGTGAGCTGAGCCAGTTGCAACAGATGGTGCAAGTGCTGGAGGAACGGTTCAAGGAATCAGCATGCGAGCAATCCAATTTTCGCAAACGCGTTGAGGTGATGGAGAGCATGCAAGTCGATCTGGTTAGGTCATACGATGATGTGCGGAGCAGCACAGGTGACTTGGAGAAGACAGCTGCAATTTGGCTTCCGAAGTATGAAGCTGCAGCTAAGATCGTGAATGAGCTGTCGTCAAAAGTTGAGCGCATTGATGAGCAGTTTCAGTTCACTTGTGGTGGTGAAAGTCTGATGCAACAAATTGCCCGTGTTGCTGAGACCAAGGTGAACGGAATGAAGGACATGGTGATCAGCTCCCACTTGAAGGACATCAGCATCGAATTGGAGGGATTGTTGGGGAGAGTTGATAGTGGAGATCGCACCAATTGTCATGCAAGAGTTCAATATGCCTTGATTCCTTCATTATCTGCTAAGTTTCCTTCAATTTGAAGGTGGATATGATTTGAGTGTAACAAATCTTTTTGCAAATTTAACCAGGTAATTGCGACGTTGGAGAGTCGAGTGAATGAGTTGGAGAAATCTGTGAGCCAGAATGACTCCAACTTGTCGCTGAAGCTGGAATACATTGAGAAAACTAGCAAAGGTGGAAAGGATGAAAATCTGCTATTGATTAACGACTTGAGCCAGAGTGTTGAAGCTCTTCGAAGGTTCTCAACATCCTCCAGACCGCTTACGAAATTCTTTCATTGCATCAGATTGAAAGCTGAAACCTCAATCCACAGGCGATAAGTATACTCAGTAAGAGTTGTATGTTAAACATGCAGGAGGGTGGAGATTATAGCGGCAGAGCATAATGAAATGGTGACATCAGGCCCAAATCCAGACCTCAGTTTCAGAATTGATAATCTTGATAGCCGCATCGAGCATGTTGCTTCCGCGACATTCAACAATTTAAGGTAATAATCCAAGTCCTCTCTAGTAGCAAACAAATTGAGATTATCTTCACGATACTTTCCAAAATACAATACCTATTTGTTGATATTCAATTAATCTCTTCTTTATGTCCAGATTATTGGATAAAAAGGTAGAGCATGTGACTGCGGGAGTACAGTCTTCACTAGATGGAGCAGCAGTGGCAGACAAAAAATGTGCTGCTCTTGGTTCTGAGCTTGTCAAGGTTTTCCGGATGTTCTCTAGTAAGCGAGATGGTCAAGGTCTTGGGAGCAACTGCCAACCGGCTAAAGAATGCAAAGAGCCTAACATGACCCAGTTACCTAACAAAAGGGGCGACGTTACAGAGAGACACGAGTTTGAATCGATGAGTCAGTCGATAAGTCAATCTATAAGTCAGTCGACGACTGACGGAACCATGGATCGTCTCCAGAGCACCCCAGGGATACCTGAGAACCAACATTTTCCACCCGCGAAGACAGGGATGTCTCCTAGGAAAATAATCAGAAAAGGTGTGCACAGTTCAGTAAGGGAACCTTCACATCCTAAAGCTACTCATTCATCAGAGACTCAAAAAACACCTCCACGATATGAGAAAGATCGAGGTAGCGGAGGCTTCTGCAGTTCTGAAGGTATGAGCTCCTTAAGAGATGGGTCAAGCGGCTTTCGAGACTCTGCTGAAAGGCAGCACAAACTACATGAGCCTCTCAGTGTCGTTGAGGAACGGAAGCTAATGGGTGATCTAGATGGGCGACTCACCATAGAAAAGCGGCAAGAAGGATCTGCCAAAAATTGTCAAAGAACAAACATTCGGCTAGAGGCTGGTCGAATACATGTGAATGTTAGCCATCGAACTGGCAGTATAAATCAATCAGAGAAAAGAAATGACTTGATAGCGGTGCAATCGTAAAGCATTAGGATTCTCCTTACTAAATTGAAGGCTCGTAACGACACCAGGGCTACGATCACAGAAAAATCGCCGCCATTGGGGCTACATCAGACTTCAGAGTCGACGAAACAATCCGCAAAATCAAGAAACGTCGAGGTATCTTAATTACATAATTGCATATTTCTCCACACTGGTGATTCAAACCATGAATATAATTTCATCAGTTCATTTCATCAATTGCTTGAGCGAAACAATGGTGAGGAAAACCCTGGAAGGCAGTTCAGCTGAAAGTCCGCAAAACTATTGAAATAAAGATATACAGTCAAGGGGAATCAGTATGTAGATCAAATCAATCATATGCCTTACCAAGCGGCACTGGTAATATTGCAGAGGTTGAAAGATGATGCCCCTGCAGCTAGATGCACCTGATGCACCAAAAGGTCAAGCGGAATCTGTGGAGTTCCTCTTGAGACAAAGAAAAATCAAGATTGCAAGTTAACCGCTTGCAGATTTTTATGACAGCTGCTTCAAGATTCCATCTTTGCATTCATATACATCTCGTATGCGAGATTACATACACCAACTGGATTGAGAAGTAAAACACAAGTGGATGCGCTGCTCCCCACTTGGGACAATGTAATAACAAATTCTGGTTAAAACCTGCCTGTGGGAGTTCCATCTCCATTCATTCATTTCAATTTTCCCTTGGCGATGCATACTGATCCAGTGAAGTGACAGGAATAATTGCAGAAGACAGATTCTCCGTAAATTCTAATTTAGTTCCATGCTGCTTCTCTTCCTTTTTGGTGAGCAAGATCCTTGACTACTCACCACTTGGTCTTTAATTTCTTTTAATTTCTTTTCTTCTGTAATTGCCTTTGCAGACCGCGTGGTGGAAGGTGTAGTTTTAGTTACAATTTTCTGTAAGCACAGAAGAAACTCTCTTGCCCATATAAGAAACTTACCCAATGGTCATGAGCAAGCCACGACAGGATGAAATAGAAGACTGTATAGGAGAGGTGTAACCTTGAAGCAAGACAATGCACGAACAACACAAGCACACAGGTTGTCGGTCAGTCTCAATGGTGACAAAACAACATGCTTTCTCTGCTTAAGTCCCAGTCCCTATTAATACTGAAGGATCACCACAGTCAGATTTGTCATGAAGTCCAGTACTCTATTGTGTCACCTCCAAGGAATCCATGAATGTTCATTCTGGTGCATGATTGTTGAATGGAAAAGGGCAAGTGGTCCATGAGAACATCCTTGAGGAAGGAAGTTGCTCTTTTATTGTATAATACTTCACCTTTTGTAATATTGTCTCTTCAACACATTGTCGATGTGTTGTGTATTTATGTCTTTCCTCAAGCAAATTCATATAATAGCTTATTAAAATCAATATTAATTAGTAATTTTTAAAAATTATAACTTTAAATATTGGTTTATTTGAGATGATACCCAGTTGAACTTTTAAGAGTTTTTTCAACTTTATTTTATAATTTTTTTAATTTCTAATTAGTATACATATTAGTTTGTATAATCCAAAAAAACAAAAGACTTAAAATAATTACCTTTAGGTTTTTATTTCTTTAATTCTTATATTTTTAAAAAATAAAATTTAATGATTTGTTTCTTGATAATTATACAAAAATAAAAAGTTTAAAGTTATACAACATATTTGAAATTTTAACTAAAATTTTTAATTTAAAAAAATATACTTAATATATACTATATTAATTACCATATCATTTTTTAAAAAAATCTATTAAAAAACTTATTTTGCCATATAATAGAAATACAAGGAATAGAATAATTATAATTTAAATAATTTATTTATGTAGAAATATACATAAGTAGATATAAGTTATGAAAGAGCATGTTTTAGACAGAACTAACTTGTAAATTTTTTGAATTAATAAATTAATTAAATTATCTATATTAATTATTAACATATAATTTTTTTAATAACTTTGTTAAAAAATTTACTTAAAAATTATTATAATAAAGTAATAAATTTATTAATTTGATCCACAGGTTTTAATTTTAAAATAGTATAAAGAATGACCCTAAAATGTTCAAATTATTTTAGATAGGTAGTAAATAGATTTAAAATTTAAAAACCATATAATTTTAAAACAAATAAACCATAAAGTTTTTAAAATTCTAATAAAATATAAAAAATAATTCTATTTATTTTGAAAAAAATATTCAAAAATATTTTTATATAAAAATTTATTAAAGCTTGTGGATTTAATAAATTAAATATTAGATTACATAAAAATATTATTCTAAAATTATGGTACCTGAACTTTAAATTATCCATAATAATAAGTTTTTAATTTAAGGCTTAGTTCTAAAGATTTAGTAGATTACATAAAAGTTTCAAAAAAAAAATTAGTAGTTTTATTTTAAAAAAATATTTTTTTTATTTAAATTTAAATGTTATTTTTTTTAAAAATTAAATCATCAAGTAAAACTTTAAATTTAGTCTCAATATAGATTAAAGTGAATCATATAAAAATATATTAAAAATTTCTTATTATTTTAGAAATTTTAAAAAATAATTTACTAATTTATAACATTTAATTTTCTATGCTAAATTTGTTCTTTAGTTATAATATGTTTGTATGACATATAACAAAAAAAATATATCTTATATTTTATTTATTATTAGAAATTATATTAAATAAATAAGTATCTTTAAACCAATCTTTAAAGTTGGAATATTAAGATAATAAATGTTAATTTTTCTTATTAGTTGAAGTTCTTAGTATTATATTACAGATTACAAATATTACATTTCTTTGGTTTTTAATAAAGACACACTATTTCTAAAATATCTTATATATATTTTTTGATTTTTATTGTTTAACTTCTTTAATGGATATTCTTTTGAAGAAATTCTTTAAATTGATCAATTTGTATTCTAATATCATAATTTAGATTATAAAATTTTAAGAATTAAAAGATTTAAAGAAAATCAGATGATATTAAAAGACAACATGTGATGCTTAATTTAATATAGTTTTTTCAAAAAGTTAACTTTCTAAAAAATAATTTTTTGATTTTAGAATTTATTAATTTTTAAATTCAAAATTTTTTAAGGAGATTTATTTTACAGTTATAAGATTTTATTACTTAATTATATTTGTAATTAAAATCTTAATTAATAAAATAGATTGACACTCCAATGTCTAAAGTGATTTTATTCAAACATCTTCATATCATATTTTAGTACATGCAATAATTATAAAATAAGATGCAAAATTAAAAGGTACAAAGAGATGTATTTTTTATGACAAGTTACTATTATTGAACCTCATAGACCATACTATGACTAGAGATTGTGGTTTTTCAATAGAATAATGTTAACAATTAATTGTGTACCTTGAGCTTATAATTTCTTCTTATTAGAATAATTTTTTGTAATATAATTTTTTGTAATTTCATATATAGCTTCTTTGATTAATACTTTTATTTTTACTTTTATATTAATATTTTAAATCTAGTTGCATCAATTTAAATTGGATCATTTTGACTTTGCATGTGATTACTTGTGCTAGATATCATGGATTTGGTTATTTAAAATGATCCATTTATTTAGTTTCTTTTTCTTTTTCATTTATTTTTATTTTTTATATAGTAAATTAGCACATAGACTTGTTTATGCAATTAATTCACTCAAACTATTGACATTTAATATTATAAAACTAAAATATCTAACATCAAATAATTAATAATTAGAAAATATGTTTTTATCCCAATTAATATTAAAAATACATGTTTTTAAGATTTAGAAGTATACATTAAAGTAATATATATTTTGTTGTTACAAATTATTTTATTTTATTTTTCTAAATATTTTATTCTTTTTTCTAAAGATTGCTTCAATTTCTATTATAATTGCTTCAAATTTGTTAAAATTTTTAGAATTTCTCTTTAAACATGGTGACAATTAAACCAACTCAATGCCTATGAACTCTACTTAAGTAAATCTATTGAAATAACTTAAAAGTTATAAGTTTTTAAACAATTTAAAAGGATTTTTTAAAAGTTTATTGTAAAAAAATCTTGTTAATTTAGTTTAATTCATTTTGTTTTGTAATTTTGAGACCTTTTAAAAAAATCTTATTAGAAGGAGATCCTCTTCTTCATTAGAGTTGTGAAAATGCTTTTTTGAAAATGCTACACTTGATTCATCATTGAAGTTATTACCTTATTGGATAAATGCCTAAATAGATGCATAAATAGATGGATGGCACTTTGGATGCATACAAATAGAAACTAGTGCTTTTAATATATAAAATACAAATGTGTATATAATTTTAATTTTTCAATAATTTTATAAATAAATATTATTTATTTAAATAAAAAAAATAAAAAAAATCATTTGTTGCTCACATAAGCCTATTGATAATGTTACTAAATTTGACATACTCGCTTATTGTTCTTATACATATCAAATTCGAAGAGGCAAGAAGAAGAAGAAGAAGAGCCTACAAGCTCTGCGACGTGTTCCATTACAAATCACACTCACCGCTCGCCGAATCACCGACACCGAATCAATCCTCGAAGCGCCGGTGTCGGTATACACGATCCAAATCGCCGCATTTACACTATCAATAACAAGACAAAACACAGGATCAATCTTTATATTTACAGACGTCTCATGAGTTGGACTGCCGTCCAGCATAATCAGACGATATAGGATCACTTCTGATCGACCTGTCGTCGATACGTCGCAATCTGATCCGACGCTTCGATTGAGTAGATTTTGCAGTCGTAAGAGAGCTGCCGCGGAGGCAGCACCGATCGACCTCTCAAAGTGCCGACCAAGCAAATCGTTACAGTCAGTCAGTCAGTCGCAGTCGAAGTCGCGGCTCCGGGCCCAGATCAATCGCGCCGGTTTCTAGAACCCACCCGATCTGCGGCGGAGGGCCAAGATCAGGACCTGCCTGGGAGAGCCCCTGCATAGGAAACATGCGTTCTTGGAAATCGGAGTACTCCGATGCTGTCTCACGGCACATCGATGCAGGCGCTAGCGGTGTTGGAGCCGTCCAAGCAGAGGTCCGATGGTGTGGCGAGCGCCATTATCGCCGCCACAAAAGATCACGGAAAGGGTGCTGTGCACTGATGTGATCGCGGCCCCGCGGAATCGGGGATCTCTTGATTTTTGTTCTCATTTTTTTATATTGTTTTTATTTTTTTTGTATTTGATGTACTTCTTCAGGTTGATCGGTTTGCATTGTTTGTTTGGTGCAGCAATTTTTTTGTCGTTTCGTTGTCATGCTGTGACTGCTTTGTTTGACTGTGGCGCTCATGGTGTAGTCGTGGTGGGGGGCTGTCACATTCGGGTACTGCTTCATGTCTAGGAATACTCAGACTTGCGAACGAGTAGTGGTGGTGGAGTTTGTTTAGCTCTTTTGTACTTGGTCTTTTGTTTCTTCAGTTTGGATAGGCAGCGCGGTCCTAGTTTATTAGTGGCACAAGATTCGGTACATTTCTGTTCAATTCGGGGAAGGAATGTGGGCGGAAGAGGAAGGATTCTAGCTGGGATTTCGGTGACTTGTGGGTAACTGTTGGTAATTGAGCCCTGAATTGAAGTGAGAATAATGACAGAAGGTATGGCACAAGGTGTGCCGCACAATTGTGGTTTATATGGAGGGGAGAGTTTTAGAGATGGAGAGTTGGTTTTTGCTTACTATGTTACCGGGCATGGATTTGGTCACGCGACCCGTGTGGTTGAGGTACGTGCTTCGTCCTGCATCTACTAGCATCTTTTAGTCAGTTTTCAAGTGGAATTGGCCTCGATCTCGAACTCAACTTCAGATTTGTATTTTGTGACAATGGCAATGGCGATGTCCAGGTTGCAAGGCACCTGTGCACCGCAGGGCATGAGGTGTACATCGTGACAGGAGCTCCGGAGTTCGTTTTCAAACGAGATATTCCATCCTCAAGACTCCATATTCGGAAGGTGAATAGCTTGAATCATTGTTAGAATCGCTAGTGACGAGCTTCCTTCGTGGAATATGCACTGTGGAGGTTTGAGGTTTAAGATGCGGTTAGGAATGATAACTTGTTGCAATTGAGTATAGAGCCGGATTGATTTTCTGGACCTAGGGAGATAGTCTGTGATCGTAGGACTCGCAAAGAATTGGAAACGTCCGAGGTAACGGGATGTCGTATGATCTTGGTCTAAATTGTCACTTGAATGTACAGCTCGTTTATCTTCTCTCGAACATCAATGTTATCAAACAACTCAATATCTTCTCGAAATTTTCATTGGATAATTGATCACATCGATATTTCTTTCAAGAATCAGAGCGTGAGAACACATTTGTGTTTCGCGTTTTGCAGGTTATGCTGGATAGCGGAGCTGTGCAGTCCGATGCGCTTACCGTTGATTGCCAGGCATCACTAGAACAGGTAACAATGATCCAAATGTTTGAGGCATTAGACTCGATTGAAGCAGCCTTAGCCCTTACACGATGGATGCAGAAATATGTTGAGGAATTGGGATCTTGATAACAATATTTTTCTGTGGGCAGTACTACCGGACAGCAGTTGAGAATCGTGAGGCCCTGTTAGCTATTGAAGTGGACTGGCTTAAGTCTATCAGAGCCAATCTCGTGGTAATTACTCAACACCCTTTTCAGATACCAAAAATATTACGCGAATTTGAATGTATCATAATCAGGGCATGGTAGGTATTGTGAGTATCTATATGAATTTCACCACAGAACTTCAGTGACTCCTAGTATCAGAGTAGATTTAAAACGGATATTGTTGATGAGACAGAATCTTAAAAGCAAGTATACCAGAGCCTTTACATCACCGATACTCATATTTGTGAAGAAGATTACGTTTTAATGATGTGTAGAAATATTTTCTATCGACTTGAGCAGGTATCCGACATCGTTCCAATTGCTTGTCGAGCGGCTGCTCGAGCAGGCGTACCTTCCATCTGTGTCAGCAACTTTAGGTGACAGCCTGTATCCTGCGTTTGAAATCGATTTCCTTTAACTTTAATTCTTTAGACTCCAAAATGAGTTATATTTCATGTAATCCAATTATAACCAATCTTCAGATGATGTATCTCGCTTAATAAACACTGCTTGAGGTCAGTAAACCTCATATTTGCAAGATTCAGAGTAGTTTTCGACCACTTACCCACTGCAATAGGTTTCATGAGCGACTGCACCCTAATTTTTTGTAATACAGCTGGGATTTCATATATTCTGAGTATGTCACCGTCGCTGGGAAGCATCACCAGTCCATTGTTTGGCAGGTCTGTGGCCTAACCTCTTGGATCCAGTTTAGAATAGGTTCTAAATGTGTGTTGTCATTTGCCATGTTTTATCACTGCTATTACTGCTTCCGAGTCCTTAGAGAAACACGGAGTTTTTGTACTTCAAGTGCTGGAAAACGGTGTTCTTTTCGATTGGGTCTCGTCATATCGTAAGCTTAGAATTTACAATAGCCGTCTTCTGCACTGTCATTATGCAGATTGCTGAAGACTACTCGAACGCGCTCTTATTAATTCGCCTTCCAGGCTACAGTCCCAGTATGTGTTACAAACTCGCTTCCAAATAAATCTGATCTTTAGGTACATACATCAATTGCTCTGTGGCGTTCATCATATCTGTGGTGATACCCAACGTAGTGCACTTGAATGACCCAAAAAAATTGGCAATGATGCAGTGCCGGCATTTCGAGACGTAATTGATGTGCCTCTAGTGGTTCGAACTGCACGAAGGAGTCGCCAACAGGTGTTCACACATGGCCACCACGAACACCGTTGGAATACAGCAAGGATAAGGAGGATTTTGTAGTTCGACCTTTAGATGTACCTAAACACGATTACCCGTACGTGAAACTCAGAGACAACTGCGTGAAGCTAAACGACACATTTGGGTGTGACAGGTTCGCAAGGACCTCGGAGTTGATGAAGCTGTGAAAGTGCTCCTCCTTAATTTCGGCGGTCAGGTATTCTGAATTTCCAGTTTGAGCTGTCTGCAACAGTTTTCAACATTGTCATGTTGGAGGAAACGATGTATTGGAAAGTGTAGCTTCATAGCCTGCAAGCAAGAGTGGAAAGTTGGTGATCAGATCGCTCGTGTCTATAGTTCAGTATGGCGTGCTGAATTTGATATTCTTCGCTTTCGATGTGGAACAGGACGCGAGGTGGTCACTAAAGAACGAAAACTTGCCACCAGGCTGGCAATGCTGGGTATGGCTTCAGGCTCATTGATTTGCCATAAATAAAAGACCTTTCTGCCCTTAAACAATCAGTTCAAGTAGAGATTGATGTGAATCTAATGAGCTATTTCAATTCCTGCAATGGTCTGGTGGGAAGGTCTGTGGTGCACCTGCGGAGCAAGAGCTGGGGAACAAGTTCATGCGCATGGACCGCGATAGTTATGTCCCAGACCTCCTAGCTGCCAGTGACTGCATGCTTGGTACGACACTCATCAACACTCTCCTGATTCCATGAACTCGTTTGAGAACTGCTGAGGATGAAAGTGTAAATATCCGACTGTACCCTGGTCGATACAAAACACTGCATGCTTTTCGAGGCTTATCCAAACCTGGATCCTCTCACTTGTTCGATCGAGCTCAAAAAACCAATGTTTATTTTGAAAGTTTGAACAGTTCACTGATAAGACCCTTTGCAGGCAAGATTGGGTATGGAACATTCAGTGAGGCGCTGTCGTGTAAGAAGGCGTTTATATTTGTTCGACGTGATCATTTTAACGAGGAGCCCTTTTTAAGGAAGATTCTCGAGGTGCACCTCACCCTGATGTAGCGTAAACCACGATCGTCGTTTTCGGCATTCTTGTCCGTCTTCCACGAGAATTACCTTCGATCCTTTCAGGAAAATCCTTTAAAAATCTTTGCTGATGTCGCTTTAAAACAGAGCAACAATGACTGTTGTCTAACATTGGAAAGAATTGTACTATCATTTCAACTCGTAAAAACTGCACTCTTATCAGAATACTTAATGTTGGTGATTAGTTCTTCCAACACAATACAAGCAAGTGACCCAATGAAAGAGTCCGACTTCTCGTGAAGGGCTCCACGTCACAGATCAAGGATTCTTCAACGCAAGCCCAGTTGTAGGCCTAACGATCTTCAGTGTGCAGTTAAACCGTGGAGGCGTGGAAATGAATAGGCGTGATTTTTTGAGTGGACGCTGGGGGCCTTACCTGGAGCGTGCGCTAGTTATCAAACCCACCTATGCTGGCTCATTGGATGGAGGAAAGGTTGGTGATTCGATTAGCTTTAGCAAAACACGCTTTTGAATGCATGACCATGTCACATCAAAATAGCTTCTGGAATATAAAGTACCATGAGATCTGCTTAGGATTTGCAGATTTACGAGCTTGACACATCTCACACAATGCTGTCCTTGCTTGGAGCAGGTTGCTGCAACTCTGTTGGAGAACGCTGCTCGGGGCGAAGTTTACACCATAAAACCAGTAAGTTTTCAGTTCTTGCCTATGTTGCTACTGGTTTTACGTTGTGAAGATTGCAAACTGGCCCAACCCGCCAAAGGTCATGTGTGTATTTCCTTTCGAGAAACCTTGCAGCACACAGTTGGTGCATTTAATACAAGCTTTTCACGTGTGTACATTTTTGTTTGTTGAAGGATCTCCAGCAAAGTGGATCTCGGCGATTGAGGGATGCCATTATCTTTGGATTTCAGCTGCAAGCGCATCCTGGTCGGGTGGATGACATTCCAGACTGGTACGTACCAGGTCGAACACGGCTAGATTTACTGCCAGAAGTAAAAACAAACGACATCGAGGTTCTCAAGCAACAAAATGCTCCTCTAACCAGCGACATGTGAGTATTCCTGTTTCCTCCGCTTACAGTACTGATCTTGCTACGTCCTGTTTCATCATTGGCACTTACTACGTTTCTATGGAGCTCGTCAAACTGTTCGAGTTCATGAACCGGACGTTTGCATGAGCCGCATTCAAACTTTCTCAGAGCATGTAGCTAAAGTTCTGTGCAGTTTTGAGAATCCAACCCGATAAGTCTTCGTTTACCGTTATGCTCATCAAAACACAAAATTAGTGCTTCACTACATTAATCATCCACTTTGTCTTCAATTAATGGAGAGTATTGTTCATCAATTTTTTCTTCACTCTGTTGTGCAGACAAGTAGATGACTTCGATATACTTGAGGGAGATCTTCATGGACTTGCAGACACGGCGCTTTTTCTTCGCACTTTGGCGCGATTAGACGAAGAAGGAGATGTTCGAGCCAGCGATCTCGCTGAAAAGCCGCAAGAAAGAGAGCGATTGGCCGCAGGAGGTTTGTTTCGCTGGGAGGTGAGGCGATCATTGTCATTAAGCCGCTTTTACATGCATTTTGTTTTGACGCTGTTGTCATTTCTCAGAATTGAAGCTGGACTCCCACGAATCCTATCAAAGCTTGGAATCCTTTATCATTGGTTTTCGGAAATACCTTCAATTGTACTTAAAACCATGACACGCATGATCGGTGAAGTATCCATACAGAACCGCTTGAAATAACGTCTTCGAGAAAGAGTGGGTTTGGAGGTCAACCTCAAAGTAAAGATCCTCGAAGTGGTGTGTTTGTACAGGATGATGTATTTGTGGCCAGAGCGCCAGGGAGACTGGATGTCATGGGTGGCATTGCAGATTATTCTGGTAGCTTGGTTCTTCAGGTATGCTATTCACCCTCACCCTTAGTTCCACTCCATTTAGGAAGAGCGTTCAATCTTCAAAGCTCATTATCGGCTACACACCGAATCGTCGAAGCTGTATATTTTGTGGAATTGGTTCCAGTTTTAACTCTCTTCCAATAAATTTTCCAGCTTTGTCTGTCTTTAATGTTGCCGCGGTAGCTTCTTGTATGGTCCTCCGATATTGTACGTCTATGGCTTCAAGTTTCATCCGTCTCTACTATTCAACTCAAGACTGTTTCTATGCCATAAAACATTCATGCTCCACTTCTAGAAGGAATGTATATATGCTCCGAGTCTTGCTGTTTTGTAGAGATCACCAAGTTGTGTCTATAAAGCTGTGATCTGGAGGAGTCTTGGAACCCTATCTGTTAGAGTGTATTGTCTTTCTTGAGGCAGATGCCAATCAAGGAGGCATGCCATGTCGCCTTGCAGCGGAGCCCTCCTGCGAAGCAAAGGTTGTGGAAACACACCAGGGCGCGGCATGCAGCAAAAGGGTTAGGTGCAAGACCTGTGGTGTGCATTGTAAGATTTTTGTGCCGATTCAGGAACACTATCCTAAAAAACTCATATCAATCTTCGAAATATTATGGAGCATTAAACAAACGATCTGGGTAGATCATTTGCTAATTCCCCACACACATTTCTGCAACATTATACTCCTCTGTGTGCTATTCCTGACATTCCTGTCGGGCAACAACTGTTCCCGCAGGTGTCATTTGGATCTGACAAGGTTAATCGCGCACCGACATTCGACATGGACATATCCGACTTTTTTGATTCCTCTGACGAACCAATAACTTACGAAACAGCACACAAGTATTTCGAGCACGATGCTTCTCAGAAGTAAGTTCCCAGATTCGAACCGAAATTCTTAAGCGGTTTCAGAGTGCTGTCCAAATGGAATCGTTATTGTTTTCCCAATTCGGTTAGTGCAGTTTCTCTTACTTGGGTGTAATGATCTTGCGGCACAACGATGAAGCACATTGAATGCGTAACATAATTCCTCACAAACGCTTTCCTTCGCTGGAAATTCGCAGCACTAACGCTTCACTATGTGAAAAAACATTTGGACAGATGGGCAGCGTATGTTGCTGGGACGATCTTGGTTCTAATGAGAGAGCTTGGTGTGCGCTTCAACGACAGCATGAGCATACTTGTTCGTTTTTAGACCAATGTCATCACAATAGATGCATGTCTTATATTACATCCTAGCTTGAATGAGATTGTTTTTCTGGAAACGAGTCATTGTTCCATGCTTATTCGAGCGTTTCGTATCAAGGTTATACGCGTGGCTTCCAGTACTCGCAGATTAAGGTACTCTTTCACTGCCGCAGATATCATCAGCAGTTCCGGAGGGCAAGGGGGTATCATCCTCCGCGGCACTTGAAGTGGCTACCATGAGCGCCATCGCAGCTGCTTACGGATTGAACATCTCGCCTAGGGAGCTTGCGGTTCTCAGCCAAAAGGTATTTAAAAGCCATTCTCATTCGCATTCATCAATTACTGGATGTATTGTAGCTCGGCTATCTTCATGATTTTGGTGCTTCTGCGAGTTGCAGGTTGAGAATCACATTGTGGGAACCCCTTGCGGAGTGATGGACCAGATGGCATCGGCTTGTGGTGAGGCTAACAAGCTCTTAGCCATGGTCTGCCAGGTGAGTCTCCCTAAACCTGAAATCGCGTGCTGGTTTACAATACCTCTTCTTTTACATTAGTTTCTTAAAACATGCCACCGTGAGTTTTATGCGAGTTTTATCGCATTTTCGAGCTCAGACTCTTTTCAGTAAGTGACGTTACTTGTTGCTCAATAGTGGAAACTTTTGCTGATTGCAGCCCGCAGAAGTTCAGGAGCATGTGAATATTCCAAGTCAAGTGCAGTTCTGGGGGATTGATTCAGGCATTCGCCACAGGTGGATACATCAAAAGTGAAATCCTTGAGGTTCTTTGTTTACTTATTTATTTTTTTGTGATTGTTGATAGGGATTCCATTTCTTGTCCTCACCTCATGCTTCTTGTAAACAGTGTTGGTGGTGCAGATTATGGTTCAGTAAGACTGGGAGCATTCATGGGTCGCCGCATAATACAAGCCACAGCTTCAAACATTTTGGACAGGTTGCAAGAGTCGAGCACAAACGGGTACGCTGACGACGTAGACCTTTACTCTTTGATGCAAGATGCCGAAGAAAAGTATTTGTGCAACATCCCCCCTCACAGGTCACGTTCACAACCCTTCGTTGTTTGAATTTTTTCGCGTAGAGGAAAAACTCAGCTGAATTGGATGGGGGACTCGATGTCAAGCAATTGAATAGATGGGATTTTCTTAATTGTAGACTGGAGGCAGAGTACACAAGCTCATTGCCGGAGACAATGACAGGGGAGGAATTCACGAAGGTATACGGCAACCACAACGACCCATTCACAAAAATCATACAGAGCAAATCTTACGCCATTCAAATCCCTGCAGCGCACCCAATATATGAGAACTTCCGAGTGAAGGTTTGCTCTTCTGAATTTGCTGCGGATTCAGAACACTTGCAAGTAGGAGCAAAATTGTTGTTCATTGGTTTGATCTTGTCTGTTGTGTGAGTAAAAATTGGGTGAAGACTCTGCAGTCTTGTGCAGTCCTTTGCAGTGTTGCTGACAGCCGCAGAGACAGATGCTCAACTTGAAGCCTTGGGTGAACTAATGTTTCAGGTAAATGTGTGTATGTGTGCGTGTGGGCCAGGATTTGATGTGATTTCAAGTTAAGCATGAGATTTTGAGAATTTTATTGAGACTAATAAGATTTATTATGATTATGTGCTGTGGAATCATGCAGTCCCATCACAGCTACTCCAAGTGTGGGCTGGACTCTCATGGCACTGACAGGCTTGTAGCATTGGTGAGGCGAATGAAGCAGAAGGCCGAGCCCGATGCAGCAACATTATTTGGCGCAAAAATCACAGGCGGAGGTTGTGGAGGCACAGTCTGCGTGCTTGGACGACCAGGCATAGAAAGCAGCTCAAAAATTTATGAGGTGTTAATTTTCCGTTTTTGCATATATATATATATATATATATATACACACACAGATATAAGTGCATATTCCTGTAATATACGTAACATTCTGTTGAAGTTGTAACATGTTACATAACATTAACTACGGACCCATATATGATTGGCATTGTTTGTCACTGAAATATTTTTGCGCCTCTACAGATACAGAATAGTTACAAGGCATCCACAGGTCATCGTCCATATGTATTTGAGGGATCCTCCATGGGAGCAGGGAAATTTAAATTCCTTCGCGTTCATCGCCGAAGCCCATCAACCTGATAGCAGGGTTTGGTCTTCAAGATTAGAACCAGCAGTCTGAGATAAAAATAACCCACTTCGGTTCTTCACACGGCACTTAATGAAGACGGTAGCCCAGAAAATAATTCACATCATGAAGCAGTTCTGATATTTTATAACCTACTTGACCTAGCACAATGGGTTCTAAAGTTCGTTAATATATCAATTTTCCTAAAATGATAAGAATACAAAGGCATGTTGCATACTCTAATCATTATTTAGTCTAAAGCATTGAGAGAAACAAAAAAATATATATTTTCATTCATGATTCAATGTTCAGCACCAATCCTATCAATCTGAATTTTTTCCTGCCAGTTACGAAAAACCACTCACAGTCCAGAAAGACCAATACCTTGTCCCTTTCTGTGCACCCAAACTTGCAATCGCAACGGACACTCAAAAGAGCAGAGACCCCCAAGCCAGAATAAATGACATGCCTCCAAATGGAGCTGGCTTATTGAGCTTGCGATTTTCAGTCAGTGCCACGACATACAACCTGGATGATTGGAGTATACATTTTTAGTATTTTTCTGATAAATTCATTCGCATTAGTAATCAAACAAAATAATGCAATTAGCGAGAAATGCTATGGACATACCCAAGAGTAAAACCAAAAAGATTCAGCGGCGAAGTTGAACCAAAATGCAATTTAAAGCACACAACACCCTCTCTCAAGTTTTAGAATTGGTAACTTACGTCCCCGAGAAAGCTGCAATCCCGAACGTCAGAAGACTTCCAAACTGCACATGAAATTACCCAGTTGTTGACGGATCCTATACCTCTGCATGAAAATTTCGGATACAATGAAATGCTTCCCTCGAGCTAGATAAGAACATTGACTTTGGCGGTGTGGGAAGAACGTGGAATGTTCTCGGTGGATTAGAACTCACCAAATGAGGCCGGTTGGTGTAAGGAGCAACAAGAAGGGCTGATGTATGAACTAGGTGGTATAGGTTTCCTGTCAGCCACACCTGCCACGCCTCAAGGCACCAAATCAAGGGTAAAGCGTCCGTAGAGCACAACTGTATCGACATTACTGCACAGATTATTCTCTGCATGCTTAGCTTTGAGATAGGAGTGAATTGATTACACCGCAAGACTCGGTAACACTGAGCATTAAACGAGTTAATTTAGTACTACTAAGAAGAGGTTAAGTTTGTGGACTCACAGTTTTGTAAACAGGATCTGTCGGTTTGAACCCATGCGACCCAAATGTGCCAGCTACTATAGCTGTAATACCTGTAAATGTCCAGCATGTCGCCTTCAATCTAGATGTTAAAGATAATCTCTCAGTTTAAGAGCAACAATCCAAATTGAAGAACCTTGAGACAAAATCAAGGGTTCTTCACGAATGACGAATCCAAAAACAGATTTCAATTTACGGTCTCAAGTTCGCTTTGAAGCAAAATAAAGTAAGCTCAAAAGCCAAGATATCCCCGATGCATTGCAGGTTCATACCAGAGATCGCAGCTACTTTGTGCCACAGAAGAGTTGCATCGATCTTGTTGATCACGAATGTTCCAATGAGTCACAGCAGGAAACCCAAACCCCTCAACGCAAGTGCGTTCCTCAGAACTGGTCAAGACACCATCGCCAATCTTAGAAGTATAGGTGAGTTACTAAATCCTTAACCCATACCAATGCTGAATTTAAGTGTGAACGCCTAAATTCGGCACTACTGGTATTCTTTAGCCATCTTTATCCCTACACGTGGCTTTGAGCGCTCGCACACAAGCCGCTGCCGTGGTGTGCTCACTCACGATTCCGGTAATCTGCTGTCGCAACTGAGAATATCATCTTGATCTTCTCAGACAGTTTTCTCAGAATGGAAGACTACTGATTGCGTCACAATTGGGTGTTGGCATTGTATGGTGTTGGCATTGTATAGTGTTGGCGTTATCCTCGCAGTGGTGAAAACAGATACGTAGCAGCATTATAAGGGGTGAAAGGGAGCTTGAAGGTGGAAGACGCAAGCATGGAGAATGTGATTACGAAGTGCGAGGGTCGGAGGAGGGGTGTGGATTATGAGGAGGAAGAGGAGGTGGAGATCGAGGGGGTAATGGATGGAGAGGGTGTCAGGCATTGGGAGGAAAGAACCAGGGTATTGAAAGAATCAGGTGCGGAGGCAAGATCTGTGAAGGATGTCGGGAAAGAGAAACCAGTGCGGGAGGACGAGGGAGAGGGGGAGGGGAAGAGAGCATCAGGAGACGAATTCTTGAAGGAGGTGATGGAGGCGGTGCGGCTCACACGACAACCGACCCCCTGGATGGTCCGGCGGGAGAAGCTGGTGAGAATCATAAAGCACGATATGGAGAGGATAAACTCAAGACCCGGTAGCTTCGTAGCGGAGAGCCTGCGCTACAACCAGAACTTGGCAAGAGCGTATCTGCGCTTCGGTTTACAGAGCTGCCCATCGAAAGACGAGCTGGCGATCCGAGAGAATCGCATGCTGCGGAGGAAGATGATGATGATGAGCCATGGAGAGTAGTCACCAAGAACCCAACACATCAATCGAGCAGAAATCCGCACAACACAAGGTCAGGGTTAGTGCGACCCAACAACGTCACCTCTCATGCTTATCCAACACCCACTTGCAATCTTCGGTTCTTTGGCCAAGCAATCGCAGTGCGCGAGCAAAGCTTCGAATCTCACCCATACCCAAACCACTCCTTCACAACTACCACAGCAGCTGCATGGGTAGTGGCTTTCGGTGTCAAGTGGGCTTACTTTCCATCGCCGTTACAGTAAAGCTAGACTTATATACCCTTGAACCCCACAAACACAACCTCAAAGAAAGAAAAGTATTCTAACTGGGTCCATGTCTGCTTTCTTCACCGAAACTGTCGCTCTCAACTGAACATCTTTCGGAAAAGTGGTGTCTCTGCAACGTCGTGGATTATCCCATCTTCTCCCACATTCCTGGCAGGATTTGTGTTGCAGTTCAAAGACTTGAGTCATTCAGACTCGCTCTTCTTCTTCGTCTGCTTCATGCATGCTTGTTGCAAGGGTGTTTGTTTCAAGCAGCCATTGAAGCATAATCTTGCAAACTGTTTGCAGAGGCAAGCATGGAGGAGCAAGAGCAAGAGCAGAGCAGAAGAGCCTCATAGATGCTTGCTTGCTAAGGTCTGTAGCTGCATTGCAAGAATGGCTGCAGTCATAGAAACAAAGCTTCGCCTGCACATGCACATGCGATGACGTATTTGTGAAGAAAGGATTTTGTGAACAAAACCATGAATCATGTGTGTGTGAATATATATTAATATAAATTTATGTATGTGTGTGTGAATATATATTAATATAAATTTATGTATGTGTGTGTGAATATATATTAATATAAATTTATGTATGTGTGTGTGAATATATATTAATATAAATTTATGTATGTGTGTGTGAATATATATTAATATAAATTTATGTATGTGTGCGTGAATATATATTAATATAAATTTATGTATGTGTGTGAATATATATTAATATAAATTTATGTATGTGTGTGTGAATATATATTAATAGTGTAATATATATTAATATAAATTTATGTATGTGTGTCTGAATATATATTAATATAAATTTATGTATGTGTGTGTGAATATATATTAATATATATTTATGTATGTGTGTGTGAATATATATTTATATATATTTATGTATGTGTGTGTGAATATATATTTATATAAATTTATGTATGTGTGTCTGAATATATATTAATATAAATTTATGTATGTGTGTCTGAATATATATTAATATAAATTTATGTATGTGTGTGTGAATATATATTAATATATATTTATGTATGTGTGTGTGAATATATATTTATATAAATTTATGTATGTGTGTCTGAATATATATATTTATATATATTTATGTATGTGTGTGTGAATATATATTTATATATATTTATGTATGTGTGTGAATATATATTTATATATATTTATGTATGTGTGTCTGAATATATATTTATATATATTTATGTATGTGTGTCTGAATATATATTTATATATATTTATGTATGTGTGTCTGAATATATATTTATATATATTTATGTATGTGTGTCTGAATATATATTTATATATATTTATGTATGTGTGTGTATATATAGTATTCAGATGAAGTTGTTTAGACAATTGTGGTGGGAAAACAAAAGATTTGTATAGATATAATAAAAGATTCAATTGATGTATGATGCATGTATTAGTCATTTTTTTTTTTTTTTCAAAGCACCTTAAAACTATATAAAAAAACAATTGTGTTTGTATTTTTGAAAACACTGTTATAGCTTTTTTTTAATTAAATTTAGAGATATTAATTTGGTTTGAAATTTTTTCTCATAGAGGATTACTTATATTCTTGCTTCAATGAAAGGAAATCCTGAAAGGAAATAATAATAATAATAATAATAATACAAATATATGTTGTTTATATCTAATTAAAACTCTTCCACAGTTGTATTTTGAATACATCAGAGTTTACAAGTTTTACATGAATTGATTTTTAATTTTTTAACATACATTATCTGACTTGAATTCATTTAGACAGGATCATCTATTTATAAACTTCTTTAAATATTTTTGATATCAAATTAGAAGTTGAAATACTTTAAAATCTTATCTTTATTGAATAATGATTAGATACATAATCTCTTACAGTTCTAATTAATAATTTTGTTATTACCCTACTAATATATATAAAATATAGCCATGTGTTTGGCAATGCATGTAGTAATTTGAATTGGGCTACCCTTATAAGTTCTTGGTTATCAACTTGAACTTACTATTGATTTTTTTACTACGAAATGTGCACATCAAACCAAGGAGCCGAGCAACTGATGACATTGCAGCCACACACAGACCCTAGCCTCTAATGAAGAACTTCAAACACTAACATGAACATGCAGAGTACTGCAACACCGTATTGTTTGCACTGATTGTAAAAACAACTTCACTCCTTGATCCTCAATAATTCCTCCCCACAGTGGACACTGCGAAAATTTCTGCCCTTCAACATGAATACACCACACATTTGCATACCATGGCTAACCTCTGTCCGCAAGTCCAACAGCTTCCACCTCCATTAACGGCGTTGACAGTGCTGCACACGACATGCTACAACCAACAACTTCAGACAATCTGAAACCAACAAAACCCTCCGAGTAGAGCCGTCCGATGTAGTCCCTCACTGCCCTTGTCCTCAGGCTACCTTGTCAAACGTGTCGTAAACAGAACAGAGAGGTGCAGATCTAAACTAGCCGGACAACAAATTCTCCATGTGATCATCATTCCAACTTACCTCCGGAGTCTCCAGGCAAACATAAACCCACCGATGGCCACAATAATCGACGCTTCATGTTCTGAAACGCAATCCATTAACCGAGTTAGGCCGTCGATGCGGTGAGGGACAAAAGATCTCGTCACTCGAGGGAAAAGCAAAAGCACATGAGCTCCGCAGCCAGCCTATGAATGCCTGTTGGAGGCACACTCTTGCGGCCAATCCAGACGCGAGGAACGGGCAGTGCCAGGATGCCTCCGTGGTGCCTCCGATACGACCGAAATGTGGAGGGAGTCCAGTCTGAGGCACCACGTCGGCATCGGTGCTCTGCTTCCTCCTGGCATCTGACTTGGCTCTCTACCATCCAGAGACAGTCGCCTCGATGCGCTTTTCTCCACATATCCGCAGACGTGGTGGTATTCCTCGCCCAACGCCCTCACTTTTGCGGATGTTTTCGATGCATCGCCACATGCCATCTATTTGCGCCCCTCATCTCCATCCTGCTCTGTCGCGCCCTGCAGCTTGCAACTGGCCGCTCCCTCCGCATGGCCATCTGCGGCAACCCTACCAGGGCTTCCTCAGATTCTCCCACTGGCACTTGCATATAAACTCAGGGGCTCCGTCCCCAGTTGTCACAAGCGCAACATTCATCAACCTTCCACCAGGTGGAGAACGAATCAGATCGACAACCATTCACTTCGCAGTTCAGTGGCCTGCCTCTGCTGTATCTCGCATTATCTTCAGTCTTCGCGCGATTTCGGAAGCCGATTGATTGCATCTCGTATTCGCAAGTAGAACAGGACAATGGCCGCCACGATGTCTCAGATGTCTGCTGCTGCTACCATGGCCGGCGGTCTCATGACCCTGGCCCCATCCTCCATGAAGCTGTCCAGCGCTGCTTCCCGTGTGATGGCCCGACCCAGACTGGGCGCGTCGCTTGCGGGGCGAGTTCGATGCGAGGCGGGCAAGGGCCTGCGGGAAACCATCGATGAGAGCACGAAGAAGGATATCACGGAGGGCGAGATCCTGAAGAACATGGAGTCCAACGAGTCCGAGCAGCGGTCCTACTTCGGCGCCAAGCCCACTCCAGGGTTCGACCAGGCCGTGGGGTTCACCCCCCGCCCGGAGATCGAGAGGCGGCCCGAGACCGGCGACAAGTCCTTCTTCAGCGTGTTCGCGTTCGACGGGGCTGCCCCGGAGACCATCAACTGCCGGCTAGCGATGTTGGGCATGGTGTGGGCGTTCTTCGCGGAGAAGGCGACGGGACTGACAGTAGCACAGCAGCTATTCAACCCCACCACAAGCGGGCTTGTGTACTTCGTGGGCGCGGTGCAGTTATTCACGTACGCATCGCTGGTGCCGATCATGAACGGGGAGTCGACGGATGCTCGCAGCTTCGGGCCGTTCACGGCGCAAGCTGAGCGATGGAACGGGCGTCTAGCAATGCTAGGATTCTTGTCGCTAGTGGTGACGGAGCTGATCCGCGGAGCTCCCGTGTTCCACTAAATGAATGCACATATGTCGGTAGGCGTGGAGAGAACAAAGGCAGTGAATTGCATCGCCGTGGGGTGGCTGCGTGTGTATGATACGGTGCCGAAGTTGTGGAATTGGGTGTACAGTTCGGAGCTAGGATGAGAGAGCTCAGTGACAGGGCTGTGAGAGGTGAGCAGGATCAGTCTTGAAGAACCATGAAGGATGTACAGTGTATTGTTGAGATCACGATGAGTGTGAGTAATTGGAGATGATGATTTTGAGAAACATGGTTTGTTCGGGGCTGTGTGAAGTGTGGATGTGCATGCAGTGGTGGTGTCAGTGCGGCGATCGTCGTGTCAATGGGGTTTCAGCTTTGCTTCATGAATGGTTGGATATCAGCGCCTCGTAGAAGACGCCCATTGTGCGTCGTCATGGTGTGGGGATGTTTGAAGGAAAATGTATTGAATGGGAAATGGAGTTGAATTGAGTTGAATTGTATATTAGCAGCGTAGTGGGGGTGTAAAATGAAATGTGTAGTGATGTGAGGTTATTAGTATGTTTCGACTTGCTTCGTTCAATGTGTTTGAATAATAAATTTGTTGTTCTGTACATTTGATTTTTGGATGGTTTTATTTTTAATTTTTTAAAATCATATATACAAATATATATATATACACACACATATACATGGTATTGATAATGCCACCACAATTTTTGCTATTGCCATCACAATCTACCATCCACCACATGTCATCATGTGCCTACTACCACAACTTGTAACTCATTTGACATATGTATTTAGTTTATTTTATTCCAATCAAAAATTGTGGTGGACGGCAAATTGTGACGGCAAATTGTGGTGGCAATAGCAAGAAATGTGGTGGTATAAGTAACACCCTCTATATAAAAAAATTTATTTTTAAAATTTTTAAAATTTTGTTATGATTTGTTAGTATTTGTATTTATTCATGCTTTGTTAAGTATGTTGTATCATCTTTTAAGAAATAAATATATTATATTTGTAAATATGTTATTAATAATATTTTTTTATAACTATTGTTTATAATCAAATTGTTTATTTTTTATACCAATCAAATTTTAGGTGCCAAATTCTTTTTATAATAATTTAAACATTCAAATTTTATATATAGAATTGTATACATCTATTTATTATATATATATATTGTGGATTTAATTTTTTTTTTAGACATCTCAATGAGTACCAATAGAGATCTGAGATTTTAGAAGATTATAAATAACTTTATGTTTTTTTAGAGCTTTTTAGAAAGTATATAATGTATGTTTATGACTTTGTATTTCATTATTGCAAAAAGTTCCACAAAGAACTTCAACAACTTCTATGCACGTTCTAAAAGAATAAAAAATTTGCTAAACATTTCTTGTACACTTGGTAATAAACACAATACCAATGCCAATATATTTTAGATATATTTTATCAAAGATGTTAAATTAAATTAGTTTTATAATGTAACTAAATACAATCAAATATATTCTAAGTATATGTAACGAAAGATTTTGGAACTTCTTACATAAAATTATAATTTAATTTGATGAACAAATTAACATTAAATAATATGCATACAAGTTTCTGTAAATGAAACCATTGTTGTGATATGATGTGTAATTTAATAAAATTATCAGGTTGTTATAATATGGATAATTTTTCTTTTAGAACCTAAAAGTTTTAAAATTCTATTTACAATATTTACAATGCGTAACAACAAGTATACTTTTTTTAAAAATAATATATGTTTACTATGATGTAAAAAATAAACATATCATAAGAACATTAAAAAATAAAAAGATAAATAATAAAATATTAATTTATAAATCTAAATTTAAGAACAAATCTAGTGTTGATGTATATTGAATTATTAAATTTTTTATTTTATTAATGATTGATTTAAAATTATACAATAATTAAATTTTAAATTTGAATAAATAATTAAATAATTTAATTAAGATGAAATTGATGTTTATACTGAAATTTAAAAATAGAAATATTATAATATTTTATAATTTTAAGTATAGATATAAATATAAAAATTAATTAAAAATATTTTATTTATAAATTAATAAAATTTAAAGTAGTTTAAATTATTTAAGAAATTTTATTAAAAATTAAATAAATTACTTAGATAAAAATAATATATTTGTTATATATTAAATATTTGGATAAATAAGTACTCATTGTAAGAATTTACTTTCACAACTTATAATTTTTACAAAGTAAACAAATATCACGTGTATAGTCTATGAATTTATTTTTATTTAATTTCATAAGAAAATTAATTAATTTTATTCTTTTTCTAATAGAAGTATATCTATTAAGATTTTAAAACTTTAATATGCATAATGATAAACAAGTAGGCACCTAAGATTCAAAGTCAAAGTAATGAAGTTTTAAAATTAAGATTTTAATCTTAAAATATCTTAAAATGATTTGTTTTAAACAAATTATAAATAAATTTATATAACACATCTATTACAAGCATATCAATTTATTAGATGCTCTTCTAGCATTGTAAAATAATTTTAATTTTTAATTGAAATGGCTAAAAATTTATAAATTATTTAATAGAATTTTCGGATTTTAATTTATACTTTTGAAGAAGTAATATTTTGTTAATGCTATTAAAATTTAAATTTTTATGTTGTCACTAATTAAAGATTTAAAATCACTTTAATTTTTTAATTTAAAAAGTTTAATAAAAATAATAAAAATAATAAAAATAAATATTTATAATAATTAAAATTACAAATTAGAATTAATATTTATTAACATACAAATAAATTTGATTATTATTATCATTATTAATATCATCATTATTATAAATTATTATAGAATCATTAGAGCAATTTATAAGATACTCTAAGTGGTTATATATTACTCAAGATTGTAGAATCTCCTAATAGCTTGAAAAATCTTCTATGATACTTTAAGAAATTTTATGAACATTATAAAAAATAAAAATGGTACAAATAGCTTTAAGAGATTTTAGAAGACTATTGAAGGTTTGTTGAAATTTTTTAACAATTGTTAAATATTTTGAAATATTATAGGAGGTTCTAAAAGATTTTAGAAATATCTAAAGATCTAAGATATATAATATGTGTATCTAAAGTACTTTAAAAGATTCTAAAATATTTTAGAAGGTATTCAAGACCAAATTCTATTGTATATCTATGATATTACTTCTTCTACTAGCAATAAGTTTTACAAAAAGATACAATAGCCTATCTTTTAATATTTCCAAAAAAATCAAATGATTTTTAAAAACTTTTGTTTGATAGATATTATCTTTTTATTTTTATTTAATATATATATATATATATATATATATATATATATAAAATTCTAATCTATTGAAAAAATATAATAATTTTTCTTTTAATATTAAAGATTTTATTTAAAATAATTTATTTAAATTTAGCCTTTAAAAAAGCATATTTAGGTAATAACTTTTTAACCACCATATTAAATACTACTAATTGATGGAAGTATAATTAAGGTTCAATTATCTTCTTAAAGATTTTCATAAATAAGCTACTAGTAGTAAGATGATACTTGATATTTAAAAGATCATGTTTCATTAAATTGGCATCTATGCAATCATAAAGGTAGTAACAATTATTCTATTTGAAAAGATATCTTGAATTATTAATCTTATAATTTTATAAAGATCTATCAATTCGACATATTAAAACTTCAAAGATAATAATAAAAGACTTAATTTGTAAAAAAATAATTTTTTTTTTAGTGTCCTTTAATTTAAATATATTTTTTTCTTATGCATGTTTTAATAGACATCTTATTTTGAAAAGTACATCATCAAAGTTATTTGTACATTAAAATCTTTATTTTTTATAGATGCATTAATTTTGATTTATAAAGATATTCTTAATAAAACTCAAAATTATTTATTAAAGCTCTTATTATATTAGATGATATATCTTAAATTCTTTTCATTTGTATTTAATTTTTTAAAGATTAAATTATTTATAATATTAAATGATTTAATCATTTAATATTATAAATCATATAATAAAATCTAAAATATTATTAAAGATTAAATCATATAATATTATAAATCATATAGATAATTATAAAATATAAATCATATAAATCATAAAGATAAAATCATTATTTTAATTCTAAAATATTATTAAAGATTAAATCATTTAATTTTAGAATATTTTATCTTTATGATTTATATGATTTATATGATTTATATGATTTATAATATTAAATGATTTATATGATTTATAATTATGATCATATAAATCATAAAGATAAAATCATTTAATATTATAAATCATTTAATATTATAAATTTTAGAATATATATTTTAGAATTTACTATATATGATTTATAAATAGATAATATTTATAAATCATATAAATCATTTAAATCATATAGATCTTTAATAATATTTTATATAATATTAAATGATTTATATGATTTATATGATTTATAATATTTAATATCTTTATCTTTAATAATATTAAATGATTTATTATATGATTTATAATATTATATAATTTATAATATTATATGATTTAGAATATTATATGGTTTATAATATTAAATGATTTAATCTTTAATAGTATTTTAGAATTTAATATGGATTTTTCATAATAAATTTTTTGAATTTTTTTGTTGATTTTGAGATTCTTGTTTATAAATTATAAGCTTCTTTTGGATGATACTAAGATGGTTAGTCAAGTCTTTTGCAACTAAATTTTTAACATCTTTAACTAAAAAAGAATTTACTTAAGAATAATAATTATAACTTTAAAAATTTTGGTTTCTTATGATGATGATTATATACTATTATTGTATATAAATCTTCCTAATAGAAATTTATTTAGCTATTTATTAATGGTTTTTGTTCTAATAAAGATTTTGTTTTAAAACTTGGTTTATAATTTTAATTCAATAATGAACATATGTTTTTATAAATATTTCATAATGAACATATTTTTTTATAAATATTAATTTTGATGCCTAAAATTTAATATAATCATTTCTAAAATTTTAATATATATTTTAATCTTTGCTTTGATACAATATCTTTTAAAAATCTTTAAATAAAGAAGATATTTTAAAAATGATGTATAAATTTTTTTAATCAAGAATAGTCTAAATTTTTAACATAAATTTAGTTATTTTGGTAATAAATTCTAAAATCATTAAAATAAATTATTTATCATAAAAAATTATAAAATTTATAATAAAGTCTATTTATATTAATTATGGTATTATTGATATAAAATTTAGTTTAAAAATAATCTTTAAATATTAATTTTATTAATTTATTAAAAAAAAAATTATAAAAAATAGTTGTTATATATTTGGAGGATGTATAGGAATATAGATCTTAGAGATATTATTAGGAATATGCACTTTAAATATTCACAAAATCTTCTAGAATAGTCTAAAGATTTTTGAGTTAGTGAAAGTCGGTTAAAAAGCTTCCTAGTTGGTGAAAGTAACTCAAGAAGCTATGTAGTTAATAGAAGGAGCTTGAGAAGCTTCCAAATCGGTAGAAGAAGTTTGAGAAGCTTCCCAATTAGTAGAAGTTGCTCAAGAAGCTTCTTAGTTTGATGGAAGTTGCTCAAGAAGCATCCTAGATATGGATATATATAGGAGTTGAAGCAGAAGAATTCTTTAGTTTTGACAACGCATATCTTGAAGTTCTAGCTCATCTATTTTGATATTGTTTATGTATTTATTTGATTAATTCAAGTTCTTATTGGTTTCTTCTTGAAATCTTTTTTCTAGTTCAAGTTTCTTGCTCTGTATTCTTGTGTCTTTGATAATTTGTCAAGACTGCCCTCATCTTAAATATCAAAGTTGGATCCTTCTTATTAGGAAGTAGATTACCTCTCTTCTTGAAGATATATCAATGCTTTAGAGGTTATGAATTACCTTCCTCTAAACTAATATTTTTTTCATCACAATATTAGAGCTTTATCCGTCTTGTAAGAGAAAGGATCACTCCTCTCCTTGAAGATCTTAAAGCATTTTAGAATTTGTAGATTATTCTCTTTTAAATTGATATTGACTTCTTATAGATTCAATTCTATTTTCTTCTAAAAAAATTGGAAGTTAAGACATTAGTATAATTGAATCTTTCGGGCCAAAGTTGGATGCCATTATAAGTGCTTTTACTACTTTATCACCTAGAACTGCAAAAATTAAAGAGGTTGTGATAAAACTTTATAATGATGCAACATTTGAAGTACTACAATTTAGATTGCATCCACTTCTAATTTTTGCACTTGATGATGCAGTACTATCTATCCTATACTAAAAAAATCCACTTGTTCAACAATATAAAGAGCCTCGAGTTAATCTTTTACAAAAATATAATAGATGCATTCAAAGTTTTGAGGATTTTTCAACTAAATTCAATTAATAAAAATTCTGCAACCTAATACTTATGCAACAGAAGAATCACAGGTTGGATTTGTTGGCACTTTATTTACGGGATGAGCATTATTGTGGTTTGCTCTCTTATTTAAAAAATATCATCAATTTTGAATAACTTTAAAGTTTTTATGGAAGCATTTGCAAAAGAATTTGGAGAACATGACAGGGCTCGTTGAACAACAATTAAGATCCAAGCATTGCGTCAAAGAAAGTACTCTACGTCAACCTATGCATCTATCAAAAACTTCAAATTCAACTTTTTTGACTTCTTGCACCATCAATTCCAAATAAACACAAATAAAATCCAACATCTTTTATCCCAAATTTTCATGTTATATTCACCACTTATATTATATTATGTATTGTCTTGTTTGGGAATGTATTAGGTACCTAACTGTGGAAGATGAAGTTATGGTTTACAAGTATGCAAGAAATCCTAATAGATTTTATTCATATATGAAGAATGTAATTTGAATTTCAATTCAAAAGTACTTAAAGCCAATACAAAGTACTCAAAAACACTCTTCTTAATAACCTCAATCATACACAAATTCCAATTGCCTTGTTACTTTCATAATTAAGTAACTTTAATTTTTCTTTATAAGTCCTAATCCTAATTAGTGAGCTTTAGTAAGCTATAACTTTTAATCTGACTATCTACTTAATATTAAATTTTTTATATAAATGCTACTATAAGTCTTTTACATGCTTAAAAAATTTTATTCCAATCCAAATTATAGATTGTGGAAAAACGTCCAAAAACTGCACTGATATCACTTAGCTACCAACTTGAAAGTTGATACAAAAGTTCCAATAGCAATTCCTCCTTTTCTAATTATTAACTTCAGCTTAAAATTGGCATCTAGCTTGATCTCTAAGTCCTCTAACACCATGCCAAATTTCACCTAATTTTAACCAATATATTTCTAGATATCATAAAAACTCTAATCAACCTCAAACTACCAACTTCTAGTACCTCCTTGTATTAATAATCAAATATCTTTCAATTGCACTTTTAGATTATCACAAAATTTCACACACTTTTAGCACATCTAATCAACTACACACTATTAAATTTTCAACTATAGATGTTATACCAACTGCATACACTAGCTGAGAGTGTTAGCCCTAATTTTATTATAAAAAATCCAAATCACTAATATAAATCTTAATTTTGAACAATGATTGCAAAATCATCCCAAAATCTACCAAAATAAATCTTATGCTTCTAAAATAAGCTTAAATCTAACACTCCAATTCTAATCATTGATCTCCAAATGATTCAACAATTTGCCCTCGGTGGCTATTTTAGTGGCTAGAAGTCTGATTTCGACCCTATCCCATAAACAGTTGACCCTTGGATATCAATCCAACCTATTCTAGAGATTTTTAAATCCAATCCTATCTTCAACTTAATTCTAATATCAACCATATTAATTATTTATTTCTTTTATTCTATTTTTATCAATTTATGGCTTTTTTAAAGTAATAAAAGAATTTTTATTACCTAAAAGAAAAAATTAATAATTAAATCTTATTTATTAGCTATTAAGACAAGAAAATAATCTAAAAGACTTTCATAAAATATTTTTTAAATATCTTGAATTCCTATTGAATTAAAATAATTGAATGTTAATTAAAATAATTATTTTTATTTATATTTTCACTACCTAAATCTATTATAATACAAGAGTGGCTGAAAAGTCATGACGAGATTGAAGAATACACAATCTTACTGGTTCTTCTTGGATATACAAATATTCTTCAAAGAATAGAAGGTCTTCTTTAAGCTTGAACTTGTCAAGATTTTCATTAAGACTATGCTTGATATCAAGGGCCAAAGCATCATTAGTTGTTGTAGTATGTACCTCATTGAAGAAACTAGAATCAATAGGTGTCGCTATAATAGTGGCACACAGATGAAATTGCTCCAACTTCAACAAAATTGCATATTATTAATTAAACACTGCCTCTTCTGTCTTTAGTACCAGATATAATCTCTTTAATAAAGCATTGGACAATTCTTGTTACTTTCTAAGTTGATAATTGATAACAAAGTTGAATTAAAATAATTATATATTCTATCAAACTTGACAATGATTAAAAATGTAAGTTGATATAAAATATTTTAAGTTCTTATAATTTATGTATACACATTGATCCTTCAAGAAAATAATGCCATTCTAAAAAAGAATTCACAATAGCAAGAAGCTTCTTATTGTAGATTGTATAATTAATTTTGATAGCAAAAAAATTTTGAGAATAAATTATAACATGATGGAATTTATTCTCTATACCTATTTGTGAAAGTATGGTCCCTAGTGCAAAATCCAAAATATTAGTCTCCATATAAAATGCCTTTGTAAAATTTTGATGCACCAAGATTAGAGTTATAGTGAATACTATCTTGAGGTCTTGAAATAACTTCTCTACTTGAGGCCTCTACTTCAACTTGTCTTTGCATATTAATCAAATAAGAGAGGTAGCAATTTGAGAGTAATTTTTGATAAAGTTTTGATAAAAATTAACAAACCAAAGAAATCATTATACATCTCTTACAGTCTTTAAAATGGCCCATTGCATAACCACCTCAATCTTCTTGGGATCCATCATCAAATCCTCAATAGATACGATGTATCTCAAAAATTCCATCTTTGATTGATGAAATATACATTTTTCTAGCTTGGCATATAAATCTATATTTCGTAGCTTTTATAATACCAACTTTATATGTTCTTTGTGTTTCTTTAGATTTTTTGAATAGATCAAGATATTATTAAGATAAATCACCACAAACTTATCTAGGTGCTTTTAAAAGATGTCATTTATTAAATGTTGAAAGATAGTAGATGTATTTGTTAGTCCAAAAGACATGACATTATATTTGAAATGTCCATATCTTATCCAAAATATAGTCTTTTATTTGTCTTTTTCTTTAATCTATACCAAGTTATATGCTCTACAAAGATCTATCTTAGTATAGATCTTAGCTTGGTTGAATTATTTCAAAAGTCCTAGGATTAGCAATAGTGGATAATGGTTCTTCATTGTTATCTTATTCAATTTCCAATAATCAATGTACATACGCAAGGAACCATCCTTTTTCTTCACAAAGAATATAGGTGTACCTATTAGAGACTTTGAATGTTTGATGAAGTTTTTTATAAGATTTTTATCAATATAATTCTTCAACGCCAAAAATTCATTTTGAAAAAGATTATAAATTGGACCAAAAGTTGGTTGTGTTCTTTCTTAAAGATCTATAGCACAATTGTATGGTTGGTACTTTGATAATATATTAATATTTTTCTTCTCAAAAATATCTTAAAATTTGCTATATTGCTCTAGAATAATTGCGGATGAAATCATATTTTTTTTTAATTGAAGTCGCATAAATAACAAATGATTTACTTTCTTTGGCTGATTTTAAAATAGTCTTTGTTTCAACAAAAAAGGCTTACCAATTTATAACTTTTTACAAAGTTTTCTTGTAAATTTTTTTTTTAGAAATACTATTTTTTACAACCTCCAATCTATAGATGGATTATATTTTTTCAATTAAGAAAGTTTTAAAATAACAAGATTTGAAGGAATTCTAATAATATTAAATATAATTTGGCTGCTATAATCTTTAAATAATACTTTTATAAGTGTGGTTTTATTGATGATACTACCAAAGGATAAGAGTTGTCCATCTATTACGTCTATATGAATAGGTTTGGATTTCTATACTAAAAGAATTTTATGAAGCTTATTAAATGCCTCATCTACAAAATAAGCGGATGCCTTTGAATCTAAGAAGACAATTGTCTGAAGCTTCTAAGGGCCAAAATACAAAGGAATTATACAATAATAAGCACATTGAGCAAAAAGAGAGGAATCTAAATAACTTTATAATATTATATTGTCAAGTTGCAAGGTCATTACTGTAGTTGAATATCTTTATTTTTTTAAATAATTACACTCTTGATTTTAGTGATGTGTCGATTTTGTTTCTTTAGACAATTGCCAACCTTGTGGCCTTCCTTGTTACAATACAAGTATAGACCTTCTTCTATCCAATGCTTCTTTTCTTGTGGATTAAAAGGTTTAATACATACTGCATCAAATTGAATATTTTTTACTTTTGAATGTGAATTCAAATTGCTTATTAATGTAGCAAGTGTGTATTAAATTACATGTTGTCTTATTGAAGCCTATGAATGTTGATCTTGACAATATTAGAATAATCAATTATCACATTTCATAGCTTGGCTGATGGTTTCATTGAGTGATTGTGGATCAAGAAGTAATAATAACAAATCTTTTATATTGTCTCTTAATCTCCAATAGAATTGACTCATCAAGGCTTCTTCATTCCAATTGATGTTGTACGTTAGTTGCCTAAAATTGAATGCATTGACTAATATAGATTACATCCCTTGTTGCAATGCTTGGATCTTAGTTGATGTCCAATGAGCCTTGTCATGTTTTCCAAATGCTTTCGCAAATGCTTCTATAAAAACTTCAAAGTTGCTTAAAATTAATGATTTCTTTTCAAATAAGGAAGCAAACCATAATAATGCTTAACCTATAAGCAAGATACCAGCCAATCCAACCTATGATTCATTTGTCAAATAAGTATCAAGTTGTAGAACCATTATCAATTGAATTTGATTAACAAATCTTTGAAACTTTGAATGTTGTTATATTGTAATTTGGCTACCATGTAAAAATATTGTACATATATATTTAATGTATAATTTACTACATAGCTAAATGAGAGCCATATTAGTGGACTTTTATAGATTACAAAATATGATTAGGTTGTTAGTTTAGAAAGGATCTATTAAAAAGGGTTATTATTGAGATTCATACAAGTTTATTTTCTTTTTGATAGTGACTTTTGAAATTGATTTTATATTGATAATAACTTTTATATATCTTAAGTCATCTTTATTAGATATTGGTAATCCTTGAGATCTTATTTATTTCTTTTATTTGGAGTTTAGAACATATATTATGTAAAACTTTAAAAAAAAAGAATTAGAAAGGAGTTTTTAATATGAAAGGGAGTAGTTAGGCCATCTATGTGGATGAATGGAGATGGATGATAGAAGTTTCTATTCCTATTGGCCAAAAATCATACCAAATGGACTTCAAGGAGATTGCTTGATGGTTTATTAAGAATTAGGATTTGTTTTTTGAAAGGATTTGAATGTCAAAGGCTAGGATCACCAAGTTTGGATTTTTGGTTATGATTTTGGTACAAAATTTGTATGTTTTGGACTTTTTATGAAGGAGATATTGGCACTTAAAGTTAAGGTATTGAAATTGTATCTATTCCCATTCTTTTGGACATAACTCACACATACAGAAAGTAATTGAGGATTGATGACTGGAATTAGAAAGAAAACTTTTTAAATTATATTTTTTATGTGTGGTTTGATAAAAATCAAGCTGGAATAAAGAAATTATTGAAAGTTGAAATCAATGCTTATAAACTAAGGGCAGTATGTGATCCCACTTAACTAGTAGTTATGTTTTGAGCTATATCTTAGGCAATTTTATAAATTTTTAATTCAATATTTTTAGAAGTGTATATGTTTATATTACAAAACTATGTACAAAAATTTTATGGCATTAGAATTTTGGGTTTGTGAGATATAAAAAAAATAGTGTTTGGATGTCTTTCAACTAGGGTTTTAAGCACCTACTAGGATTTTATAGATATTGGACAATTGGAATCAAATTCATAGTTGATTCTTTTTTATAGTGAAGGTTAAGAATATTACCTACACTTAAGAGAAAATTTTATAGAAATTAAATAATTAAATGAAGAGTTATTGAACTTTAAAATTTGGAAAGAAATAAGTCCTTATGGATGATTAAGATATTGAAAGGTTTTGTAGCAATTTGAATCTTTTTGTATAAACCTACTTAAATATAAAAATATTTGTCAATATAATTTTTCTTTTCTAATATCATTGTATTATTTGTCTTTTTAATTAATGACAAATCACTTAGTGGAATCTTGCCAATAAGTTTCAACTAAATTCTCTACAGCCAAGTATCCAATATATTCTTGAATAGAAGATCATGCTATACAATAATATATACTATCATATTTTTTCAAAAGACTAATATGAGGCTCTTTATATTGTTGAATAGGTGAATTTCTTTGGTGCAACATAGGTAGTATTTCATCTTCAAATATAAAAGTTAGAAGTAGATACAGTTTAAGTTATAATACTCTCGATATTGTATTATTATAAAGTTTTACAATAACTCCTTTAATTTCCACAATCCTTGCAAATAAAGTAGTAAGAGCGCTTATGATGGCATCTAATTTAGACTCAGAAGATTCAATCATATTAATATCTTGATTTCTAGCCATTTTAAGAAAAAAGAAAAATAAACCTATAGAAGATAATATTAGTTTAGAACAAGGTAATCTGCAACATTTAAAGTGCTAATATATCTTTAAGAAGAAAAATAATCTACTTTCTAATAAAAAAGATCCAATTCTAATATTGAAGATAAAGGCAATTTCAACAAATTGTCAAGGAATCAAGAATACAAAACAAGAGACTTGAATTAGAAAAGGTTTCAAGAAGAAATCAAGAAGAACTTGAATTATTTAGATGAGAACATAAATAATACCAAGAAAAGTGAGCTAGAACTCCAAGAAATATATTGTCGAGATTGAAGAAGTCTTCAGCCTTAACTCCCATATATATTCCTATTTAGAATGCTTTTTGAGCAGCTTCTATCAAATTAGGAAGCTTCTTAAGCTCTTTCTACCAACTTAGAAGATTCTCAAGCTCCTTTCACTAACTATGAAGCTTTTCAAGCTACTTTCACCAACTAAAAAACTTTTTAATAAACTTTTACTAACTAAAAAACTTTTAAAATATTCTAGAAGATTCTATGAACTTTCGAAGTATATGTCCTTAATAGGTTAACAAAATTGATCAATTTGATAAAAAAGATATTTTAAAATATTTGAGATGTTATGTATAAGAGATGAAATTGAATTATATTTTGAACAAAGAGATGATTAAGTTATTTGAACTAATCACAATATTGGAAATAAAGAAATCAATTATGAAGCATTTTGGAAGTTTATGGAAGATATTCTTATATACATTAAAGGATGAATATTTCTTAAAAGACATTAATTAGATTATTAAGAAATTATTCTTAGAATGGATTGAGTGATCTAACAAGAATTTGCAAGTTATATAGCTATTAAGAGAATTTAAGAGACAATATTTTTAATTGTCAAAGGTAGAGATGTTAATATTAGAATCAAATAATATTGAGTTATTTCTTCAAATTGCTAATAGAGAATTAGAAGAAAAATTGGAGGTTTTTTTTTAAAACAAAGAAGATGAAGGATTGACAATAAAATAGAGGGATGTTGAAGATATTGTAGGATTTCTTATAAAATGAAAAAAAAGAAAAGATAGGATTAATATTCAATAAGTAGTATAAGCATTTAGAATTCAAGTACCTACCACATGATCAATAATGCCTATTGTTCAAACTCCAATGGCTACATCAATAAAAGAGGATATAGGAATCAAGAAGATTATATGTTGAATACAAGATCTTTAAATTAAATTTGTAAGGCTTGAAAAGAAGACTTCTACAAATAATTCAAAGATTATTTTTAAATAAGAATATATACAAAGATATATTTGGTGTTATAATGTTTTTCATTTTCAAAAAAATTGTGATGAATTCAATAACATGGTATAATAAGGAATTATTTTTTGAAAGAATAGTAAAATAATATTAAAAAATATTATGAATCTTCTTCAAATCAACTTTAACAAGAGAGATATGAAAGCATTAATTCAAAACTATTTAGTAGCACATAAGATTGTAGTATCAAAAGATATAAGTTATACTATCAAGAGAGATGATAACTTCAATAGAAATATAGAAGCAAGTAAATTATTATTTTCTTTTATTTTTATAATATAAAAAAAAAAGATGCCATAGAAAGTATTATTGAAGATTGTTGCTAGAATTCATGGTGCTACAAGTTAGAAAGATTTTGTAGAGACTCTTTTAATCCATAGATATATTGTAAAGAGCCAACATAAATCTTTAATGGAAGAAAAGAGGAGGAAGGATTTTGATGATATTAGACAAGAAAATTCTTCTAAAAAGTAAATTTAAGGAAATAAGACTTGTAAGATGGCTTCACAAGAATTATGTATATAAGATATTTCAACAAGATTGAAGGAAAAAAAAAAAAGACAAAAGAAAAAACTAAATTAATAGCTAACAAATTACTCTTTGATATTAAAGCAACAACAAATTTAAAGGGGGTGCTTGAGGAACATGTATTCAATGTTAAGGTTGAATTCATATTTAACAAGATTTTAAGAATTACAAAAAATAGATTATTTTCTTTTAATTTAAGTTATAGATCTATTAAGTTGTCTAATATAGAAGAAAAGATCATGGATACTACACTTAATAGAAGTGAGAATAGATTTGTAACTATTGCAGATCTTCAAGAATTTGTCAACACTTTTAGAATAGAAATTTTATAAATCACTAATATCAACCATAGAAGCATTATTCTTACATCTATGAAAGAAGTCCAAAGACTATGCCAAAAAGTTATATAGTAGAAAGAAGCAAGTAAATCAACCTTAGAACTAAATCAAGGAAGTTTTGCTTCTATAAATATGAAGGATGCAAAGATTAATAAGTCTAAGAAGTTTGATGGAATAAGATCAAAATTTCAAGGATTTCTACAACAAGTCAAGCTATATCTAAGATTGCATCCTTTCCAATATTCTAATGGATTTATTCAAGTTGGATTCATAGGCACACTTTTATCTAGAAGTGCTCTTTTTTAGTTTATATCTTTAACGGAAAAAGATTCATGAATTCTTTATGATTTGAATTCATTCCTCAAAGTATTTATAGCCACATTTAAAAAAAGTGTTTGAAAGAGATTAGTAAAAATTAAGCTCTTATCTTTACAATAAGAATCATAGTTAGTCACAATCTATGTTGTCAAATTCTAAAATCTTACTTTTAATGTGGAGTGGTATGACAAAGCTCTTATCAATTAATTTTATTTTAAGTTGAAAGATAACATTAAAGTTTTATTATTAATAATATCAAAAATAAATTTTTTGGAACAATTTATTGCTTAAGCCATTACATACAACAATCAATTATTTGAAAGGCATTAAAAATAAAGATTCAGCTAGAGGGAAATAAGTCAATTAATCACAATAGCTCCTAAGTTTTTAGAAACTTATTTGATTAAGCCAAAATTAATACAAATTGATACAATACGCTTTAAATCTTTCACTAAACAAGAAAAGACTTGACATTATTAAGAAGATCTGTACTTATATTGTAGAAAAACTAAGCACACTATTCAACTTTGTCCAAAAAAGAAATACAACCATAAAATGAAGAGCATGATTGTTGGAGAAGACAATGTATCAGAAAATAAATTTTTCTAGGTACAATAGAAATCGTGCGGTTGAAATCATTTGTAATACCTAGTAAAGGTCTTATTCTCTTCTTAGATCTTTTACCTTGTTTTACAATAGATATATTTTTAGGACCTATAAATTTCAAAGTCTTTATTTTATTAGATTCAACAACCTCAACTTGTTTCATAGACAAAGATATTTTCAAAAAATAAGAAATATCTTTAATTAAAAAAACTAAAATTGTGTATATAAAAGTCATAGATGGTTGTTTGTTGTCATCTGGAGATGTCACCCATAAAATTATTTTTTTAGATATAGTAACTAAAGAATATATTAGTATAGTAATATTTAATATAATTAAATTTTCTTCCAATCTAATTATTTTAAATTTATCATGGTTAAAAAAATAGATTGGACTTTTTATAATCTTGATTTTTTTAATAATTTAATCCAAAAATTTGTTAGTCAAGTAGAAGTACATAAGTTTAGCACATCCAAATTCTTTTTGATAGATGCAAAAACTTTCAAATATGTGATAAAAGAAGGACCATCTTTTGCTATACACACCACATCTATTTTTGATATTGAAAAGATTATAAGTAGTATTTTAATCAATATCAAAATAATCTATATAAAAATAGATCTATGAAGAGCATACAATTTGGTCAGCATCAAAGAAGGTGATGAATAGAAGACTGCATTTTAAACTAAATATGGATATTTTGAATATAATATCATGCCTTTTAGATTAAAAAATATATCCATTATTTTTAAGCATTTAATAAATAACATCTTTCAAGAATATTTAAATAAGTTTGTAGTGATCTATCTTACAAAAGCTACAAGATATAGGTTTATATGCCAAGCTAAAGAAATATATATTTCATCAACCAAAGATAGAATTTTTAGGATATATTGTATCTATTAAGGATTTGATGATGGATCCCAAGAAGGTAGAGGCAGTTATGCAATAGACCATTTCAAAGACTATAAGAAATATACAATATTTTCTTAGATTTGCTAACTTCTATTAGATCTTAATCAAAAATTATTTTTAAATTGTTGCCCCTTTTATTTGATTGACATGCAAAAATAAGTAGGAATGGAGGCCTTAAGTAGAAAAGGCATTTTAAAATCTCAAGACATCATTCACCATAGCTCTAATCTTAATGTATCTAGATTTTATAAAGGCATTGTATATGGAAACTAATACTTTAGATTTTGCATTAAAATCCATACTTTCACAAATGGATATAGATAATAAATTCCATCTTGTTATATTTTATTTTAAAATTTTTTTTGCTATCAAAATTATTTATGTAATTTATAATAAAAAACTTTTTGCTATTATGGATTTTTTTTTTAAATGGTATTATTTTTTTAAAAGAACAATATATCCTATGATTGTATATATAGATCACAAGAACTTGGAATATTTTATATCTACTCGGATTCTTAATTGTTGTCAAGCTCCATATAATATATCGTTATCTCAATTTAATTTTGTTATCACTTATCAATCTAGAAAGCAATAAGAATTGTTTGATATTTTATCAAAGAAATCATATCTTGTACCAAAGATATGAGAGGCAGCATTTAATCAATAATATACAATTTTGTTGAAACCGGAGCAATTTTGCCTTTGTGCCACTATTACATTGGCATTTATTAATTCTAGTTTTCTCAATAAGGTGTATGCTGCAATCACTAATCATGCTTTGGTCCTTGATATCAAGTATTACCTCAATAAAAATATTAACAAGTTTAAGCTTGAAGAAGACCTTCTATACTTTGAAAAATGTTTGTATATCCCAAAAGAACCAACACAACTATGTGTTCTTCAATCTCACCATGATTTTCCAATTGCAGATTATTTTGGATTTAATAAGACCTTAGAACTTATTTTTTGAGATTTTTGGTGGCCTCAAATGTAGAAGGCTGTGAAGGACTTTATACTCTCTTATAACATTTGTTCAAGGTCCAAGAATCTTCAATATTGTTTTTATGGATTTTTATAATTTTTGCCTATTCGAAGACAATTATAGTCTTCTATCTTAATAGATTTTATTACAGATCTACCGTCATCCAATTCATTAAATAACATCTTTGTGGTAGTTGATTAACTCACAAATATGGCTCATTTTATTCCTTGTAAAAAGATTATTTTTAGTGAAGAAACGTCACGATTCTTTTTTGATAATATATTTCAATATTATAGCCTATCAGATGATATTGTATTCAATCAAGGATCCCAATTTATATCTAAGTTTTGAAAATATATTTTTAAAATATTAAAGATTGATATTAAACTTTTTTCAACTTTCCATCTTCAAATTGACAGCCAAACAAAACAAATTAACTAAGTTTTGGAATAATATTTATAATGCAGTATCAACTATTAAAAAAACAATTGGATCTTGTATCTATCGCTAGCAGAGTTTGCATATAATAATATTGTTCATGCTTCAATTCAACAAACATGATTTTATTCAAACTATAGATATTATCCAAAACTTCATCTATAGAATATGCTAAAGAATAATAATCTAATAGCTAAAGGATTTACAAAGCATCTATTGCAACATCAAACAACCTTAAAGCTTCAATTGTAAGGAGTTCAACATGATTATAAGGCATTTGTAAATAAATTCAGGAATCAACCACCTACTTTTTGTATTAGTGATAAAATATGGTTACTTTGACAAAATATCAAGATCAAGCAATTATACAATAAGTTGGACTATCAAAGATTAAGACCATTTTCCATCTAAAAACAAATTAATCTAATAATATATCACTTGGAACTACCATCTTCTATGAAGATACATCCAATTTTCTATATCTTTTTTGTGAAGCCTTATAGACAATTGCATATTCCAAGAATAATATAATAATTACCACCTAATATTAAAATAAAAAATCATGAAAAATACGAGGTTGAAAAGATGCTTAATTTATATTGAAAGTCAAACAAATTGAAATATCTTATTTATTGAAACGATTATAATATCAATGAGTGCACTTAAGAATCAACCAAAAATCTTACTAATACACCTTAAGAAGTACAAGAATTTCATCAACTCTATCTCTACAAATCCAAATGTATTTGATGATAATTTTTTAGTGAAAATTGAATTCAATAAATATCTATAAGAAATAAAGAGTCAAACTAAGGCCTTCATCATTATATAGTCATCTATTCTAAGATAGAATAGAATTGCAAAAGCAAGTCAATCACCATAACAAATCTTCAAGAATTGAAAGATTTAGTAGAACAAGATTTAGAAGATTCACTTGCTACGCAAGCTTTGAATGAATCAAGGCAGTTTTCATAGCCTTCAATTGAGCAAAGTAAAGACGATACATTTCAGTGCCAAATACAACCATGGTTGGAGCCATTAGAAGGAACACCCAACCATACAAGTCTTGATTTTAATATTCAAGCTTTAGTAATATTGCTTGAGTTTGAAAAGATAAATCTTGTTAAATTTGAGATCTTATTTAAAAGTTGTTTCGAACGCCATAATAAAGATCAGATCTTTGAATGGGATGTTTCAATAATAGAGATACTAGCTCAAGGCCACAGGCAATTTCTTCAAGGATTAGTAGAAGCTGTTGCCCAAGACCGGAAAATGAAATATATAATTTTATTGATACAATGTATTTTTTATTTTTTATATATATATATATTTTTGAAGGTATGACCTCTTCTTGGAACTTGTTGCTAGAAAAAGGGGTGATGTTAAGAACATATACTTTGATAATTTATAGAACCTTCTAGAACATTCTAGAGATTTTTTAGTTAGTGGAAGTCACTTGAGAAGCTTTCTAATTGGTGGAAGTAGTTTAAGAAACTTTGTAGTTAATATAAGGAGCTCAAGAAGCTTCAAAGTTGATAGGAGTTGCTCGAGAAGCTTTCTAATTTAATAGAAGCCGCTTAAGAAGCTTCTTAGATAGGAATATATATTAGAATTGAGGCTGAAGAATTCTTTAGTTTTGATAACACATCTCTTAGAATTGTAGCTCACCCTTCTTGGTGTTGTTTGTGTACTCATTTAAATAATTCAAGGCTTTATTGGTTTCTTCTTAAAACTTCTTTTTAATTTAAATCTCTTATTTTATATTATTTTATCTTTGATATAATCAATTAAAATATACTAATATGACTTTTATTCAATTATATAATAAATAATATAATATATATATATATATATATATATATATATATATATAATTTTTACATAATAGTCAAATCGCAATACGACAATATAATATAATACCGAGTTGTCTATAGATTGAAGAAATTCAATAGGATATGGAATGCCAAGTTTGATAGTATCATAAAAGAAAAAGGATTTTATATATCTACAATAGATACAAGTATTTATATTAAGAAGATTAGAGATACAATCATTATTCTTATCTTTTGTATAGATAACATATTGATCATGGAAGATTCTTTAAAGTATATTATTGAGCTCAAGAAGAACTTGGCATCTCAATTTTACATAAAAGATTTGGAAGAGGCACAATCTTTCTTGCAAATTCAGATAAAGCAATATCCTTCTAAAAAGTTGATTCATATTTCACAAGTCAAATATATTATGGAATTTTTGAAGAGATTTAAGATGATCAATTGTATTATCATCTCTACGCCTACAGAGGTGGCATCAAAGAAGGTTGAAAACTCAAAAGTAATGTATAAAGATCTTTGTCAAGAAAATGAGGAAGATGTTTTCAAAAAAATTCCTTACAAAAAGCTTATTAGAAGCTTAATATATCTAACAACATCAACATAATGAGATATTTGTTTCGTGATATTTCATATGGCACTGTTTAATAATTTTTATACCAAAATATATTAGCTTGAAGTAAAGCAAGTTCAATAATACTTTAGTAGTAAAAAGTATTTAGGAATCCAATTTTATAGAAGTTTTGAATCACTATAATTAAAGATACATACAAATATTAATTAAAAAATAATTAAATATTACAAACATAAGATTTATTCTAATAATTATTTAAATAACATGAATAGATAGAAGTAAATAAAAATAGATTAATTTATTAATACCTTATAGAGAAGCTTCTTGAAAGCTTCATAGACACAATATTACTTTTATATATGTCTATAGGTGATTGATAAGTTAGAAACTTGGCCAATAAGTTAGCCACGTATCTTACATGTTGGTAGCTTGTAAAACAAGTTAAGTATGTGGCATACATATAAGAAACTTGTTTTGCAAGTTTGACATGTATCTTGCAAATTGGACATATATTGGAAATCTTATAGAAAGTTGCCACGTAACTTTTAAATAGATAGTATGTATAGAAACAAGAGTAAAGCCTTCTTCACTCTTATCAATGTCTTTCTTATTCTTAGTCTTATTTCAAGAGTCTCTAGTCTTCTTGTCTTTGGCAATAGTCATTTTAGTTTTAATAGTATTCCATCTTTGAATGATTTTTTATTCTTTTGAGTGATATAAGAATATATTGATATTTTATTTTTTTATGATTCATATCCTTGATAAGTTGACAAGAATAAATATTCATTATTCTTGTTTTATATTTAAGAAGTGGATTATTCTACTTTTATTGTTGTATTTGAAAGTTATAAACTATCCACCTTTAAACTAATATTCTTTACTTTCTAATCTTGATTTTTTTCTTAAAAGAGAGTGAATCACTATTCTTTATAAAAAAATTTATTTAGTATTAGAAGTTATAGATTATCTTATTTTAATTCAAATTATAAAGTTATTAAGTTGTCTAAGATAGAAGAAAAGATCATGGATGCTACACTTAGTGGAAGTGAGAATAGATTTGTAACTATTGCACTTCTTCAAGAATTTGTCAACACTCTTAGGATAAAAATTTTATAAATCACTAATGTCAATCAGAGAAGCACTATTCTTACATCTATGAAAGAAGTCTATAGCTTATGCTAAGAAGTTATATAGTAGAAAGAAGTAAGTAAATCAGCCTTACAACTAAATCAAGGAAGTCTTGCTTTTATAAGTATAAACAAGACAAAGATTAATATGTCTAAGAAGTTTGATGGAACAAGATCAAAATTTCAAGGATTTTTGCAACAAATCAAGTTATATCTAAGATTGCATCTTTTCCAATATTCTAATGGATTTATTCAAGTTGGATTTATAAATATACTTCTATTTGAAAATATTCTTTTTTAATTTGTATCTTCAATAAAAAAAGATTCACGATTTTTTTATGATTTGAATTCATTCTTTAAAGTATTTATGGCCACATTTGGAAAAAATAATCAAGAGAGGGTAGTAGAGACCAAGCTCTTATTTTTATGACAAGAAACACAATTAGCCACAATATATGCTATAAAATTCTAAAATCTTGCTTGCAATGTGGAGTAGAATGATAAAGCCCTTATTAATCAATTTTATTATGGGTTGAAGAATAACATTAAAGATTTGCTATTAATAATGCCAAAAACAAAATCTTTGGAACAATTTATTACTTAAGCTATTGCATGCAATAATCAATTATTCAAAAAATGTCAAGAACATAGATTTAGCTGGGAAGGAATAAGTCAATTAATGACAGTAGCTCTTAAGTTTTCAAAAGCTTATTTGAGTAAGGCTAAACTAATACAAATTGATGAGATATATTTTAAATCTTTCACCAAATAAAAAAAAGACTTGATGTTATTAAGAGGTTTATGCTTATATTATGGAGAAGTTAAGTACACTACTCAATATTATTCAAAGAAGTAATGTAATCATAAAATAAGGAGTATGATTGCTAAAAAAGTTAATATGTCAAAAAATAAGTTTTTCTAGGTACAATAAGAACCATATGGCTAGAATCATATATAACACCTTATAAAGGTCATACTTTTTTTCAGATCCCTCATCTTATTTTATAATAGATGTATTTTTAAGACCTAAAAATTACAAATTCTTTACGTTATTAGATTCAAGAGCCTCAGCTTGTTTTATAGATGAAGACTTTGTCAAAAAATAAGAAATATCTCTAGTCAAGAAAATTAAATCCGTACATATAGAAGTCATAGATGATCATTTGTTATCTTCTGGAGATATTATCTATGAAATTATTCTTTTAAATGTAACAACTAAGGGATATAATAGCGTAGTAATATTTAATGCAGTTAGATCTTTTTTCAATCTAATTATTTTAAGATTATTATGATTAAAAAATATAATCCTCAAATAGACTAGATTTCTTGTAGCCTTGATTTTTCTTGTTTAATCTAAAAATCCATTAGTTAAATAGACATATATAATTCTAATACATCAAAATTCTTATTAAAAGGTGCAAAAGCTTTTATATATGTGGCAAAAGAAGGATTATCTTTTGCTATATATACCACATCTATTTTTGATGCTAAAAAGATTACAAGTAATATTCCTAGCTAGTATTAAGATTTTCAAGAAGTTTCTGAAAAAAAAACACAAATATTCTTTCAAAGCATCAAGCTTATGATTATTCATTCAATATTCAAGAGTGAGTTCAACTACCATTTGGACTAATCTATAGTTTATGACTAAATGAATTGGCTATATTGAAGAAATATATTGACAAGAACTTAATTAAGAACTTCATATACTATTCAAAGTTTCTAGCAGGAGCTCCTATCTTATTTGTAAAGAAAAAGACAAATTGTTATGGATGTACATAGATTATTGAGGACCTAACAAGATTACCATCAAAAATAGGTATCCTTTATCTCTGATTTTAGGACTTTTTAATCAATATAGTCAAGTAAAGATCTATACAAAAATAAATCTGCAAGGAGCATATAACTTGATCTGTATCAAAGAAGGTGATAAATAAAAGATTATATTTTGAATTAGGTATGGACATTTGGAATATAATATAATATCTTTTGGACTTACAAATATACCAATTGCTTTTTAATATCTTATAAATAATATTTTTTATAAATTTTTTGATAATTTTATTATCTATTATTTAAATTATATTTTGATCTGCTCTAAAAAATACAAAAGAATATGAATTTTATGTTTTTCATATATTACAAAAACTTAGAGATGCAAAATTATATGCCAAGATTGAAAAATATGTATTTCATACTATTCAAGTTGATTTTTTTAAGATATATCTTTTTAAATAATAATCTAATAATAGATTTTAAGAAAATTCAAATAATTATAGACTAGAAAATTTTAACAACAATAAAAGATGTATAATATTTTTTCAGATTTTCCAATTACTATAAAATCTTCATCAAGAATTTTTTTCAAGTTGCACTTCTATTAACACACTTAACTTGTAAAAAAAACTCAAGTGGAATAAGGAAGCAAAAGTATCATTTGAAGCTTTGAAGATAGCTTTTACTTCTACAATAATCTTATATTATATCAATTTTTTCAAAGCATTTTTTATAAAAACAAATGCATTGGATTTTGCCTTGAATGTAAGATTTTTACAAATAGAAGTAGATGACAAACTTCATCTAATAGCTTTTCATTTAAAATTTTTTTTAGCAATCAAGATTAACTATAAGATCCATAATAAAGAACTTCTTACAATCATAGATTTTTTTTAAGAATAGCATCACTATCTAAAAGACACTTCTAACCCAATCACCATATATATAGATTATAAAAACTTCAAATATTTCATATCAATATCTATTTTTGAATCATTGCTAGGCTCATTGGAGTATGTTTTTGTCAAGATTCAAGTTCATTATCACTTATCGACTAAAAAAATAATAAGGTTTGTCCAATATTTTTTTTAGATGTTCTTATCTTGCACCAAAAGAAGAAAATGTAACTTTTGATTAAAAAAGGACAATCTTGTTGAAGCCAAAATAATTTCATTTTTAAGTAATAAAACCAACATTGATTGTTGATTCAAATTTTTTTAAACAAGTCTAGTCAAGTATGTCTTTAGACTCTTTTGTTTATGATATTCAAAATAATTTATTTAAATTCAATGATACTTCCAAGTTTGAATTTAAGAATAATCTATTCTATTTTGAATAATATTTATATATCCTAAAAGAAGAAGTATAATTATATACTCTTGAAGCTCATCACAACTTTCTTGTAGCAGGCTATTTTGGATATAATAAGACTTTGGAACTAATATCAAGAGATTTTTAGTAGCTTCAAATATGGAAGCCAATTAAAAAATTTGTATAATCATGTGATATTTATTTAAGATTAAAAACTTCTTGTCATCGACCTTACGGACTTCTCTAACCATTATCTATATAAAAATAGCCATAGTTTTGTGCCTCTATAGATTTTATCATAGATTTATCAATTTCAAATTTATATGATTACATATTTGTGATTACAGATTATTTCACAAAGATGGTATATTTTCTACCATGTATAAAATCTATCACAAGTGAAGAAATAGTTAAACTCTTTCTTAACAATATTTATCACTATTATAGATTGTCAAAAGATATTATATCAGATAGAAAGAAGTAATTTATATCAAAATTTTAGAAAATCCTTCTCAAGATATTTAAGGTGGATATAAAAATTATCTTTAGCCTTCCACCCTTAAATTGATAAATAAACAAAATAAGTAAATTAAGTTTTAGAGTAATATTTGAAATATACCATGAATTATCATCAAGATAATTGGACAACTTTTTTGCCATTGGTAGAGTTTCCTTATAATAATTCGGTATATTGTTCTTCTCAATAAACATCTTTTTTTGTCAATTATAATTATCATTTATAATTTGATATTTTTAATTTTTTAAAAATTAACAATCTTATAGCAAAAGATTTGACAAATCAATTGTCAAAACTACATGCTATAATAAAGATATAATTAAAAGAAGATCAAGAATGATAAAATATCAATACAAATATCTATTACTAGAAAAAATCTCAATTCCAAGTAGGTGATAAGATATGACTACTTTGTCATAATATCAAGACTATTTGTCTTTATGACAAGCTGGATTATCAGAGGCTTAGTCCATTTCCAATTTATAAATAAGTCAATTAAGTTGTTTATTGATAAAATCTATTGGAATCTATAAAGATCCATCTTGTATTCTATGTATGTTTGCTTGAACCATATAAGACACCGGATATACAAGGAAAAAGAAAAATGCCACTACTTCTTATAGAAATAGATAACAATGAAGAATTTGAGATGGAAGAGGTTTTAGATTTGAGGTAGCACTGAAATATGTTAGAATATCTTATACATTGGCGCAGATATGATATTAATAAATGCACATGGGAGCCATCTAAGAATTTAGAAAATGCATCAATTAAAGTCAATGTATTTCATTGACAACATCTATCAAAATTAAGATGAAGAGATAAAAAAATCTTTGCTATAAAACAAAATAGGTTCAATAGAAATTTCATTCTATCTTATATCATTATTTTTTTATTTCTTTGAATTTTAATATTAAGAAGATAAAAAATTAACAACTAACAAATTCAACTCAAAAGCTATCTTTTGCTAAATTATTGGATAAGACATTACGGCTATTATAATCTTCAAGACAATAGAATAGAGATAAAGATCCTCAAGAACGACATGTTTTTTTTTAAATTAATGGAAAAATATAACATGTTTAATATCATGACCTTGAAAGAGACTCCCGTTGTTTGGTGATACTTTTACAAATAGAAACTATTCCTGATGGTGTTTCAAATGTTTTTTTAAAAGAAGTTATGAAGGCCTCAACAATGATTAAATATCAAGGTGGGCCTTCCACCTTAATATGGGATATTATTGATGGCTAAAAAGACATATCAACTACCTTCAAAAGGAATAAAGATTAAAATATGTACCAAATATAATTTAACACGTCTTAGACTTTTTTAATATATAATCATCCCTCTTTGTGGAACTTGTCTTTAGAAGGGAGAATAATGTTATGGACATAAGATTTATTCTAATAATTATTTAGATAACATGGATAGGTAGAAGTAAATAAAAATAAATTTATTTAATAATATCTTAAAGAGAAGCTTCTTAGAAGCTTTATAAATGCGATTTTATTTTTATGCATGTCTTTAGGTGATTAATAGGTTAGAAACTTGGCCAATAAGTTAGCCACATATCCTACATGGTAGTAGCTTGTAGAACAAGCTAAGTACATAAAGCACATATAGGAAACTTATCTTGTAAGTTTAACACGTGTCTTGCAAATTAAATATTTTTTGGAGGTTCTATAGAATGTTGCCATGTAACTCTTAAGTAGATAGTATATATAGAGACAAGAGTGAAGTCTTCTTCACTCTTATTAATGCCTTTCTTATTCTTAGTCTTATTTCAAGAGTCTCTAGTCTTATTATCTTTAACAATAGCCATTCTAGTTTTAATATTATTCCATCTTTGAATGATTTTCTATTCTTTTGAGTGATACAAGAGTGTATTGACATTTTGTTCTTTTATGATTCATGTCTTTGATACTAAAGGAGCAAAGTTAATCACAATTGCTTGCTATCTTCTAGCAATTAGTGCTATAGTATGGTTATTAAAGAAAGAAACTATAATTGCTCATTCTTTTATAGAAGCAAAATACAATACTTTGTCTACTATGACAAGAGATATTATGTGGTTTTAATAATTATTATCAAAATTTGGTTGTATACAAAAAAACATAAATTTACACAAATAATCAAAGTACAATCAAATTAGTTTATAATCTGATTTTTTACTCTAACTCTAAACACATACATATATATTTTTAATTAAAATACACCTTGCCATTTCTCTCCCTTTCCAAGCTAAAACCTTTGCCATTTCTCACTTCTATGCATGCTTATACATTGAATTGTTGCTTTGTTCGGAGTGAGTAGTATCATGGCTAGAATAGCAGATTAATAATAGCATAGTCTCTAATATATGTGCTAATAAGGATTTGATACATTGAATTAATAGTTGTTTTATTTCTAGTACAAATATAAATAAAAGATTGATGGATTGAATTAGTAGTTGCTTCACTTTCAAAAAAAATATTAGTAAGAATTTAATAGATTAGATCAATAGTAGATTTTCTTCCAATGTAAGTATTGATAAAGGTTAAACGGATTACATTGGCAATTATTTTACTTCAAATAAAAATTTTATTATTAAATAAAAAAAATATTATAATTGGATTATTTTTATTAATTATTGATATTTTTTGACTTGATATAAAATTTTAATAAAAAATAGATTTGTAATAATAATTTTGAAGGAAAATTAATCAATAAGTTGTTATTATGTCTTAAGGCTTAAAATTAGATCAATATTGTAGTTGGTGGGATTTTATGAAGGTCTTGCATTAAAAAGTGTTTAGTCCAATTTTTTTTCTTAGACTGTGGATTCACATCTAAAATGGTGGATTAAACCTCATTGAAATTTAGAGTATATTGGAATGCTTATGTCATATTATGTTGGTTATCTTGGTTGGTACTTGCTTCCATTGAATAATTACATATTATCATTAGTAATTGCAGCTGTTAAAAGAATTATATTGATTTTATGATTAAAATACAAGATTTAATTAATTGTCAATAATACATAATAGCCAAGTATTTGGAATTATTTTTTAAATATATATATCAATAATTTGGAAGATTTTAATTGATTTTTGGACACAAGAATCTTCAAGTTTTTTGAAGCATTATAATAATCATCTTCAAGATATTAACACTATATCAAAAATATTGAATAAAATTAGTGACATAGAATATTGGAAAAATAAAGGTTTCATTGAAAAAAAAAGATATGTTAAATAAGAATTAATGTGTCAAACTTTACAAAGCAATTGATCATGTTATGAAGTAATTTCAAGAATTGTTGTTATATAACAACAATGTTATTAAATATAGATTTATTATTGGTAAATTATTTTTTATTATAAATAAAAATTATCTGTTGATAAGAGATTATAAAAAATAAAATTTGTATGAAGCAACCATCTTTCAATTGAAGAATAATGAAATATTTAAAAAAATACTTAGAGATTTGAAATATTGTTGTAATATAGTAAATATATGCTTTCAAAGTAATATCTAAAGCAATCCAAAAAAAATAAATTTATCATTTTGAAGGTGCATCTCTTAATAAAATTGAAGATGATGATAACAACTTGTATAAAAGATTAATCCATTTGATTGAAAAAAGAGATCAAATTTATGAATTAGCAAATCAATTATCAAATAGATTAAAGAACTTATAAAGCATTAAAGGTAGAGAATTGCATGCTTTACAACTTTCAACCAACTTAAAGAATTTATAATTTTTAAAATATATAAATAGAAGAGGTTGTAGATAAAATTTATAAACTAAGTAGATGGAACTTTTGAGTGCAACAAAAGAAATGGAGATTTATTTTAAAAAATATTTTGTTAAGGAAGTGAATATTTTAGCTAATTTAAATCATTCCAATGTCATCAAATATTTTTTACAGAATATTCTTTATTCTCTCATAAATATTTATGAGAGAATAAAGAATATTCTTTAAAGAATATTTATGAGAGAATAACAACATGTTTTTTTGAACCAAATATTTATTTATTTGCAATGGTATGTTCCAAAATTCTTTCACAAAAGGATCCATTTGATGGTATCTTTAATAAAAAAGACTTGTTTAAAAAAATTAAAAATAAAAAAAAACCAAATTTACCTTCATATTGTCACAAATTGATCCAATTAATTAAGAAATGTTGGAATTTGAATCCATCACAATATCCAAAATTTATAAATATTTATGGAAGATTGATCATATTGAAGAAAAAGATTTTAATAGGATCTTGGATAATTAAAATATCTTTTTTTGATGATTCTAAAAGCTATTTTTATTAGGAAGTTTAATCACAATAAAAACTTAGTGGTTTATTATTGATAATGGTTTTACTTATTATTTTGTAAATTATATATGTAATTAATTTGAATAATTTAATATTATATTTATTTATAATTTTTTGATATTATAACATATAAATACCAAAATATAAACATATATTTATAAAATTATATTAAAATCCAATGTTTATATAATATTATTTTTATTTTTATTTTTAATTTAAATATGAAAAAAAAGATTTTGAAAAGAAAAAAAATAGTTATAAAAAATATTACAATTATGCATGTAAAATAAAAGTATAATACGTCTTGTTGGCATCGTAGGAATTGGTAAGATTACAATTGCAAAGGTTGCATTCAATGATATAAAACACATACATAATGCCTCATGCTTCATCGAGATTATTCAAGATGGTGGTTTTAACTTTGAATTATCTTGCAAAATCTTGAAACAATTTTAAAATGAATCTCAACCAAGAAACTTGGAAGAAGCACAAAAGCTCTTACAATCACTTTTTGCCAAATAAAACTTATCTTAGTTCTAGATGATGTAAAACATTCGAATCAAATACAAAATATATTGCTTAAAAATCAATAAGCTTTGATAGCTTAAAAAATAGAGAAAAGAATGTATTTTTGAACATATGTTATTTTTTTTGTAATGATATATATCCACAAGGCATATTAAAAGAAAGGTCATTGTAAATATGGTCAAAAAATAAAAATCTTATTTTAGACTAAGATGTAAGTTCCATATTAGATATATTGATTTATCAATCATTAATAAAAGTAGACAAAAATAAAGCCATAAAAATACTTGATTAATTACAAAAAAATGGATAAAAATATTATTAAAATTGATAAAGAATATAAAAGTACAAGAATTTGAAGTACAAAAATTAGAAGAAATCATGGATTTTCAAAAAGATATATATTTTGGAACTTATTTCAATGAAAGATATATAAATATTAAAATTAAAATTAAAAAATCTAAAAATAACTACATAATATTTTTTATCTATTTAAATATTAATTAATTTTTAATTTTATATCTATACTAATATAAAGTAGTTTTGATTTTTTAATTTAATTTTTTTTCTTAAAATTGAATTTAAGGCAAATACAATAATTTTTAAATTATAATTTTTTTAATTATATTATTTTTTATAATTGGAAGGATTATCATATAATAATCAAAATAATATATACAATGAGATTAGAAATATCTATATTCCTTCTCTTTGAATATGATCAATGATATTAATATAGAAGTATTAAATAATATTAATATAGTAATAAATATATATAAAATATAGATTAAAAATTTAGATAGATATATATTCTTAGAAATATTATTAAAAGAAATTCATCATATGACTTTATTGAAATAACTCAATTTGTAAAATTATAAAAAATTGATTCAATTATTGAAAATATTAGAAATGATAATATGTATGATTAAACTTAATATAAGAGATTGCTTAAGCTTAAGATCATTGCCAAATAAATTGAGCAACTTTTCATCTTTGATTAAATTTAATATAAGTCATTTTTCAAGCTTGATATTATTATTAAGTAAATTGAATAATCTAATATTTTTAATTCAACTTGGTATAAAGAGTTGCTCAAGCTTGATATTATTGCCGAAGGACTTAGACAATCTTACATCTTTGACTTAACTTGATATAAATGGTTGTTTAAACTTGACATCATTGCCAAATGAATTAGACAACCTTATATCTTTGATTGAATTTGATATAAGTAGTTGCTCAAACTTATCATCATTGCCAAATGGATTGTACAATCTTATCTCTTTGATTTTTCTTAAAATAGTTAATTGCTCAAGCTTAACATCATTGCCAAATAAGTTAGATAGTTTCACATCTTTAATTCAATTTAAAATATATAGTTGCTCAAGCTTGATATTATTGCCAAATAAATTAGATAATCTAACATTCGTAATTCAATTTGATATAAGTGGTTGTTTAAGCTTGATATTATTGCCAAATAAATTAAAAAATCTTATATCTTTGATTCAACTTATTATATAGAATTGTTCAAGATTGATATCATTGATATATTAATTGGATAATCTTCTATCTTTGACTTAACTTGATATTAATTTTTGCTCAAGCTTAATATCATTACCAAATAAATTCAAAAACTTTACATCTTTGCTTTAATTTTTTATCCTTTGTTCTTAAAGCTTGACATTATTACCAAATGAATTAAATAAACTTACAACTTTGATTCAATTTGATTTACATCATTGTTCAAATTTGATATTATTACCAAATAAATTATACAAAATTATATCTTTAATTCAATATAGTATAAATTATTGCTAAAGCTTGATATCATTATAAAGTGAATTAGATAATCTTACATCTTTGACTTAATTTATTATAATTGAATCTTAATCTTGACATTATTGTTAAATAAATTTGGCAACAACATATCTTTGACTTAAGTTTTTATAGATAATTATTGAAGGTTGATATTATTAATAAGTAAATTGAAAAATCTTACATGTTTGACTTATATTAATATAGTTATTTGCACAAGCTTGACTTTATTGTCAAATGAATTGAACAATCTTATATCTTTGGCTTAATTTGATATAAATTATTATATAAATCATATTTTGTATAATATAAGAAATTTTGTATGAACCATATGACATAGTTATTAATTATAATCAGCATTAGAAAAGAAAAAAAATCCATATTTTTATCAAGCTATTATTTAAGGCATCATGGTACATGCATCTATTTAAGATAACATATATTATTAATTATCTCTTTAGTATTTAAAATATGAACATTAACAAAGATAGTGATACTTATTGATAAGCATGTAGAAGCTTGTATAAATTTAAGAAATAATTTTCATTTAAATCAAGAATATCAATTATATTTTGATTACTTTTGTAAATACATCATATACATGTTTTTATTGGTTTGTATAAGATGTCAAAAAAAACCTTTATAAGCTAATATTAAAAGACATATTTAAAAGTAAAAAAAATAGTAGAAATTCAATTTTTTTATAGGAATAAATAAATTATTTTAAAGATATATAAAATTAGTAATTTTAATTACTTAAATTCTTAGTTATTTCAAAAAAAATTATAATATTGATTTTATTTAAGTATTTAGTATCTAAATTAGTTTGATTTTATATCTACTCATTGCTTTTGAATTATTTACTAGAGTTAATCTACAAGGCTTTTGTAATTTTAAAAATACTCTAAATTTTTTCTCATATTTAAATATATATTTTTGAATATTTAATATTCTTTAGTAATTACAAATTAATAATTGAATATAACAACATGATCTTATAGGTAAAATTTAAAAGTAAAATATTTGATTATAATAAAAAAATTTGAATTCTAAAAGTTTTTATTATATAGGAGATTTTTTAAAAGAAATATTTTAAAAAAAGAGCCATATTTAAAAATAAAGAATAGAAAATATTATCACAATTTTTAAAATCTTCAAAAGAAATAGAATCTTAAATATAAAGTAGAAGTTTATAGAATTAATAATTTTAATATTTAAAAATAATTCTAGCTAAGAATTTTTTTTTTCAATGCTTTCATATGCACCAATTTTTTTCCAAGTATATTAATTTAGATTTTTTTTTATTTAAATGATTATTAGTTACATCATTATTTACACATGTAAAAAAGAATTAAGTATTATCTATATTTGTTCTTTCATTACTTCTAATAAGTTCTTTTTAAGATGATAATAGATTTTATATTAATTTGAGAAGTAGAATTATAATTGCTATATATTGTGGCTTCTATTTTGCAAGTAAAAATTAAAAGTTTTTAATATGTTTTTAATAAAAAAATATAGCAAGCATCTAAAAATATTATTTAATTTTTTTAATTTTTTTTATATCATCTTCTTCTTATATAGGATTTGATAAAGAAATAATTATATAATTATATTCTTTATAGATATTCATAAAAATATATTTTATAGCACTTTAATATTAATATATAAATTAATAATTATAAAAAATATATATATAAAAAAAATAATCTATTATTTGTTTAGAATTTTTTAATTCTACTCCAATAGTTTTTTTCATTTTTTTCTTACAATAATAGAAGTGATTATTGTTATCTTTGTAAGTCTTATCTTAAAATCCTTTTAAGCAGATATTTTTTTAATTTATAATATTTTCCATACATGGCACATATAGCTTAAATTATCTTTTAAGCTAATAAATCATGTAATATATAACTATTCATAAAATTAAGGTTGAGTCTAAAATTTAGAAGTTTTTACTAAAATAATAATACTTTAAGATAGATCTTTTATTATTTTAATTTAATATAGAATAATCAATTTATAAATATGTAATAAAGTATATTTTTAAAATTCAACAACATGATATATATAATATTTTTTCTAAAACTTTTATAATAAATAAAGAATAATTTTATTATTATCAATTTCTAATTAAAAGCTTAGATGATCAAATATTATGGACATGCCATTCAAGTAGAACAAGACACTAAAAGTTCAAAGAACTAAAATAGAAAAGATTCATTTTATATTACAAACAAGGAACTACAACAAGGTATAAGAATAAGACTAGAAGGTCCAAGTTAAGCCACCAAGATTACATTGTTGAAATTGAGGATCTCCTCAACCTTAATTCCTATATATATTAGGTGCAAAGAAACTCTTTAAAAAGTTTATTTGATACTAAGAAGTGAAGCAAGTCTAAGATCCTTTTCTAGCAATTTTCTAAAATATCTAAGCCTCTAAGAACTTTCTATGACCATCTAAGATCCCCTAGAATCTTCTATGATCCTTCAAAATCTTCTTAGAACCTATTAGGATCTACTAGGGCCTTCTTAGAACCATCAAGAATCTTCTAGAATCTTCAATAATCTTTCAAAACCTTCTTGGAATCTACTAGGATCTACTAGGGCCTTTGTAGAATCATCAAGAATCTTTTAGAATCTTCTAGGACCAAATAAAATTTTTTATAACCTTCTGGAATCTTCTTCTATTATATGTCCATAATACCAAATTAGAGCAATCTAAAGGTGTTTGGCCTTCTAATAACTCTTCTAAATTTTTTGGATGGATAAAATATAAATAAACTTTAGATGGATGAATTATATTTATATTTATGTAAATACTTCTATAATTTTCTTAAAACATATTCATTTTAAAAATAAATATATTTAAATTTTTATCCTATCTAATAAATTTATACCATAATATTACAAATTTTATCTTTATTAATTTTATTCTTAAAATTTTTATTTTTTATTTTTTATTTTTTTATAATTATTATCTATATAATTTATAATAAAATATTTTAATAATAATTGATTTTTTAAAAAAATGGTGCTATTTATTTTAAAAGAATAATACTTTATATGTATATATATATATATATATATATATATATATATATAGGACACAAGAACTTACACAACTTTATAAGCATACAAATTTTAAATTGGTAATAAGCCACATATAATATAATTGAAATAGATGCCATTATTATTTAAATAATATAAATAAATAGAAATAAATAAAATAAAATAAAAATATGTTAAAAAAATATATCTTTTTTATTTGGTTTCAAAAAAAATTCTAGATATAGATTAGATATTTAGAATTTTATAGATATGCCATGTTGTTATATTGTAATACAGCTATAGGTACAAAACCATGTGCCTATAGCAAATGGGATCTTCTTTTGTTGATTAGCAAGTAGAATTGAAGAACAAACTCAATAAAGCTTCTTTGAGCATTGGTTTTAAGGTTTTTGGATTTGAAATAACTTTGTGAGAGCTATACAAAATCAAGGTTCTATTTGGATGACTTTGAATATTGAAAAATGAAGTAGGTTTGCATTTTTGAGCAATTTTAGAGTTTTATAGCATATCTATAGGTAAAAATTTGTAGGTTTGTGGATATAGTTGTATTAAATTTTTTTTTGTGAATTTGAGCTTAATCCAATAGTTAGATCAAATGTTATTAGAGTTTAAATTAATTAGAGTCTCAAAAATTGGATTTTGAAGATCAGTGAGCATTTTTGTAAATTTAAGCAATCTCCCAATTAGATTAGAATGAATCTTTTTTGAACTAGTAGTTAATTTAATTTTTAAAATTTTTGTAAAATTTTAAGATATATGAATATTGTAAAAAAGAGATATTGATACTGAAAGATCAATATCAAGGTTAAAGAAAGAAGGCACCTAATACTCAAGAAGATTATGAGCTTTTTTTTCTAATTGATAAGTTTCATTTTTTTCAAATTTTATATGCTTATTTTTAATTAGTAGATTAAAAAATGTGCAAACTTTGAATGAAGATCAATAATTAATTTGATAATTATTGAGGTTTAAAATTTAATATTGAATTTAATTAGAATTTCATTAAAATTTATTTGGATATTGTAATTTTACTAGAACATTAGGATTTGACTAAGATTTGAATTAGGATTTAATTAAGGTTTGACTTAGGATTTAATTTAAGATTTTATTAGGACTTGACTTAAGATTTGACTTATAATTGTATTAAGATTTTATTATGATTTAATTAAAATTTGATTAAAATTGATTAAATTTTTGTTAGGATTTATTTAAGATTTGATTAAAATTCAATTGAAATTTATTTAGGATTATATTAAAGTTTTTAGATTCTTGGTTAGTTGCAATATATAAGTGTACCTTCTACAACCAAGTGCTTAGTGCATTCTCAAATAAGATGACATGTAATACAATACTATAGCTATTAAAATTTATCCTACAAGTTTTTTATTTTTAGGATATTATATTCAAAGCAATATAGAACTTGACATTTAGGCCACAAGTCTTGTAATTCTTAAAATGCTTTCACAAGACCTTCTTGGTAGCTAGTATATATAGAGGCAAGATTGAAGCCATCTTTAGTTTTACCACACCTTTTTTGTATTCTAGTCTTGATTCAATACTTCCTAATTTCTTTATATGTAGCAATAGCCATTCTAATATCTTTCTAATACATATGTATTTTTTTTATATACTTTCTCTCTTTTAGTAACACAAGTGTGAATTATCTCTCTAATATTTTATTACAATTCATATTCTTGATAATTTTATAAGACTATTGATTTATTATAGATATTTTGTTTAAAAAATAAATAAATTATTTTACTTTATGAAAAATTTTATTATATTTTTAAAGATTATAAACTATTCATATTTAAACTAATATTTTTATTTTCTAATATTGATTTTTCTTTAAAGAAAGTGAACTACCTCTCTTTGTAGAAATTTCATTTGATATTAGAGGTTGTAGATTCTTCTCCTTTAATTTGACATGTATATTTATTAATATTATTTATTAATAAAATAGAAGAAAAATAGACTATGAATACTATATTCAATAAAATTGAAAATAGATTTATAATTATTACATATTTTAACAAGATTTTTAACAATCTTTTAAAAAAAATCTCATGTATTGGCAATCTCAATTATAGAAGTATTATACCTATGCCTATAGAAAAAGTCAACAATAAAGTTTAATATTTACACCAAAAAGTTATATAATTAAAAGAAGCAAATATAAGTAGATTAATTTTACAAGCAACTTCTAAAAGATTTTTTATTACAAGTATACAAGAGCCAAAGATCAATATGTTAGAAAAGTTTGATAGAACAAGATCAAAATTTCAAAGATTTTTACAATAAGTTAAGTTCTTTTTAAGATTACATCCTTCTTGATATATTGGTAGAATTATTCAAGTATGATTTATATTCCACTTCTATTTGAAAGTATTTTTTCTTGATTTACACCTTTAATAGAGAAGGATTCATAATATTTATATTTTTTGAACTCATTTTTAAAAGTATATATAACTATATTTAAAGAAAGCAATTGAAAAAAGATAATAAAAATAAAATCCTATTCTTTGCAACAAGGATCACATTTAGCTACTATCTATATTACCAAATTCCAACAACTTGCTTGCAATATAGATTGGAATTATAATGTTCTTATCAATTAGTTTTATTGTGATTTAAAAGATAATATCAAAGATATATTATTAATAATATAAAAATCAGAGTCATTAAAATAATTTATTATTCAAGTAATTGTATACAATATTTAATTTTTTGAAAGGTGAAAAGAACAAAGATTTGGTTGAAGAAGAACAAATCAAGTAATGACAACAACTTTGAATTTTCCAAAAATCTATTCACCAAGATTAGAATCTATGCAAATTAATACAACATAGCTTAACTATTTAATATTAAAAACAAAAAACATATATCATTATAAAATCTTATGTTAATATTGTAGAAAAGAAGGTCATAAGATACAAAACTACTGCATCAAATCAACTAGATTTAAGGTAAAGAGAGCAAGTTCAAATATAAAAAAGTTATAACACAAAGATGTCTAATTGTAGTAAAGACCTTGCAATTGAATAAATCTAGATCACAACCATCAAATACAAGTGTTATAATACCACCAAATCCTACACCTTGTTTTAAACTTCATATAATTATTAAAAACTTTAAATTGTAAATTTTCAATTCAAGTGCTTTAAGATATTAAAGCCTCAACATGCTTTATGGATTAAGACTTTGCATTGCTATAAAAATTGATACTTTCAAAGAAATTTCAACTAGTTCCAATAGATATTATTTATAGATAACCACTTACATTTAGAAATATAATAGATAGAACCAATCATTTAAAAATGGCCTTAAGAAATTAAGTATTTGATATTTATTTTAATATCATTCAATGTCCTTTAAATTAAGTGGTATTTGGCCTTTCTTGATTTAAATTATCTAATCTTGATATTCATTAGAAATTACAAAAGATCACTACAAGATCTAGTCTTAATGCTAATAAATTATTATTATCTTTATTTTTTGGAGCTAAAGCATTTATGCAAATTACAAAAAAAAGAGATTTTTTTGTCATCTATACAACATCAAGTCTTTATCCTAATAAAAGTTGTTGTGAAATCTTGGAGCAATATAAAGAATATTAAGATGTATTTGAAAAAAAGAATACTAACATATTGTCAAAATATAAAACTTATAATTGTTCAATCAATCTTTAAGAAAGACCATTTGATATTTATTTAAGGATATGCCATGTGGCTATTAAAACTTATTTAACAAGTTTTTTATCTTTAAGAAGTTGCATTCAAAGCAACTTATAATTAGATACTTAGATCTTAAGTCTTGCAGTTCTTAAAAATCTTCTATAAGACCTTTTTGGTAGCTAATATATATGAAAGCAAAATTGAGGCCATTCTTAGTCTTGTCAATACCTTTCTTATATTTAAGTCTTAGTTCAAGACTTTCTAACTTTTTTATAATTAACAATATTTATTCTATTTCTTTCTATCTAATATAAATAAATAAATATATATATATATATATATATATATATATATATATTTTCTCTCTTTCAATGATACAAGAATATATTATCTCTTCAAAGTTCTATCATGATTTATATTCTTGATAACATTATATATAATTTTAACATAATAAATAAATAATATTTTAACAACTTCTAAGTTAAATCATATTTTTTATATAAATCTTATTTAGTATTTAAAAAATAACAAAGTATTGAATAATAAAAAAAATTTAAAATGTTATTAAATTTGGATATAAATTTAATATTATATTTTTATTACATTTTTTAAAAAATTTAAAATTTAAAATTTTATATGATATTGAAAAATAATCAATTATTTAAAATAATCAAAAAAATTATACATAGCTATATAGATAATATTTTATAAATTAACAAAGTATTCATTTGTTTAGAGAGATTATCATTATAGATATATAATTTTTATATATTTATATATTATCATTATATTATATCTATAATAATAATATATTTTATATCTAATATAATTAATTAATAATATACTATCATTATAGATATAAAAATATCATTATAAAAATTTATCATCATATTTATATAATAATTTTTATATTTATAATGATAATATATAAAAAATTTACATCATTATAGATATAAAAAATTTTATATCTATAATGATATTATATCTATAATGATAATATATTTTATATCTAATATAATTAATTAATAATAGAATTTTAATAGAATTTTTTTTATATATTTATATGATATTTTTCTATTAAAATTATATTATTAATTAATTATATTAGATATAAAATTTCTTCAATCAATTCTAATTCTAATTATAAATATAATTAAATATATATATATTAAAAACTTAAGATATAAATTTAAAATATAAATTTAGAAGTTTATTAAATTAAAAATATTATATAAATATAAAGAATTTAAAATTGATCATCTAATATAATAAGTGATTTTATAAATATTTTTGAATTTTTTTAAGTATACCATTATAAATCAAAATTAATGCATCTATAAAACATTAAAGATTTTAATACACAAATGACTTCAATGACATAATTTTCAAAATAAGATATCTATAAAAATATGAATAAAAAAAGATATATTTTAACTAATTTTTTTTAATAATTTTAATTTTTTTTATAATTTAAGATATTTTAATATTATCTTTAAAGTTTTAATATGTCAGATAGGAAGATTTTTATAGAATTCAAACTATCTTTTCAAGTAGAATAATTATTATTATAAGTCTAATCAATGAATCTTAATTAGTGGATTAGTTAAAATTATAATTTTTAAGTTATTTAAATATCAAAATATTAAGATTAGAAATTTTATTTGATCATTTAAGTAATTATAAGAATTTAAAAGAGTTTATAAGTTACAAGAGTCTTATTAGAGAAAAATCATAAAAATAGAGTCTTAATAAGTCTTGGAAGCAATTATCTTAGTTGATTTAGTTTTTTTTTTTAATTGTAAGAATAAATATTTAATTATTGAGATAAATATCTATATTGGCCTTCTATCTATATATATACTTATTAAAAATATATAAATATTACTTAGTAGATAGAAGGAGCATGAAAAAAAATAAAATAAAAAAATAAAAAAATTTCATATCTTTTAATTATTTATGTAAAAATAGAATTTTTAGTTGATTTAAATTGATTTTATTATTATAAAAAATCTCCAAGGTAAATAAATAGTTTTAAATTGATATTATCATCTTTCAAAACATTATCAAGATTTTTAGAATTTATTTAAAAACTATTTAGAATTTTGTAGGAAATATATATATATATATATATATATATATATATATTAAATAAAAATAAAAAGATAATATCTATCAAACAAAAGTTTTTAAAAATCATTTGATTTTTTTGGAAATATTAAAAGATAGGCTATTGTATCTTTTTGTAAAACTTATTGCTAGTAGAAGAAGTAATATCATAGATATACAATAGAATTTGGTCTTGAATACCTTCTAAAATATTTTAGAATCTTTTAAAGTACTTTAGATACACATATTATATATCTTAGATCTTTAGATATTTCTAAAATCTTTTAGAACCTCCTATAATATTTCAAAATATTTAACAATTGTTAAAAAATTTCAACAAACCTTCAATAGTCTTCTAAAATCTCTTAAAGCTATTTGTACCATTTTTATTTTTTATAATGTTCATAAAATTTCTTAAAGTATCATAGAAGATTTTTCAAGCTATTAGGAGATTCTACAATCTTGAGTAATATATAACCACTTAGAGTATCTTATAAATTGCTCTAATGATTCTATAATAATTTATAATAATGATGATATTAATAATGATAATAATAATCAAATTTATTTGTATGTTAATAAATATTAATTCTAATTTGTAATTTTAATTATTATAAATATTTATTTTTATTATTTTTATTATTTTTATTAAACTTTTTAAATTAAAAAATTAAAGTGATTTTAAATCTTTAATTAGTGACAACATAAAAATTTAAATTTTAATAGCATTAACAAAATATTACTTCTTCAAAAGTATAAATTAAAATCCGAAAATTCTATTAAATAATTTATAAATTTTTAGCCATTTCAATTAAAAATTAAAATTATTTTACAATGCTAGAAGAGCATCTAATAAATTGATATGCTTGTAATAGATGTGTTATATAAATTTATTTATAATTTGTTTAAAACAAATCATTTTAAGATATTTTAAGATTAAAATCTTAATTTTAAAACTTCATTACTTTGACTTTGAATCTTAGGTGCCTACTTGTTTATCATTATGCATATTAAAGTTTTAAAATCTTAATAGATATACTTCTATTAGAAAAAGAATAAAATTAATTAATTTTCTTATGAAATTAAATAAAAATAAATTCATAGACTATACACGTGATATTTGTTTACTTTGTAAAAATTATAAGTTGTGAAAGTAAATTCTTACAATGAGTACTTATTTATCCAAATATTTAATATATAACAAATATATTATTTTTATCTAAGTAATTTATTTAATTTTTAATAAAATTTCTTAAATAATTTAAACTACTTTAAATTTTATTAATTTATAAATAAAATATTTTTAATTAATTTTTATATTTATATCTATACTTAAAATTATAAAATATTATAATATTTCTATTTTTAAATTTCAGTATAAACATCAATTTCATCTTAATTAAATTATTTAATTATTTATTCAAATTTAAAATTTAATTATTGTATAATTTTAAATCAATCATTAATAAAATAAAAAATTTAATAATTCAATATACATCAACACTAGATTTGTTCTTAAATTTAGATTTATAAATTAATATTTTATTATTTATCTTTTTATTTTTTAATGTTCTTATGATATGTTTATTTTTTACATCATAGTAAACATATATTATTTTTAAAAAAAGTATACTTGTTGTTACGCATTGTAAATATTGTAAATAGAATTTTAAAACTTTTAGGTTCTAAAAGAAAAATTATCCATATTATAACAACCTGATAATTTTATTAAATTACACATCATATCACAACAATGGTTTCATTTACAGAAACTTGTATGCATATTATTTAATGTTAATTTGTTCATCAAATTAAATTATAATTTTATGTAAGAAGTTCCAAAATCTTTCGTTACATATACTTAGAATATATTTGATTGTATTTAGTTACATTATAAAACTAATTTAATTTAACATCTTTGATAAAATATATCTAAAATATATTGGCATTGGTATTGTGTTTATTACCAAGTGTACAAGAAATGTTTAGCAAATTTTTTATTCTTTTAGAACGTGCATAGAAGTTGTTGAAGTTCTTTGTGGAACTTTTTGCAATAATGAAATACAAAGTCATAAACATACATTATATACTTTCTAAAAAGCTCTAAAAAAACATAAAGTTATTTATAATCTTCTAAAATCTCAGATCTCTATTGGTACTCATTGAGATGTCTAAAAAAAAAATTAAATCCACAATATATATATATAATAAATAGATGTATACAATTCTATATATAAAATTTGAATGTTTAAATTATTATAAAAAGAATTTGGCACCTAAAATTTGATTGGTATAAAAAATAAACAATTTGATTATAAACAATAGTTATAAAAAAATATTATTAATAACATATTTACAAATATAATATATTTATTTCTTAAAAGATGATACAACATACTTAACAAAGCATGAATAAATACAAATACTAACAAATCATAACAAAATTTTAAAAATTTTAAAAATAAATTTTTTTATATAGAGGGTGTTACTTATACCACCACATTTCTTGCTATTGCCACCACAATTTGCCGTCACAATTTGCCGTCCACCACAATTTTTGATTGGAATAAAATAAACTAAATACATATGTCAAATGAGTTACAAGTTGTGGTAGTAGGCACATGATGACATGTGGTGGATGGTAGATTGTGATGGCAATAGCAAAAATTGTGGTGGCATTATCAATACCATGTATATGTGTGTGTATATATATATATTTGTATATATGATTTTAAAAAATTAAAAATAAAACCATCCAAAAATCAAATGTACAGAACAACAAATTTATTATTCAAACACATTGAACGAAGCAAGTCGAAACATACTAATAACCTCACATCACTACACATTTCATTTTACACCCCCACTACGCTGCTAATATACAATTCAACTCAATTCAACTCCATTTCCCATTCAATACATTTTCCTTCAAACATCCCCACACCATGACGACGCACAATGGGCGTCTTCTACGAGGCGCTGATATCCAACCATTCATGAAGCAAAGCTGAAACCCCATTGACACGACGATCGCCGCACTGACACCACCACTGCATGCACATCCACACTTCACACAGCCCCGAACAAACCATGTTTCTCAAAATCATCATCTCCAATTACTCACACTCATCGTGATCTCAACAATACACTGTACATCCTTCATGGTTCTTCAAGACTGATCCTGCTCACCTCTCACAGCCCTGTCACTGAGCTCTCTCATCCTAGCTCCGAACTGTACACCCAATTCCACAACTTCGGCACCGTATCATACACACGCAGCCACCCCACGGCGATGCAATTCACTGCCTTTGTTCTCTCCACGCCTACCGACATATGTGCATTCATTTAGTGGAACACGGGAGCTCCGCGGATCAGCTCCGTCACCACTAGCGACAAGAATCCTAGCATTGCTAGACGCCCGTTCCATCGCTCAGCTTGCGCCGTGAACGGCCCGAAGCTGCGAGCATCCGTCGACTCCCCGTTCATGATCGGCACCAGCGATGCGTACGTGAATAACTGCACCGCGCCCACGAAGTACACAAGCCCGCTTGTGGTGGGGTTGAATAGCTGCTGTGCTACTGTCAGTCCCGTCGCCTTCTCCGCGAAGAACGCCCACACCATGCCCAACATCGCTAGCCGGCAGTTGATGGTCTCCGGGGCAGCCCCGTCGAACGCGAACACGCTGAAGAAGGACTTGTCGCCGGTCTCGGGCCGCCTCTCGATCTCCGGGCGGGGGGTGAACCCCACGGCCTGGTCGAACCCTGGAGTGGGCTTGGCGCCGAAGTAGGACCGCTGCTCGGACTCGTTGGACTCCATGTTCTTCAGGATCTCGCCCTCCGTGATATCCTTCTTCGTGCTCTCATCGATGGTTTCCCGCAGGCCCTTGCCCGCCTCGCATCGAACTCGCCCCGCAAGCGACGCGCCCAGTCTGGGTCGGGCCATCACACGGGAAGCAGCGCTGGACAGCTTCATGGAGGATGGGGCCAGGGTCATGAGACCGCCGGCCATGGTAGCAGCAGCAGACATCTGAGACATCGTGGCGGCCATTGTCCTGTTCTACTTGCGAATACGAGATGCAATCAATCGGCTTCCGAAATCGCGCGAAGACTGAAGATAATGCGAGATACAGCAGAGGCAGGCCACTGAACTGCGAAGTGAATGGTTGTCGATCTGATTCGTTCTCCACCTGGTGGAAGGTTGATGAATGTTGCGCTTGTGACAACTGGGGACGGAGCCCCTGAGTTTATATGCAAGTGCCAGTGGGAGAATCTGAGGAAGCCCTGGTAGGGTTGCCGCAGATGGCCATGCGGAGGGAGCGGCCAGTTGCAAGCTGCAGGGCGCGACAGAGCAGGATGGAGATGAGGGGCGCAAATAGATGGCATGTGGCGATGCATCGAAAACATCCGCAAAAGTGAGGGCGTTGGGCGAGGAATACCACCACGTCTGCGGATATGTGGAGAAAAGCGCATCGAGGCGACTGTCTCTGGATGGTAGAGAGCCAAGTCAGATGCCAGGAGGAAGCAGAGCACCGATGCCGACGTGGTGCCTCAGACTGGACTCCCTCCACATTTCGGTCGTATCGGAGGCACCACGGAGGCATCCTGGCACTGCCCGTTCCTCGCGTCTGGATTGGCCGCAAGAGTGTGCCTCCAACAGGCATTCATAGGCTGGCTGCGGAGCTCATGTGCTTTTGCTTTTCCCTCGAGTGACGAGATCTTTTGTCCCTCACCGCATCGACGGCCTAACTCGGTTAATGGATTGCGTTTCAGAACATGAAGCGTCGATTATTGTGGCCATCGGTGGGTTTATGTTTGCCTGGAGACTCCGGAGGTAAGTTGGAATGATGATCACATGGAGAATTTGTTGTCCGGCTAGTTTAGATCTGCACCTCTCTGTTCTGTTTACGACACGTTTGACAAGGTAGCCTGAGGACAAGGGCAGTGAGGGACTACATCGGACGGCTCTACTCGGAGGGTTTTGTTGGTTTCAGATTGTCTGAAGTTGTTGGTTGTAGCATGTCGTGTGCAGCACTGTCAACGCCGTTAATGGAGGTGGAAGCTGTTGGACTTGCGGACAGAGGTTAGCCATGGTATGCAAATGTGTGGTGTATTCATGTTGAAGGGCAGAAATTTTCGCAGTGTCCACTGTGGGGAGGAATTATTGAGGATCAAGGAGTGAAGTTGTTTTTACAATCAGTGCAAACAATACGGTGTTGCAGTACTCTGCATGTTCATGTTAGTGTTTGAAGTTCTTCATTAGAGGCTAGGGTCTGTGTGTGGCTGCAATGTCATCAGTTGCTCGGCTCCTTGGTTTGATGTGCGCAACTGCATGTCTGCTTGGTCTGCATATTTACGTTAAGACTTTTGAATTCTCCTCCTTCGGAACATCAAGCTAGCATGTTGATGTGCAACAAGATAGATGAGGATTCAAAATTACACTTGGTTTAACCAAATTATTCCCAGAACCTCATTGTTAATAAAACTTCAGTGTATCCTTAAATCAAATCTAATTTAATTATTTCCACAGTTTGATTACAGTCAAATAACATTTATTAAAACATCAATTGAAGTAAGCTGGTTTAGAGATAAAAGTAACTTAAGTAAATTATTGTGATTATTAGTTGTTAATTGATGTTTATTTATCTTTGATGGCTTTGTCATGAGTTTTGAATGATTTAATAATTCATTTTGTGGTTGAAAATTTAATGGTAAATTTAAGTTAATGAAAACTAAGAACTTGTAAGGATGGCTTAATTCAGTTAGCTACATTCACTATCAAACACATGGCTATACTTTAAAGAAACTTAATAGGGTAGAAATAAAATATTATCACTTAGAAATTCAAGAAATTCAATCATTTATTAATAAAGATTAACTAAAAAAAATCTCTGCTTCTATTTGTTATCTAATTTGTTATCTAAAATGTTTGAAGAAGTTTATAAAATGATGATTCTATACACATTAATACAAGTTGAAAAGATTTTACTTAAACATTCAAAAAATATATAAATTTACACAAATATTATGAACTTTGATGAGTATGAAAGAAAAAGGCAAACAAAATATCAAAATAATATAAACACCTCCATATATTTTAGATGTTGCTGTTGTAGTTGATCTTTGTTATCCAAGTTTTTCTTTTATTTGACCAAGAGAACAAATAATCCTAGGTTATAAATATTTAAAAACCAAATTAATATCTTAAAATTGAAAAAACACAAAAACAAAACAAAGCTTCAAAAAAAACAATCACTCTTGTCTATATAGGCAATTTTATAATGTTTTTCATAGAAAAAACTAATAAGTGTGTTATGGACTAATGGAGATTTAAATAAATCTATATATATATCCTTATCTTAGAGGACCAAGCTAGGTGCTGCAAACCTCAACTGAGAATTTAGATTGCTACTGCGCAGACCTACTCAAATTTTACCTGTTCTTTTGCTGTTTTGTGCAGCGTATTCCCATCTGCTTCTTGTTCTTGATGATGAAGAATTCTATGAACACCAGGTGAGCTTGTGTAGTGGTAATATGAACGGTATACATCTGCTACTGTTTCGTACTTTAACTCTTCCGACGCAGAGAATAGGTGTTTTCACTTTTCAAAATTGTAGTCTTTTTTGAGGTGAAACTTACCACAAATCAACTCGTTTGTTTGTTTGTTTGTTTTTCTCATGTCCTTTTACCTTCGCTTTTGTATGGAGTCTTTTATACAGGAGCCGTTCACGTTGGAGCAACAGAGAGTTATTTCAACTATGCTGAATACTATGGTGTACTGCGGGTTTTTGTCTACTTTTAAACGAAGAAACTCTCTTCTTATGAATGTAGCAATCAAGTGTTTGAGGTCATTATACGAAAGAGATTGCCGTCATAGCTTCTGCCCTCCAGGCTTCTGGCTAGGTCCGGCTAAGACTATGCGTCCTCCTACTGCTGCTGCAGCTCGAGCACATGAAGTGGCACTTGCCCTGGAGAGGTCCGGTGATTCATCGCAGGCACCAGCCCTAGGGACTATCCTGAGAACAATTCCTCACGTAATTCCATTTGAAGAAAGGTAATGCCATTTGATTGTCTTGGTTCGTCTCACCTTGTTCAATCAGAATAACCGCGGAATCTGTACAGATAATGTTTGTGAGAAGATTGCTGTCTCAACCGTTCGGAGTGGGAATCCACTGATAGCATTGTAAGTAGATGTCAATTTGAGACTTTTGTTTACCTGTCAATACTCTTGACTTGTTTTCATTCATCATATGTATGCTTACTGGTGTCCAAGCATGGACATGCATTCTCCTTTTGATTTACAGATGTCATTTTTTTGTTGCAGGGTACAAATATTTCGTGAGTTTGTGCGAAGTGATAAGCTGCTGAGGATGGGAGGAGATGCTGTTGGTTCAGGTCCAGGAACAATCGAAGTAACTGTGCGACGGGACCATATTGTTGAGGATGGGTTTGCTCAATTGAATGGTTTGGGATCGAAGTTGAAGTCCTGTGTGAATGTTTCTTTTGTTAACGAGCTGGGCCTGAAAGAGGCTGGTCTGCATTATGGTGGGTTGTTCAAGGAGTTCCTCATCGACCTCGCCAAAGCAGCTTTTGATCCCGGGTATGTGCTCCACTTTTATCGACTAGGTTCTAATGATGACGAGACAGTAAACAAGTGCAGTTTCCAGATTTCAGCAACACATTTTGGCTCGAGCATGCACTTATTCACTGGTTTTATGTTGCATGTAGATATGGTCTTTTTTTTCAAACAGCCACAGAGGAGGGCTATCTGTTTTTTCCTCACGCTGCTGCTGGAAGTCTCGGCCATGGATTACGAATGCTAGAGTTTCTAGGACGCATTGTGGGGAAAGCTTTGTATGAGGGGATTCTGTTCGAGTACTCCTTCTCACCACTTTTCATCTCAAAGCTTCTGGGTCGGTATAGTTTTCTTGACGAGCTGTCTAGTCTAGACGCAGAGCTACACCGAAACCTTGTTTACCTGAAAGTAAGTTTCTGTTTATATGTGAGTAGTTGTTCATACATCTATTTCCACAAAGATGCACATTTGCTTTTGGTTAGGTACTTCTGACCTTGTTGTGAACACATGCTGCTCTTGTAAGTGTGACTTCGAAGTGAATTTGTTAAGCTTCTTTACTTGGGATCTGGTATCTTGCTATCAAGCCTTTATAAGCTGGATCACATGGTTGCAGCATTACGGGGGAGATGCTCGAGACCTAGCCCTGGACTTTACTGTTACAGAAGAACTTTTTGGTAAGCATTCTACTGTGGAGTTACGACCGGGTGGTGCAGATATGGTAGTGACAAATGAAAACAAGCTGCAGTATGTTCATGCCATGGCCGATTATAAACTCAACCGGCAGGTAAGTGACATGCTCAATCTTGTCCTCTGCATCTTCTAGCAAAATCCATTCCTCAGAGTGTGTCTCAACTTTTTATAGTTGTGTGGTTTTCCAACGTTGTTCTTCCTTCATATTTTGGTTCCCTCCATCCCTGTATTTTGCAGAGTGTGGGTTCTAGGGCCAACGTAGTGGATGGTTGCATAAGGAATTATTTTATGTTGCAGATGAAACCTTTGGTAACAGCATTTGCAAGAGGCATGGCGGACATTGTTGATCCACAATGGCTTGGTCTTTTCAATGCCAAAGAATTCAACCAGGTTAGATAAAGGATTCCTTGTATATTTTCCTCGGTATGAAGCATTCTGCCTACAGTGGTTTAGATGATTTCTAGTTGGGTAGATGTCACAGAGCACAAATCCACTCTGCATAAATTGTGGAGTGTCTGATTAAGTAACTATTTGTGATCCCTTGAATACTTTGTTGCTATACGCATCAGGCACAACTAGGGAGTTCATCATGAGATTAGCATGTAGACCTCAAATTGCCTGTTTTGCAGCATCAACTTTCCTAATGCGTAATGCTAACATCAGTGGTTTATACCGTGCGGGCTAGCATAGCTGCTGTCAGGTGG